>CM040975.1:24512852-24645909 GCA_022985145.1 Pangasius djambal | reverse complement strand
ATATAAAAAAAAAAAAAAAAAAAAAAAAAAAAAGAACCAAACAAAAACAGAACCAAAACAGTGTGAATGAGCCTCCTCAATACATCATGTGCTTCATTCATGAGAGTAGCCATGATCAACACCAAGATGTGCTTTAACATGAAGAAGGAAGCTGAGACAACACACAAATCCCTCATAAACCACAAAACTACTCCACTGCCAAATTTGGACCTGCACGTACACGCTAGCAGGTTGCACCACCCATCATGAATGAATATGTGCTTGTTTACAGTCTGCCTACACCCCTGTATAGACAAAGAGCCACAGCATAGGAAGATAATCTGGCCTATGTGTGTGTGTCCAAGACATAATATGACTGCAAACAGCTTAGTGTGTGAGTGATAGATAATCAGAGTGACACAAATGGCCTGTGCGTGTGTGTGTGAGTGTGTATGTGAATCCCATGGAGACCACTCAGGAAAAACAGGGATCCTGTTTTCGAGCTTTGAGCAGACACCCATTGTTGGACTGATTAGCCTGACACACACACACACACATATTTGTGTGTTACAAGTATCAGAAGTCTATTGTCATTTAAAGACCCTTGTGTACTTCCTGTCCATTATCCATTTAAATTTTAATACTGTAGCTACAGCATGCCCAACATAGGCTTCTTCAGTGCACTCTCCTGCACGCACAACACACACACACACACACACATACAGAAGTCTCACTGTCTCCATGCTTGTTGAACATTACGGCTGACCGTAACTGTGTATTCAAGCTCTTTTCATTAAGATACATTAATATGTCACAAAAGTAAGGACTGTTTCTATCTTTAAGAAGCCACACTTTATTATTTTGATGCACCTTTTTGTGCACAGCAGCACAGCGCATATCTCCAGGGTCCAAAGTTCGATCCTGAACTCGGGTTACTGTCTATGTGGAGTTTTGCGTGTTCTTCCCGTGTCTGTGTGGGTCTCCTCTGTGTTCTCTGGTTTCCTCCCACCTCCCAAAAACATGTCAGTAGTGAGGTTGGATGAGTGTGTGTACATGGTGCCCTGCGATGGGCTGGTGTCCCATCTAGGATGTATGCTCACCAGTGTTCCTGAGATATGTGACCCTGACACACTCTCACCCACAATGCCCGCAGCTGAGATATGCCGAAAAAAAAATGTCTATCCGTCTGAGTCACGTGGCAGTAAAGCATCTCTCCAACTCTAATTAAAGTAATTACAGTTTCATATCCACAGCATGTAATAACATCAAGCTTGCAGCCAGTGACATCACCAAATGTCTGTTTTGAAGTCAGAAGCCTTAAAAAACAAGCTAAACACCTGAAACAATTTGGCTTTTGAAATAAAAAGACATATCCCGAGAAACATCACTAAACTCAGCAAAAGCAAAATTTTCTTCAATGCTGGCAGTCAGCATCAATGACTCACATACAGCAGAATTTATGTGTTAGTGTAAGTGTCTTTACAAGAGTATAAGACACTTTAACAACCATCCCAGGAATAAGATGCATAAGAGCTACACATCACTTCACTTTAAGAAAAGAGAATGCATAGAATCCATCCTAACAAGACCTCTTGATAGTTCTTTTCAAACGTTACAATGTACAGCTCAGCCACACAGCAGCCAAAGCAGCGTGTATATTACCTACAATGCATTGTGTGGTTATTTTAATTTGAACACTGAAAGCCCCTGGCAACTCTGACTCCACAATCACTTCATAATGTGAATCTTTTATCAGCAACAGAAACAGAATAGTGGTTAAACATACGGAGGGGAGACTTCAGAGTTGTTTTTTAAACACAGCATCTCATGAACAGTGAAATCGTGATACGAGTATGTAGAGAGCGTAAAGGCTCACACAATCTCAAGTTAATGTGAGTTAGATAAATGATTAACATGTCTGACATTTTGGTCTAATACATTCCCAGTATATTAACATGAAAAAACACACCTTAAAATCCTCACTACCAGCTTTAGGTCCAGTTACATATGTGACAGTTTTGGGTGGGAACTATAATCACTTTAAGCTACTCACAGTGGACCCTGCAAAGACTTTTTCATAATTCATAATGCTGCCCTCATAAACATAGCATGCACATTTTTTGCACAATGTACTAAGTGCACTTAAATGCATTAGCTTATACCTGAGTGTGTTATTCAGTATCAGTGCATTGTGCGGTGCAGAGAGCTAGATACTTAATGGGCAGAAGCAGTAAAACAAAAACAAAAGCATCTTTATCAACTGCAGACTTTTGTTCCACTCTGACTCATATAACTGCTATTAAACTCATAAAACTGTCTACTCATGTGTATTTACAGACAGATTAAGGGGTTGTATGTGTATGTACAAATTTTGTGTACAGTTATGGTCTCTGATATGCATGTATTATACATTGTATTTGTCATATCTTTGTTTCTTAACACAATTAAATCTTCCCACCACCCCGTGTCTTTTAACCTGACCTCCAGACATTTGTGTTTATCAGTCACTCCCATGTTCCCCGCTTTCATCTCTCCCTGACCAGAGGGAAGGAGGTGCATGCAGAGCCTCTCTAGGGTACACTGACAATTACTGCATTTGTGCTAGTAGTGACATTACAAGCACAAAAAAAAAAAAGACTGGCAATCTCACAGATTCATATGAATCGCATTCCATATAGTGAGCCGTAATACCAAGGATCCTTTTTTGTTTGCCTGTGCTTTTCACAGAGAGATTATCCTCTCTGAGAGAAAATCCACTGCCATTCACATGCTAAGCTGTGCTTCTCTACTCTAATTCTTCCTTCAAAATCAGGCACAGAAGATGATCATTACATAAAGATCATTATATAGTCTTTTATTTCTGAGAAACTCAGTCAAAACAGAAAACAAACATCCATTCAGTCCACACCGACAAAATATAGCACATAAGAACACTGTATACAGTAAAGCTCCTCACACATCATTATGGAAGGTGTTACATTTTACAAATATATTAAATATATTTGATACGGATAACAGCACAATGATCATTGAGGTAAATATCATTTTTGTATCGCAAGTCCCTGGCTGGAAACACCCCAGTAGAGAGTATAAAACTTTGTTAAGCACAATAAAGCACAGATAAAACAGCATTGGAACCTTTTTTATCGACACCACTCCTACAGAGCTGACACCAAAGCACTTTATGAGAAATAAGATGCTGGTACCCATGGCTCGTCCTTTTATTGACTTTGTATATATGAACACATATGAATAAATATGTACCTTTGTTGGTCTCTAACTCAAACCTTGTGGACTTGAGCAGATGTACTGGAGCAATATGCTAAGAACTCTGCACTCTCTCTCACCTTCTCCTGGATCGGTTGTTTTTCAGTCCTCATTCTACGCCTTACTCAGATTTTGGTGAAATCTAGGTGAAAGGAGTCCGGACTTGTATATCTGTACCACTGATACTGACACACTGCTCAGTCTTCATGCTGCAATTCTTTGGGAATTTTTGACTAGTGAAAGTGAAAGAGCATCCCATTTACTACTGTCACCAGTCCCAGTCCAGCGGCTTCGTAAATGTCAGTCATAAAACATCATGCAAGTCGCTTTCTGGTAGAGACTACACACAAATACACTAGTATAAAATCTCAACAACATGACCCAAACCAAGCCAAGGAGTCAAGGGCTTCTCTAGGTTAGCGGAAGTGCACAAGCACTTGGCACATCAGGCAGATATAAACTAAGCCACACCCAGAGATCAGGGAGTGTGCATGTTCACTCCTGCCCAAACCAAACACACCCGATAACATTATTTAGGGACCAGGGGTGTGTCAGAGTGGAGCTGCAGCAAAATGCTGCCAAGCATGAGTTTTAAATCATTGTCTGTCTGGTCCTGGGTGAGCTTTTACAGTACAGTCAAGTCCAGAAGTATTTGGACAGTGACACAATTTTCACAATTTTGCCTCTGTACACCACTACAACGGAATTGAAATAAAGCTGTGAATCAAGATGTGATTGAAGTGTAGACTTTCAGCTTTAATTCAAGGAGTTTTACAAAAAAAGATTTCATCTTTTTTTTTTTTTTTTTTACATAATCCCTCCATTCTCACAGGATCAAAAGTAATTGGACAAACTAACAATCAAAAATATATTTTTTTTAATATTTCTTTACTGCTGCTGCCTTCAGTTGCAGTCAGGTGACAATTCAATTCAATTCAATTTTATTTGTATAGCGCTTTTAACAATGGACATTGTCACAATGCAGCTTTACAGAAATAAATGGATTCAAAAATTATATTGTAAATATGTGAATTTATCCAAATGAGCAAGCCAGAGGCGATGTTGGCAAGGAAAAACTCCCTGAGACAATATGAGGAAGAAACCTTGAGAGGAACCAGGCTCAAAAGGGAACCCATCCTCATCTGGGTGCAACGGATAGTGCAATTATAAATAAATCTCTTCTATTATTGTGTACTATAAAAATAGACAAATAGTGCAAATGTGCAACCAGTAAATTCATCACAGTTTTCACAAGTCCGGTTGGTTAAAATCTATCCACTGTCCATTGATGGAGTCCTGAGTATGAAGGTGCTCGTGGCAACTGCAGCCCCAAAGCCACCACAGCAATCGCAGACCCAAGCCATCACAGTACAGCTCCCCATATGAGATCCCCAAACCATCTCCCCAGCCCCCAGGTGGAACCATCCCCAGCAATCCATACAGTTCTTCAGGTCGTCCATATGGGGCCACCTCCAGCAGCAGCGAGCGAACTCAACCGATGAGAACTCCAACCAGAAGTAGGGCATCAGGATGGGTCAGGCAGGTCCGGAGAACAGAAAGGGTCAAGATCACTGGCATCTCAGAAGTAGCATGTGTAGCTCGACAAAGAGATGGAGAGAGAGCGAGAGATTGTTAGGTAAGCTTTTGTCCTCTAATGGTTAAGGACAATGTACTTTGCGTGCAGAGAGTAAGCAGGGACTCCAGCAAAAACTAGCTATGACAGTACCTAAGAAAAAACTATTCACAAAAAGCTTGACTAAATAAATATGTTTTCAGCCTAGACTTAAACACAGAGACTGTGTCTGAGCCCCGAACACTAAGTGGAAGGCTGTTCCATAACTGTGGGGCTTTGTAAGAGAAAGCTCTACCCCCAGCTGTAGCCCTCAGTATTTGAGGTACCAACAAATAGCCTGCACCTTCTGTGGATAAGACTCGGTCATTTAAGAAAATTCCATTTCCAAGCTCTTGGGTTGCTTTCGCAGTACGTTTTGGGTCATTATCCATCTATACTGTGAAGCACTGTCCTATCAGTTTTGCAGCATTTGACTGAAGCAGAAAGTTTAGCTCTATACACTTCGGAATTCATCCTGCTACTTCTATCAACAGTCACATCAACAATAAACACCACTGACCCAGTTCCACTGGCAGCCATAAATGCCCATGCCATAACACTGCCTCAGTGTTTGACAGATGATGTGGTATGCTTTGGATAATGAGCCCTTCCTTTCCTTCTCCATACACTGCTCTTCCCATCATTCTGGTCCGGCTTTTTCTTTTTTTTTTTTTTTTAGAAGTTTTTTTTTTTTTTTTTTTAGCAAAGTCTAACCTGGCCATTCTGTTCTTGACTGTTACCATTGGTTTGCATCTTGAGGTAAACCGTCTGTATTTACATTCATGAAGGTGTCTCTTGATTGTAGACTTTGACAATGATATGTCTACCTCCTTCGAGGGTGTTCTTGACTTGGCTAGATGTTGTGGCATTTTTCTTCACCAAGGAAAGAATTCTGAAATCATCCACTTTAGTTGTCTTCCGTGGTCTTCCAGGCCTTTTGGTGTTGCTGAGCTCACCAGTGCATTCCTTCTTTTTAAGAATGTACCAAACTGTTTTTGGCCACTCCTAAAGCTTCTGCTATCTCTCTGAATTTCAAAGCTTGGAATCAACTCCAGACTTTTTATTTCCTTAATTTGTCATGGAATAATGAGGAAACAGGCCACTCCTGTTTATTAGTCAGACTAAACTGCTTATCAGTCAATTGTCCAATTACTTTTGAGCCTGTGAAAATGGAGGGACTCTGTAAAAAAAAAACGATTAATGCAATATTTTTGTTAAACCCTTGCATTAAATCATTAAGTCTACACTTCAGTCACATCTTGACTGCTTCATTTCAAATCCATTGTGGTGGTGTACAGAGACAAAATTACGAAAATTGTAACACGGTCCAAATACTTATGGACCTGACTGTATACACATTCAGTACATACATTCAGCAAAGCTTTGTGTAAGTCCGCCACCGAAACAGCCAATAACCAATCGTCATATTAAGACATTTACATGGAAATTGTGAATCACAGGAAAACAGAAATAAATTGGCAATTAAAAGGCATATTTGTGTAAAACAATAGCTGAAGATAATGCTTCAGGGTGTCAGAATCTAATTTGCAGATAAGACCGAAATTTCATTTTATTGCTCTTATCTGTTAGTGAGCACAACTCTTGAGGTGTCATTTGTAAATCTAAAAATCAATCGACCAAGGCTTGAGGAAATTTTCTTTCCACATATCCCTGCTTTTTAAATTGGGTTCACAGTGCGTACAGACACCCTGAAGCATTTGAGGGTTAAGGGTCTTACTCAAAGTGGCAGTGTGACAAAGCTTGGAACTGAACTTACAAACATCTAGTTACCAGCAGATAACCATAACCACTGAGCTGATTCATATTCTTTCTGGATTGTTTGAGAAGTGGTAAGTTTGGTTTAGGTTTGAATTGGCTTCTACTAATGGCACTAAGGTGAATAGACAAAGAAAACCTCATACATAGATTGTATAAGTACAGGCTGTGACATAAGAGGTGATGAGGGATTTGGCTTAGATTGACCTAGGGTACATGGCTAAGGCACTTGGTAACTCAGATCTGCTTAGATTAGATCTGCTCTGGTCTGGAGGGATTTATAAGACTGCTTGTCTTGACTAGCAGAGTTGAACAGCCCGAAGAGGAGGAAACGGATGAGACTTGTTGCAATACCTGGGATGTTGGGCACCTGAGAGAGAGAGAGAGAGAAATTAAGTTATTCATAGACAGTATGCTTTTTATTCCTTAAACACATCTGCAATGCTGAAATAAGGTATCTCAAAACTACTCGTCTGTCAGTGACTACTTTACATGCACATCAATATTCCGATATTAATCGGAATTTGGCAATATTCTAATTAGTACTGAGCCATGTAAATGCCGCAGTCCGAATGCCTGATTAAGATTAAGACAATATTCTGATTCCCCAAATTCTGATTCCCACCCCTGGAATATGCCTGTAATGGAAATCTGATACATGTACACACCTTATTCAGAAAATCCACTGAAAGGAGATATATGCACATACTCAGAAATTGTGGGTGCTAACAGATGCTTAGCTTAACAGACGCTTACCCGAATGTTTCAGTCATTTTTGATGCTCCAGTCATTTTTGATGGCGAGAAGTGTTAGAGTCCTAATTAAGTTAGTGTGGAAAAAGTAGTAATATAACTAATAACTGAGCATACTCTATAACCAATGGCAGCATCTTGAATCTCCCGGGAAATAAGAGGAAAAGCGCATGTGTACATTGGCATATTTACAACAACCATGTATACAGGCATATTCCGATGCCTGTACGCATATAAACATTGTATTCAGAATGTGTCTGCAACCCGAATACAGACCTTAAACTGAATTTGATGTGCATGTAAACGTATTCAATCGAACCCCTTAAACTCCAAGGCAATTCCAGAATCACATCAATCACTCTAATAGCTACATCACATTCTCCTTCATTTTTTTATTAGCCCTATAAACCCATAAAGCCCATAAAGATGAATAACTGAACAATAACATGACTTTAAGAAGAAGCATTTCAAATTTTCTGTAGTACTTTTATTAGTTGGAATGCTTGTGCTTGTTTCAGAATAATAAGAGGCATGAAGTGTGGCCATCTTTTCTGCTATAGGAATCTAGCAATGTTACACACATGCGAACGAGAGCCAAGAGACAATTTCCTTCATCATCAAAAATCATAAGTGAAAGCTATTAATAACAGTTTAACCAAAATACATTATATTTATTATGCACTACATTTCAGTATTACATAAATGATACTAAAGGCCTGAAAGCAATTTAATTAGGAGCCATTTTAAAAAGCTGCGTATGTAACATGAGATGAATAAATTGGGCTTCTTGTGACTCACAGAAATTATGTTCCCTGAGAACAGGACACCAAGCTCTTCATCTTGTTACACTTGTCAAGGGCATGTTATTGTTATAAATGGCTAAACGTGAATTATGTAGGTGTGTTTCCTCACCATAATGTAGTAATCCCCCAGCTGAAGGCCATACAGAGTCCAGGAGGTGGATGTAAAGAAGGTGGCAACAGTGAGGGAGAAGGACAAACGCTCTACTGAACGAGTGCGCATTATCACCAGCTGGAAGAGACACAGAACATAATGGAATAATGGACTAAAATCTGTTAATCGCCTAAAGGCTCCAAGATTTAAGATGTTGATGGGTTATGTGTGATTCAGTATCACACAGACACATGCACACCGAAACATACAGAGCCACACACACACAGGAACACACACATAGAGACACACACATACACATACACACACACACACAGAGTGAGAGACAGAGAGACACCATTTCCCAGCACATAAAGTCATGGATACTCACACAGTGACATGAAAAACAGGAAGAAACAAAAAGAGGGAAAAGAAAGACAGGAAACTAACTATAGCTTCGTGTAGACAGAGCAATGGATCAAAAACCCATACAATAGAGGGAGACAGAAAAAAGACACAGAGAGACAGACAGAAAAGCTGTTTAGCAACAGTACTTTTTATGTTTCAATCTGTCTGCTCTGTTCCACTGCCAAACATAAACACATTTATAATCGGAAACAGTACTGCTCTTATGACACTGACGATCAAGAGAAAAAAATCTATAAGAGAAAAATCTATAAGAGAAAAAAGCTGTCTTCCTATTATAGCTAAGAAAAAAAAATTCTCTTGGAATGTTAATAATAATAAACTAAAACTAAAACATACTGTATAAGTATTAAACAAGTGTGTGAGCTTTTAGGGGGAGAAAAGAATTAAACACAAAACACACCTGCACTTTATAAAACGATTGATAAGGCATTAAAAATAAACCCATTTCTCATTTTTATGCTCTTTATTATTCGGCAAATTCAAATTTAGCTACAAATCAGTGCTATAGTCGAAGGAACCCACATTGCTAAGAGAAACTGCTCACAAACTTGCCTTGATGAGTGTGACAGATTGCAGTTCTATTCAAAGGGCTTATCTCACAGCAGTCCTCTTCTGGAAAAATAATCTTGTTTCTTTTTATATTTGCTATTACTGAGGTGCATGAGGGCATCAAAATCAGTTTTTTCCTGGGCTAAGCCTATGACTGTAGGCTATATTGGGTGAGCAGGTACAGTTTTAATGCACCTGTAAATACATACAATGACATACCGTATGTATAATGACATGCCAGTGCTGCTGTTTGTTTGCTGTGCCTCAACTTTTATTTTGCACTAGCTAACTTACTTCATAAAACAACGGATGGGTCTGGGTTTGGAAAGCTTCCATCACAGAAGTTTGATCATGATTATATAAGAAATGACACTGTGATTCGAAAGATATCAAGTGGCTCAACTGTAACCATCCTGACCAGAAGGTACAGTCTGCACTCTTGGGCTTGATTGATATCTCTACATCCGCGTATTTGTGAACACGCAAGGGCGTTGTGTGTGAGAGGTTGCATAGGTGTCTGCCAACATACTTGCAAGTAAGAAGTACATGTCCATGAAGAGTCGGAAAATGAACAACATGAAATGAAAATCTTGCACTTCATTCCAGAATGAATGGAGAGAAGAAGTGGATTGATACCACTAATTTCTGGGTTCTAACTCACCGAAGTACTGCTCTTAAGCATTATTTCAAGATTCAAGATTCAAGATTCAAAGAACTTTATTAATCCCAGGGGGAAATTGCTTTGCCATGTTACAATAAATAAATAAATAATAAATAAATAAATAATAAGCACTGCGTCTTTGAAATGCCATTTATTTTCTGCTAACAAACATTTACCTAACGTTCACGTTAACTAGATACATTAAAATATTACTGTATATAAAGGACAGTTTGAATTTTGGAGGACTGCACAATAGTACATTAGTGAGCCTCTGCACACAACTTTTACCCATAAACCCTCTCTCAGCAACGTTGCTGCAAATACACTTTAATGCAGAAGAATAAACCAGCCGTAAGAAAGACAGGATTTTCTGGGCTCTTAGCTTCCTAAAAGCCTTTCTGAAGTGGAAACACGTTGTTGGATGTTTCTGAATAGAACTTTCAAGGGTTACATTATAAGGACAAGCCAGTGAATCCTTCACGGTTCTAGATTTAATGTAACAGCACCAACCCTAGAGGTCAAAAGTGATGCTGATCATGTTTAACATCTTAGCAAGTTCATACAACTACGTGACGTGACATCAACACATGGAAAGGATTTTGCAGAACTAAAAACCTTAGCCCCTTTCCCAAACCACAACAGCTACAGTGGAATGATTCATTTTCCATTTTTAAGATGACAAATTCCAGGATTCTGAGTCTGGCAAGGAAATGCTGTCTCAGTTGTTTCCCAAATGATTATGATGAAGTCATCATTTTCAATGACAAAAAGAATAAGAAGGCTCTAAAGCCAGAGACTAGAACAGAAACAAGAAATGAACACAGCGGTGATGTGATGGCTGTATAAACAGTTTGAATATTATTGTCAGTTACACTGGCAATATTATTATTATTAGCAGTAGGTCTGTTATTGATTCTTGTATCAAAATGTTACACTTCCTGGAATATAAATTATTTTATACTGATTTTATACGTTCCAAGAGTGCTGATATTTAGAATAACAGCACTGGTACATTTCACTGTTTGTATCACGCTGCTTGTCTGTGTTCGCTACATTGAATTCCAATTCTAGCAACAGTTCGTTACACTGAAACCATTACTACACTTACTATGAGCTGTCAGTCAGTTTGTGTGTTGGCAACACGCAAAGTTCTATCCAGCTGTGGCTCTTCTGGTAACTATTTTCGTTAACACCGCAAAAAAAAACCCCTCAAAATATTTGGCTACATTGGGTCTGAAATGTCAGTTGCACAATATTAATTACTTAATCACACTCAGACCTGTTGATGTAGTGAATAACAGAACGGCTGTGATACCTGTGGCTGTATCACAGTCGTGCTGATACAGTATTCAGTACAACAGCTCTCTAGCTCATGCAATATGCATATCAGATGAATACAGAATACCACAATATTAGAATAACTTAACAGAGAACAATTTTGGGATGATTTCTATCAGAAGCAACATTCATATTAATGCTTTGCCCTTTTGAAAAACCTCAGCTTCTGCTCTGTCTGTTCATGGCATTGATTGCTATTTTTCTGTGTTTCTGTTACTCTGTCCTACTTTCAGAATTATATTGTAATTCTGAAATGTGTTGCAATATGTCTCTTTTTTTTATTGGCTTCCACAGCAGGAAGCATGGGGGAAAAATTAAAGCTGACTTGAAGACTTTCCTGACTGTGAGTATAGCTTCATGGAATTCTCATGATCTGATACACCACATTCAATGGCCACTTCATTAAGAACACATTCTCATTCACACAATTACATTTATGGGCACTGGGCAGACGCCCTTATCCAGAGCGACTTACACTTATCTCATTTACACAACTGAGCAGTTGTGCCTGCAGTGGCAGCTTGGTGGTGCTGGGGATTGAACTCATGACCTTCCAATCAGTAGCCCAAAGTCTTAACCACTGAGCTACCACTGGTCCATCAGAAAATTTTGCAGATATAGGTCAAGAGCTTGGGTAAAATGTGATCTCTGTGGTTTTGACTGTAGCATTTCAGAAACTGCTGATCTCCTGGGATTTGCACACACAACATTCTCTAGAGTTTATACAAAATGGTGCATGGAAAAACAAAAACATCCAGTGAGCGGCAGTTCTGCAGGCAAAAGTGCTTTGTTGATGAGAGAACTGAAGATTATGGTAACAGAAACAGCCACTCTGTACGACCGTGGTTATCAGAAAAGCATCTCAGTATGCACAAAACGTTGAACCTTGTGGCAGATGGGCCACAACAGCAGAAGCCCACGTCAGGTTCCACTCCTGTTAGAGAAGAAAATGAATCTGCAGCTACAGTGAGCACAGGTTCACAGAAACTGGACAGCTGAAAGTTGGAAATAGACCAGGTGACGACTGCCTTACATTACAGGCTTGTATTGGATCAGTTGACGTGTGCACTCTCAATTGTTCAAGATTTGTCAGGAAATGCTCATTTCAAATAATCATCATTTAACGATTAACATTAAGTAAAATGAACTATACTCTGGTGAAGAAGTTAATTCAAATGTGATAGAGTACCCCCTGGTTCCTACACTTCTAGCATTAAATACACTATATGTCCAAAAGTTTATGGAAACCTGACCCTCACACCCATATGTGCTTTTTGAACATCTCATATTCACTCTTTGCTGTTATAATAACCTCCACGCTTCCCGGAAGGCTCCCCACTAGATTTTGGAGTGTAGCTGTGGGAATTTGTCCATTCAGTCACAAGAGCATTAGTGATGTCAGGCACTTATGTCGGGCGAGGAGGCCTGGGATGCAGTCGGTGTTCCAGTTCAGGGAACGTGCGGTTGAGGTCAGGGCTCTGTGCAGTCCACTCGAGTTCTTCCACTCCAACCTTAACTGTCATGCTGGGACAGGTTTGGGCCTCCAAAGGGTTCCAGTAAAGAGAAATTGTAATGTTGCAGCATACAAAGACATTCAAAAAACTGCAGTTTTCCAACTTTGTGGTAACAGTTTGAGGAAGAACTACATATGGGTGTGATGGTCAGGTGTCCACATACTTTTGGCCATGTAGTGTATATTCGTATAATTCAGAATATTTGATTCAAATATGTATTTTATCCTTAACCAAGCATCATGGCAGTGTGTGTTGCATGTTGCGTTATAGAAATCACCTGTTCCCCTTGTACAGTATCAGTTAAAAAGTTAAGACTTGTGAATGTTACCAAGATCTTTTTATTAAAAGCTTCCACTTAACATTTGTTTCTAAGATACAGTGGTGCTTGAAGTTTGTGAACTCTTTAGAATTTTCTATATATCTGCATAAATATGACCAAAAACATCATCAGATGTCTTTAGACTCAAGTCTAAAAGTAGACAAAGAGAATCCAGATAAACAAATGAGACAAAAATATTGCACTTGGTCATTTATTTATTGAGGAAATTAGCCAAAATAACATATCTGTGTGTGGCAAAAGTTTGTGAAACTTTGCTTTCAGTATCTATTGTGACCCCCTTGTGCAGCAATAAATGCAACTAAACGTTTCTGGTGACTGTTGATCAGTCTTGTATGTTGGTTTGAAGGAAATGTAGCCCATTCCTCAGTACAGAACAGCTTCACCTCTGGGATGTTGGTAGATTTCCTCACATGAACTGCTTGCTTCAGGTCCTTCCACAACATTTCTATTTGATTAAGGTCAGGACTTTGACTTGGCCATTCCAAAACATTAATTTTATTCTTCTTTAACAATTCTTTGGTAGAACGACTTGTGTGCTTAGGGTCGTTGTCTTGCTGCATAACCCACTTTCTGACATTTTCCTTTAGAATTCGCTGGTATAATTCAGAATTCATTGTTCCATCAATGAATCAAAATCCATCCTGGCCCAGATGCAGTAAACAGGCTCAAACCATGATACTACCACCACCATGTTTTTCAGATGGAATAAGGTTCTTATGCTGGAATGCAGTGTTTTCTTTTCTCCAAATATAATGCTTCTCGTTTAAACCAAAAAGTTCTATTTTAGTCTCATCCATCCACAAAACAGTTTTCCAATAACCTTCTGGCTTGTCCGCATGATCTTTAGCAAACTGCAGATGGGTAGCAATGTTCTTTTTAGAGAGCAGTGGCTTTCTCCTTGCAACCGTGCCATGCACATCATTGTTGTTCAGTGTTCTCCTGATGGTGGATTCATGAACATTAACATTAGCCAATGTGAGAGAGGGCTGTAGTTGCTTAGAAGTTACCCTGGGCTCCTTTGTGACCTCGCAGACTATTACACATCCTGCTCTTGGAGTGATCTTTGTTGGTTGACCACTCCTGGGGAGGGCAACAATGGTCTTTAATTTCCTCCATTTGTACATAATGTCTGACTGTGGATTGGTGGAGACCAAACTCTTTAGAGATGGTTTTGTAACCTTTTTCAGCCTGATGAGCATCAACAGCTCTTTTTCTGAGGTCCTCAGAAATCTCCTTTGTTTGTGCCATGATACACTTCCACAAATGTGTTGTGAAGATCAGACTTTGATAGATCCCTGTTCTTTAAATAAAACTGGGTACTCACTCACACCTGATTGTCATCCCATTGATTGAAAACACCTGACTCTAGTATAATATGTTTTGTCTCTCTCTTTATCTTTATAATTTGATTGAAATTAACTGATTAAATTTTTCATCTTTTAAATGAAATATTAAATTGTTCCTTCAATAAATCATTTTTATTTAGAATACAGGAAAAATCAGTCAGCAAGTGCGCAGCATATGGGAACTTCTTGAAACATCCCAGCTGCTGCTAAGAGAATGCCAAGATTGTGCAAAGCTGTCATCAAGGATACTTTGAAGTATCTTAAATATATGTCTTGATTTCTTTTAGCACTTTTCAGTCAGTGAACAATTCCATTTCATAGTTTGATTTCTTCACTATTCAAATATGTGGAAAAGGTCAAAGAAACTGTGTAGATGTGTGTTTACCAGGTCACAGAGTGGCGACAGGTACATGGTGATGGTGAAGACGCTGCAGGCGAGGCCGAGCTGCGAAAGCTGAGTGCTTTCCCGAGGAACAATCATGCTGAAATACACCCATGATACACACAATACACACACCATGCCCAGTGTCTGCACAAACACACTCCTCTGAGATAGACACCCACCACACACACACACAAACAGACACACACATAGGTCAGGTCAGGTATTTGTTGTAAAGACCAGTTACTATTTTGGCTCCAGATCTTATTTTACCCACCTTCTCTTTGGCATAATGGAAGTAGGTGAAGATATACAGACACTGTAGAGAAGCACCAATGGAATTAACAAGCATCACTGTGCCATCCTTTTTCAGCACCCCATAGTACAGCCAGCCTAGATTACTGAAAATATACAAAGACACTGTAAAGCAAGTCTGGTTGTTTTATCACCTAATATGCAAAACTGGTGTGCACACATGCAAATGTCTGCATGCATACATACACTCACACACGAGACGACGCTAGTAGACTGAATACATTTGCGTGCCTCTTGCGCACTCACTTTAAGCATGTGGTAAGGAAAGGCAGGAACTGGACGCTATCGGCACTCTGAGTGGCTCTCATTTTCTTCAAATCGGTCCTGCAAAATACATACACATGCACTGAAGGATTTGTCAAATATAAATAAAAAATATGTTGACTTACACCCAATCCACTTGGTTAAAGGCTTTTCTTGAATTGGGACTCTTCGTCAGAAGCCAGTAAAAGCTACCAAAATTTCTGCACTAAACACACATGCTGGCAAGTAAGGTTTAGCAAAGACTTCAGAGGCATTTGAAGCTTGCATCCCCTCAGAGTGTGGAAGTATGTCCTGCATGACTCGAGTGTCCACTTGCAATACAATGGTAGAAAAATATAGCCAGGAGCAGATTTTTCCCATCACATCAAGCCTGATTTATGCTTCCTTCTGAATAGGCTCCCAACACCATCAGAGGAGTGGAATTATGGACAGAGGGGAGCATTGTATCCTGGGCAGCAAGAAAATTCATTGATTCATCTTTATCCTGGGTCAGAGTCATGGTGGATCAGGAGCCTATCTTGGGAACACTGGTTGTGAGGCAGGAATACACCCCGGATGGGATGCCTGTTCATCGAAAGGCACCATACACACATTCACACACACACATTCACACCTAGGGGCAATTTAGCACAGTTAATCCACCCACTGGAATGTTTTTTGGGGGGTGGTAGGAAACCCGCTATCTCGTGGACATGGGGAGTACATGTGAAACCCCGTACAAACAGTAACCCAAGTTTAGGGTTGCACTGAAGACCCTGAAGCTGTTATGTGACAAGAAATGATCTTGGTGACTGGACAGTCTATAAAGTATTTTAAGTTCCCTCTCCTGTCATGTATAGATAGCTGGCTACATAAATTTGAATGCACCAAATCAAATTTTACTGCTGCTGTTTAGGTCACAATTTTCCCCCCCACTGCTTTAAAACTGAAATTGCATTGCAATGCCTTCTGGGCAAGATCGGTTCCTGAAGGTTAGAGTCATGTTGCCTCAAAAACTTTGGTCCACAAAAGAATAATCTAAAACTTCACTCGAGCCAATAAAGATTGAAATAGCCCTTAAAATGCCAGTGATTTCCCCAGAGGGAAAATGGTGAGAGGAAGTTAAAAGTAGCACATTAAAAACATACTGGAACAAAGGGATGAGATATACAGAGTAAAAGAATGAGGATAGTATCAGTTCAGCCCAGAGATGCTGGAGTTGGGAAAATAGTGGAACTGATGTGACCAGGACACTGTCCATCCATCCATTGTGCTTATCCTACACAGGGTCCTGGAGTAACCTGGAGCCTATCTCAGGGAACTTGGGGCACAAGGCAGGGGACACCCTGGATGGGGTGCCAACACATCGCAAGGCACAATCGCACACACACTACGGACAATCTGGAAATGCCAATCAGCCGAAGCATGGGGAGAACATGCAAACTCTGCACATGCAGGCAGAGGCAGGAATCAATCTCCCAACGCCAGCGGTGTGAGGCAACAGTGCTAACCACTAAGCCACCGTGCTCCAAGTGACAACTGGAATTGAATATTTGTTTTAATGTAAGTTCTAAACCTAGTATTGACAGAATAACTAAAGCTAATATTGGCTGAAGTAAGCTAAATCAGGTTAAAAATCACCTCAGAAAGCTGCAAAAAGGCCTACAGAGTGGATTTAAGCCCAAGATAAACCTGTGAACCTGCTTTTCTTTTCATGCTCAGATTTATCACCTGTGGATTGAACACTTTCTCCAAGAGAGGGAACGAGTATGATGAGCAGGCGTCTTGTAAATGCACCATGCTGACAGACTGAATCCAGAATGGCTTCTTGTAGAGCATACAGTGTACACTGCTCAACACTGGGTGTAAAATCAATCATTTACATACACTGCCAGTCAGCAAAGGTGCGTTTTAGCATTTTTGTTTCAATGGCCACATCTTAAATACTAAGCGTGGAATAGGTATAAGTGAATTGACAAATGTTTCATGAATTGAGAAATGTTGAATCTAGATTGAATCTAATCTAAATGGAAGAGGTTGAAAACTTTATCAGTCTTTATATTTATTTTATATTTCTGTTTTACACTTAACACTAGCATTGTGAGTCTTTTATCTGGAGATGTAAGGAGTTTCTCCTCCAAGTGTGTCTACCTTTAATAAAGGATGTGGCAGTGAGCAGTTATGAAGATCCACAGAGATTTAGGTTTCCTTATTTAATTGCTCTCCTGTATCATTTTGGGTTGAGGCAATAATAGTGTTTAAAGTGTAAGAAGTCATAAAGAAACTCCAGGTGTTGGAAACCATTTGCCTGGCAGTGTATGTGTTATTTATGTAGTAAGTATGGAGGCATCTGGGAGTTTATGGTTATCTGTCAGAAGGAAAAAGGGCACAAATAAATGCCAACTCCATACGGATATAATAATATAACTACAGTGAATAACTCTTATTTGATAAGATGCGTTTTGCTCATTTCTTTCTGAATGCTCTAAAGTCCTACAGGAAGCAAATGTACACTTCGGGTCATAAACTTGGAGAATAACATGGCAGCTTACAGTCCTGTGGAGAACATGCCGATGGTAAACACGATGCACGCCCATGATAACAACTGCAGAAAATCCATAGAACGAGAAAGAAAACTATACCAATTATTAATAAAACTTCACTAGTGGAAGGAATATACGCTAAAACCTAACGCTGTACGCACCGCTGACGTTTACACTCTCTGTTTCCGTGTTTGTATCCGGACGCTGCATATTCCTCCACTCTGATTGGTTACTGAACCAGGAAGAAGACGGAAAAACACAGAAACCCAGCCAATGGAAAACTAGTTCTACAGTCTGACGTGTATCTGTAGCTCGGTTAGATTTACACTTTGGCAGCAAAAAGAACATGAGAATATTGTTTCTTTTAAAGTTTACTGAACTTTTTATTTACTATAACAGCAACTCTGACAGTAGTTCCGGCTGCAATTCAATTAAAGTTTAATATTAATGCGCCTATTGCAATACGTTTTTGTTTCCATAGTAACAGCTCATTCTCTGGGACTTGTATCCTGGACGCTACATCATCTAAGCCCAGTAATAAACATTAAAAACGTGTTGTTGTTAATAACAGAGTAAAAAGTCTAATTTGATCTTTCATGTCATGAAAGGAGTTTGCACTGCAGTTTTCTGGGTAACATAAGCTGGTTTTTTTTTTGTTTGTTTGTTTGGTTGTTTGTTTTTTGTTTTACTAACTTCAAGAGAGAGAGAAAACAGGCATTATAGCTATTAGGATGTAAGTGATAAAAGGAACCAATGTTCTACAAAGTTAAATGTAACTCTAAATGGTTAAAAAGTATTGATAAATCATTGATAAAATCATATTTTTAATCATTCACATATCAATATGGTGTAAGAGGAATAAAACACCGCAGGACCTGCTGTTACTGGAAAATAATCAACTATAAGTTGGCAACAGTAACTCTGCTTCACATCAGGCCACGCCACACCACCCTGATTATTTTCCTGTAACAGCACACCCCATGATGTTTTATTCCTTATGTAATCATTGACTGATTCATTGATTATGTATCCTTCATAATTAGTGTTTTTGCTTTTGTGCTGTACTATCTGTAAAAGCAGTTGGTAATAATTCTGTAATGTTTGTGGAAATAATTAAACATTTAGGCTACCAGAGTCCTTGGTTACTTTACACTAACGTTTTCCATCTAATTTGGCAGAGTTGGAGAATGTATTGAGGGAAGGAAGAAAATGCCTAAATCAAAATGTGCAAAGCTCATAGAGACACATCCAAGACAACTCAACTCTGTAACTGCTGCAAAAGGGCAAGTCACACCGAGGGGATGAATACTTATCAATTAAGCAGTTTTTAGATTTCTTCATTTTCAAATAATTCTGAGAACATCTAAATACCTTATTTTATTTAATTTCCATAAAAAGTCTCATCAAAAGGAGCAGAAGACATATCCCATTCTGATGTGCTTAAAGTTAATGTTGCAGTAAAGCCAAAAGAGAAATAATCATTGGGGGTGAATACTTTCCAGAGGCACTGTATGAAACAGAAAAAGTAAGCAGACCAATGTAGTGAGACTGATTGCTTGAGCATTCTACATGTGCAACTTCTGTCATTTCTTTGACCCCAACACCATCTGCATTAGAGCCATTTTCCTTTTCAGCAAAATTAGTGAAATCAATGGAACATTGTCTACAAGCTGGCAAATTTGCTGGCCAAACAAAACTAGCACTGACAAGTATTGACTTTTCTCAGGAGAATGTTGTAGAAAGTGGGGTGGAAGTGCCAGAGAAAATGCACTAAAGTGACGTCCTCGCACCCTGGTGACAGTTTACACTCCAGCCCCATTCCCCCTTGCTCTCCTTTCATTCCCCCTCCTGGTGCTCGGGTGTTTGGATAACGACTGTGAAATCGCGGCCAGGGAACGAGGGATGAAAAGAGGAACAGAGGAGAGGATAAGAGGGAGATGGAGCACAGAGCTGACATTTGGCTTGGCTAAGATGGGATTTGCTCACACCTCATGAATAAATCTTCAGAAAACCCCCAAAGTTTATGTGCCACTCTCTGCACTCAATAGTAAGAAAACACAACCAATTTTTTTTTTTTTTTTTTTACATATCACAAATTTTTTTTATTTTCTTTCACATTTTTGAACATTTTCATAATTAACAAATGCATTATATAACTCTCTATGTACACTTTTTACACAATTATTTACAGATCCACAGAAATAAAGAAAACACAGCTTGTCTTGTGAACTTGGAGAGGTCCACACATCCCTGCGTCCATGAGTGTGTGTGTATGTACAGTCGTACTGAGCTTGTTCTAATGTCAAAGAAGACCAGCTCCTCCATCTCTCTCTCTCTCTCTCTCTCTCTCTCTCACACACACACACACACACACACACACACACACACACACACACACACACACACACCCTCAGCACAACTGTACATCTGTGTGTATATGTACATTTATGTCAGTTTGCTTGTATAAAACAGATTTTGTGTCTGTTAAATTATATATAGTGCTTCATTACATAAACCACCTTGTAGGCTTTGAGACAAAAAAAAATAGGAAACCTGACAAAACACTTGCAAATGGCTACATTTCAGGCTGCACATACATGACGACATGCACAAGTCTTTTTCCTCAGAGGACCAAGAGCAGGACATATTTGAGAATACCAGCATATTTTTTGGCTCACGGAGTTTGAGAACTTTTTTTTTTTATATATATATACTGTACATATGACACTAATAAAAAAAAAATGCAGTTACACACTGGGTCCATTCAGATCTTCCAGCTGCTGCTTAAAGAAGACCTCCAAGCTGTGCTCTTTACACAGACTATAAGAGTAAATTTAAAAAATAAAAGGCAAACAGGGAAAGCTGTTAGGTAATAATCTTCCTCTTTAAAAACAAAGAGTACGTAGAACAAATTTAAAAAAATCCAAATATCACAGTCACTCGTACAAACACAAGCACATCACTCAACAACAGCACCCATGCTTCACATTATTTAACATATAAAAAAAATCGGTGTATAAAATCCATATTTTCAGCGACCAGCACTGGTGAAAAGTCTGTTCATCAGCAGGTCCAAACGGACCAGTAAAGAAGTCGGTCTCAGTATAAGAGCAGGAGGAAGACAGGAACGAGTGTGATGATGGAGACTGGTGTGATGTGAATGGCAGAGCTGCCTACACTCCTCTGAACAACTGGAATCATAGCAACAGGATCATCTAAATATAGAGGGAAAGAGAGAGGGGTGATGAGCACACGTCACAGCTGTGTAATTCGTGCAGATCTTTGTGAAATCCAACGCTGGAATAAACCCGCAGAGCTGAATGGAGGGATGACAGATTGACATTGCTCACCTGCCGGAAGCCTGTTAGATGGGTTGTGCACTCCTCCTGCGCCCATTCTTCCGTGCTTTCCTCCCTCCGTCTCCTCCTCTTTCTCTGTCGTCTTCTTGTGGTTTTTGGAACCTAAGAGCATCAATCAGCACCGTTACGGAATATGCAAGAAAGCTGTAATTAAACAGAAGAGCTAAAAATAGCCGTGTCCCTCACCCGCGTCAGGTGTTAGCACATGCTAAGCATGTGTTGAATAAAACAGGCTGGGGTTACTGCTAGGAATGCTAATAATATATTTAGGACTTACCATGAGGTCCGACTACGTCGACCTTCAGCCTCAGACAGTCACTCCCATGCTGGTGCAGAGGCTTGGCTGTGGAGATGAACAGATACAGGTGAACATATAGAAATGTTTAGAAATGCAATAAACGACATATTTAGTGGCAATAAAAAAAAAAATATGGAAACTTTTGAATGTAAATTCAACTTCTGACAGCTGGTTCATATTTATGTCAAGCTTTCTCACTGGTTCATTAGACTACATAAAGGTGTAAATGTCCCACAGTGCATACAGATTATGGTGGAAACATGTGCTAGTGTCACAGTTTATTGTGCCAAATACGTAAAATTCAAAAACTTAAATTCAGCAGCAAGGCAAGTATTAAATTTGCTGACCAGCCTGGCTCTAGGCTGCTTTGATGGCTAATGGGTAACCTATTAAAGTGCTTAGATATCCACTAGACATGTCCAACTTATATTCTTCACTCTTGTAACTACAGACCTTTCTTTTTATCTTCACTGTAGTTACTGAATAATTCATCTTAATTACTGAATAATGTCCTTATAAGGAGTTTAAGGGATGAAAATGAACTTAAGTAAGATTTTTGCCAGGTGTATTCTTTAAAAAAAGAAATCGATACCACCTTAAACACTTCACATTTCTTTCTCACAGTACACAATAACACCCCTATGTTACACTTTCAGAAATAAAGGTACGAAACTATTCCTAGGGTAGTACCAAGTGTGTATCTTTTGTACCTTTAGTATGCATCCTTTAGAGTAAAGCTTTAAAAATTGAGTGGTCCTTCATGTCCGATTTAGCACCTTATATTCTTGTTTCTAGGTGAAAGATACATATTAAATGTACAGTTTGGTACCTTTATATTTGAGAGTGTATATTTTCCCCCATGTTATCTTTCTGTACTCTTCCTACACCTCACACATCTCAGCTTGTTCGTATTTGGTGTGATACTCACAGATGTAGTAGTAGCTCTCTCCTTGGCGGAACTCCTTGCCCAGCGTGAAAGGTGTGAAGCGTTGGAACTTTTCGGAGAACTTCTCGGGTGCGTGGGCGGCAAAGGGCCTGGAGCACTCCCAGCGCAGCTGATCGAACGAGTGCGGCTTGCACACCTCATAGTCCTCCAAGTCCACCATGTAGAGGACATAGCGCTCGGCCTGCTGGGACGGGATCTCACCACGTTTGTAGTGCGGGCAGATGATGTCCAGGTAGTCGTTGATGCGCACGTGCACCGTGTACTCGTCACCCATGAAGCTGGAGAGAGGGAAAAAAAGACGATTGATTATGATCTTAACATTGGTGTTAGATTAGAGATAAGTGTTAATGCAGAATTCTCAGGACAAAGACATAGGGGAAAAATAACACGCCCAAAAGAAGCAAGCATCAATCCGAAGCAAAACAGCGGCTGACATTACCTATGCGAGATCATGTACCTTTTACCTCGTCTTACTGGTTTTGTCAAAGGACATAAACAACTTTTTTATGACCCCACCTCCTCCTCCTCCTCCTCTGTGTCTCTGTCACTGTTTTCGTTTCTGTTTTCTGTCATGTGTGTTATGTGAAGAATTTGGATTGCATGATAAGGTAAGACAAGAGTCTGTCGTGACGTCTGGGTCCAAATACCCTTCTCTTATTTGCTAACTCACGCTCACTCTTTTGTCATCTTTATCATGCAATGTTTATAATTATACAACTTTGAACTTTTGCACATGCTGCTGCTAGTCATGACCCGTGTCCTGCCATCTTTCCTTCGTTTATCAAAACAGAGACGGCTCAGGAGACGCCCAGGCTCCGTCTGCCTTCCCGGCCGTCCCCCTCAGTGTGTTTACGGCTTTGTGTCTGTGTCTGTCTCCGACGTTCCACATGTTTTCCTGTCTTCCCTTTTGCCATGAACAGATTGGCTACGTTCATTATTGTGGTGTATGTTTTACCAGATGAACACCTGAAATTTCTGTTCTTTCTGTCACTCTTTTATTTACCACATTGATGAGTATAAGTGATTCAAATCCTGTAAAAAAAAAAAAAAAAGAAAAAGAAAAAAAAAGCAACACTTAAGAATGATTTACAGTGATTGCAGTTTTGGATTCGACTAAGTGTGTAATTTTTTTCCTAAATGCACCCCTCTCCTGTGGTGACCATGAGGCCTGGTTGCACGGCAACGTTTAGATCCCGCTGTCTAACGAGACACCTGATTGGCTGCTACTACCCAGCCGTGTTACTATGCTATAAACTCTGCTCACAGATTTGCATTTTACAAACCCTAGGTTTTTAAGCAGTACATAACTGACCCGCAAGCTTGTGTGTGTGTGTGTGTGTGTGTGTGTGTGTGTGTGTGTGTGTGTGTTGCCATCAAAGTAAAGACTGCCCTCTCCGCCCTCTCACACTTTCTCTCATGTTGTTGTTGTCGGGACCCCTGGTTGAGTTTCAGACAGAGATGCGCTGACTCCTGCACCTCAGCTACACACTCGCACACTCACACACACACCTCCATCTTGCACCACTGTTGCTCTCTGTTAGAATTAGCAGACCTGTCAAAACAGCCTCAGAGTCTATTCAGAATGGGGTAAACACACACACACACACACACACACACACACACACACACACACACACAGCTCTTGTTAGCACAGGCTGCTGCTGGGATTAGAGCCCATCTCGCCTAGCTTGTAATCAAAGCCACGTTCAAACGTCGGGGTGTATATGCTGCTAAGCCTGTAGACTTTTCACCGTGTGGGAAAATGACACGTGTTGTCTGTTTTGTAGCAAAGCACATGAATGTCTGAGAATAATCAGCATTCTGCTAATCCAGAAAGTCATAGCAGCACTTGCTCTTAAACCTGACTGCTCTTCTTTACTGACCAGAGAAACACTCTCTTAATCGCCCTGACAGATGTCATTCAATCAGCTCCACGGCTTTAAAAAATGACGCGATACCAGGAAAGTTTTGAATGCTTGAATGATTATTTTTAAGAATTATCTTGCTATGTTGACAGGATTGGCTACAGTAAAAAAAAAAAAAAAAATCTGAGATTTCAGAAAATCCAGACTCTTAATACTGAAATCTCACTCATGGCACTCATGGTGTGACAAAGTGAGGTAATTTACTAGCAGTTAGCTTGTGAGCTATTTAGGAAGACATTTGGGAGTTTCTACGCCACTGTTTTATGTATAATCCGAGATCCTGGTTTTTTTTATGAAATCTAGAGACATTCCTGGCCCATATTTAGTCACTTCTTGTCCCCAAAACATATTAAGCTGTATATTGTTCATTGTATTTCTAATGGTTTAAAATGACAGTCATTTGAACAGTCTCCCTCTCCTTTTCTCTCACATTCCCTCATCCCCCGCTCCTGTTCTTTGAAGCAGAGTTGATTAGGAGCTGTTTAAGACCTGCTTGCAATGTGGTTCTCTAAAAAAGGAGGAGTCTAAATGAGGCGTCATTAACACACTTCAGATTTAGCTTACTGAAGTGCTGGTGCTTGGTGATGCCTGCAGTAAATGTGCATTACTAATAAAGTGTGTGTGTGTGTGTGTGTGTATATTTAATATATCTGCCTTGATCCTAGGCCTAACAATCACACAAGCGTGTTCTGTTGTTTTTCCCTCTTGACCACACCACTTCAAACGCTTGCTCCGCTTGTGCAGTCGGCCCGTGCTCTCGTTCCCGTGTGACAGTTAGCACAGTGAGGTGCTGGCTAAGAGTGAGTGAGGGATGTTCGTGTGAAATCAACTGAAGATAAAGCTGCTTCACTGTTTCCCTCATCTATCAATCCCCTATTCCCTCTGTTAACTCTGTGTCTATAGGAGTCTGTGCAGCTGCAGGGCCTCAGGCTCAGGCTGAGCCGAGAACACACTGTCTGTGTGTGTGTGTGTGTGTGTGTGTGTGTGTGTGTGTGTGTGTGTGTGTCTACAGAATGCTTAAGGTGCTAAGATTAGAGACCTTCATACTGTCCAAAAGCTCTGTCTGCCATATGTTATGTGTGCTTTTGAATTTCTGTCTGTGTGTGTGTGTGTATGTGTGTGCGCGTGTGAGTGAAGAGCGTATCTCGAGATGTACAAGATGCAGGTTCAGCATTCAGCCCAAACCATTTTTCTTTCTCCCTCTGGAATGTCTCAAGCTGCAGAGCTGTCAAGCAGGTCAGCAGAGTCAAAGTGCAGGGTCAGACGTTTCACACACACTGTTGGAGTCAGCACGAAACACACACATGCGCGTTACACAACATGTTCAGACCGTCAGCACTGAACACATGTCCTCCACAACAACTGCACTATAATGGCAGCCGGCAGTCAACACTTCACACACACACACACACTACACTTGCACACCTGTGTGCTCAGTTTCTGGAAAACCTTACTGGGGCAGAGGGGGGTTACAGCATGTCGTGACAAGCATTTTGATTCTATTTTGGCTTTGTTCTTAGACTGCTGGGTAATAAAACCAGTCTATCCACACCCACACACCCACACACCTTTATTCCCTATAAGCATCTCTGTTACCAGTGCAATTTTGGGGGGAATTCCATATTACTGGATTAGTTGTAGACTGCCAGTTGCTTGGAAATATTACGACATGATATTGATAACATGACAAACTTCATCACAAGACACTTTTCTTACTGTCAGTAGTTGTAGAAGACAGACTGACTCCACTGTTACTTATTCACTGGCCTGATTTATTTCCTGTTCCCTTTAAATATACACCAAAAAACTTAAACAGAAATATATCTGAAACTGTCACACCATCCAAATGCCTATTAAATTTCAGCAGGGACTTTATTAGCATAAATGAAGATCATGGTATGTATCATGTGTCACGGAAATGTCTTAAAATGTGGCAGTGTATTTCTGCTGTATTGCCCAAGCCTAATGCTAATAAGCAGCTGATTCTCGGTCTATCGATCATGGCAGTAATTAGCCCAGCCACAGAGGACCAGGCTGGAATGCTAAGCGGCTCATCCACCATTCCCAAGTGGAACTATTACATCGGGCCTATGGATCGCATAGCTAGCTTCTCTACTGCAACCCCAGACAGGGAGACAGAAAGAGAGAGAGAGAGTGTTTGTGTGTGCTAGACAGTGAAATCTTAATCAACTCAACTTTTTGTCCCTACTAATCATTTTCGGTGGCCTCCTCTTTAAAAACTCATTGGAGGCGCCTTGCCCATTTTTTCGCAGCCTCCCAATTCCATGCCATCCATCACTGTCCCCATCTCTCCTCCCCCTCTTTGTCCATCTTTTATTTCTCTGTCTTCAGCCCATCCCCCTCTCCCTCAGTATTTCTCCCTTTTCTCTTTAAGATCACATAATAAACCTCTTCATTGGGACTAATTTTTAAGCGAATGACCCTTTCATTCTGTCTGACCCCATCACCCATCCCCCTCGTCCCTCTTTCTCTGTCTTTCTGTTTTTAATGCCCTCTCTCCCGGTCTCTTTCACTTTTAAATTGATGCTAATTGCTAGCTGGTAGGACATCCTGTGAATCTGTAGTCCATTTCAAGCCATGCATGAAGTCATCTGACACTACACTGTTAATAGGATATGGATTTTGTCTTTATTAATTTGTGTCTGGGTAAAAACAATCAAACATATAGCCATTATGATAATGACTCACTTTGAACACTCCCCTAGGTGGCAACAGTGAGTTAGCTGTGATACTAAGGCTGGATGTAAAGTAATCCAATCAGGCTAGACGACGGAGCAGACACTAATTAAAACACCCGGGCCTCGTGTGTAAACAACCACTGCCAGATCATGCGTGCTACGCTATGACAAGTGTGGTGCACCAGATCGCAAACAGTGTGTGCACTATGAGAACAATACCTCTCAGAGTACTACAAAAGCGGTGACAGGAAAACGCTGACTCTTTAGTGCGGTGAGAATCCAAACACTAATCAGCGTGGGAGACAGAGAACGGAGATGGTGTAGAAAAACACTACGACCAAGAAAAAAACGAAGTGCAGGAAAAGAACAGAGGAGCGACTGTGAGAATGGGGACGTGAAGAAGAAATCAGAGGCAAAGGAGGAAGTCTGGGACGGAGATAAGATGGAGAGGTGGGGCGTGGGGCTAAAAGTAAGCAAAACATAAGAAGGGAAGAGAATGAGGTGAAAAACAATTTAAAATCAGATATCTACTTACTGTGAACCTACATTATAGGAATTACTGAATCACTACTTCACGAGTCACGCTAGGATTACGTCTTCTTTCATTCAAACATAGAAATAATAGATACAACCCAATCAAATATGTGGTAATGTCGTATATAAAAGGGCATGACCGCTGATTCCTTTTCAGATTATATATTTTACATGCGTAACACTGACTGGGATGGGATTTTGGATTACTGGCTTCTATTTAAAACTCTGGGATGATTTTGGTTTGAATGGTTTCTTCTGCCTGGATTACAAACCTGCACCCATAATCTGAGCCTGAACTCTGCCCTTACAGCAGATTACAGTCCTCTGTACGCACACAGCTGTGCCCATGTCTGTGTGTGATTAAAGCAAAACTGTCAGAGGAAGGCTTAGAAAAGACAGACAACACTATTCAGAACAAGAGAAGGTTTGTATCTAAACAGCTACTTTTGCTGAAGAAACGATGCCTTCTACTCACACCTCTCAACATCACTAGAGTCCTACAAAAATAGAGTCAATAAAATGTACAGATCTACAGCCAGTAACAATACACATGCCTCAATAAAATGCGACACACAGGAGCAGCAGGTTTTTGTCTGTGTATTGAACTAGTAAAAGAACAAAAAGTACTTCGCTGCTCACCCTAAAAACAGGGAGGCAATTGCATCTGTGGGACGGACCGAGCAAGGGAGTGGAGATGGTGAGTGGAACAGAGAGGTACTGGGAAAAAGGAGGAGGGGGGGTCGGGGATAGATGGGGAAATGTCCAGAGGATGAGTGGACAGCTGACGGTCAAGTATAGCAGTGCATCTGCTGCCAGCCCTCTACACTTACTAAATATACCCAAATCAGACATTCTGTGTGTGTGTGTGTGTGTGTGTGTGTGAGACCTGTGTGTGACCTGTACATCAGAGGGCACTGAATAAAGCCAATTCCCTAACTGACAGCCTAAATGCTGATGAACACACATTAAAAATCCTAAAAACACACTGTCCTGACCCAGTGATTTCTGCCTCAGCTGTTAATAACTTCATTATGTTTTTCTCCCTTTAGAGCACAAACACATATACACGCTACAAGCTGAGGCATGCCATCACGGCTCGCAAACAAGTTCGCGTAACCCAGACGGGGTGTAGAGACATCAGACCTGACAGGCCTGTCACCCTGAGCATACACACGCTTAACCAGAGAGACGACTTTCCAAAGATGCACGCAAGGGATTAAATCATTACCGTCCACACTCCATCATAAACAGCTGCACACATGCCACACACACATCCACCCAGGGGCAACTGGTGTGTTTCATGCCCAAGCTTGTGTGTGTGTGTGTGTGTGTGTGTGTGTATGTGTGTATACGACTCTGGCAGGTTCTCGGATCACACGAGTAGGATGGCAGTCCACGAGGACCATCCATTAAGGACTAATCCACTCAGCGACTGATTAATTGAGCGTTATGGTGTGATTCATCACTGTATTGGGGAAATTCACAGAAACACTAATCTCTGACTGCATTAGCAATTTAAGTGGAAAATAGCAAAGAAATGCAAGTGAAAAGAGAAGATTAAATGTAATTGATGAAACAACACTGCATTTCCTTCCTTCCAGCGAGGGTGAGATTGAGAGGCTTTACAGTGAAAATGCTGTATAAATAGCAAGCCTCCAGCCAGATTATGGCATTATGTTCATTGTAAGTGTGTTGTGTGCTGTTTACAAATAAGACGACAGCTTGTGTGCCTACGACTTGTGAGTGTATTTTAAGGCTGTCTAAATTTAGTAGTGGTCAGAAGACTGCCTCATGTTATATGAATTTGTTATCTCCGTTATGCAAGTGGAAGCTTTAGCACGAATGTGGACCATATAGGGATTAAAATGAAAAGAAAAATGGACCATTGATAAGCTGCTGCCATACAATGTTTCTCTCCATTTCAACTCCTCTCTCACTGAAATATAATCATTTCTACTCTCTTGTTCTGCTAATTCTCAGCATCCGCGACTGAATTCTCTCTTCTCCTCACACCCTTCCGCCCAAGCTGAAAGAGTTCGGCTTCGACCACGCATTCTCTTTACCTCTCCCTCCCTCACCCAGCTGTTGCTCTGTCTCACTCTCTGTGCGCACCGTGCTGACTGATGGTGAGTCAGACTGTGCTGAGTCTGGCTGAAGCAGGAACAGGTAGCCGAAAGTTACGCAATCGCATTAACAGTGACGCACTATATAACATGTGACTGACTGTGCGCTACCCTGAGAGTAGCTCACAACACCACCCCAAAAAAATTCCAGTGACTGATTTTCAAGCGTGGATGTTTAATTGTCAGTTGTTTATGTCAGAGCAGGACTATTACAGATGTTCTGATAAAACAGTCATGATACTTGATTCCTTGTTATCATCACAGGGGAAAATACACAAGAAACCATAAAAGCTGTTTACGATGAAGCATGTGACTGCGGCTCGCTGACCTGTAAGGCATATTCCTGTGTACCTCTATTAAGACTTAACACCCTGGCCACTAAAAGGCTATAAAATTCCTCAATTCTGTCTTCAGGTTTTGCTCTAAAAGCTCAATACTATCACCCTGAACGCCCTGTCTCGTATTGATCCCCGTAAAGTGCCTGTTTGTCATTTCAACCTTTCTATGCAGAGTGAAATGAGAACACAATCAATTACACAAACTACTTTAAAACCCTATTTCTGTACACTCACACACAGCTAAAATCGACTTTGTTGAACTAATGCCAACCATGTTTACATAATTCCAGATGGACATGTACGAACACAGTAAAGGTTAATTTAACCTTGGGGGAATTTGAGTGCAGATTTGAGCTTCATTCACAGTCTAATTGCACTGGCAGGGCTGTGTGCCTTCTTGCCCCTGGTAACACACTGTAACATAAGACTTCCCTTAAAATTAGTAGCCTACTACAGACATGCCTACTGTCTAGCTTATGGCTGTCTATTTATTGCTCTGGACATTTGTGCGTGTGTGTGTTTGTGTGTGTGTGTGTGAATGGCAGAATCCTACAGAAGTGTGTGACTGAATTTAATCTAATTAGTCTAACTGTTTGTGGTCATGCTTTATCCCTGTGTGTGTGTGTGTGTGTGTGTGTGTGTGTGTGTGTGAGTGTGAGTGTGAGTGACAGAATCCTGCAGAGGTGTGTGATTGTATTTAATCTGATTAGTCTAACTGTTTGTGGTCATTCTTTATCCCTGTGTGTGTGTGTGTGTGTGTGTGTGTGTATGTGTGTGTGTGTACACATGTTAGGGTGGGGTGGGGGGATTAAAAGGGTCTGAAGTAATTACGGTCCAGTTAGTGTAATTTAAAGCTTGGAACCAGATATAAATCCAAAACCTCCTGACACACACACACACACACACACACACACACACACACACACACACAAAACAAGAGTATAATCATGAAAATGAAATGCTGCATTCTCACAACTATGTTGGAGTAAATAAACAAAATGCGCTATAACGCTTGTGTTTGTGAACAAACCCGTAACCCATCCACTATTAAAGCTTGCAAAAGCGACATCCCTCGTACCTTGTTTATAGTGCGCGCGCGATAAGGAGAAATCCTGTTAATTCCAGTTTTAACCCCAATATTGCATGCATGCATGAAGTCAAGTACACTAGTGCAATAAGACACGCAGTGGCTACAGTCTGAATGCGCAGCTTTGTGCAGACAGAATAAATAAATAAAATAATAAACCAAGAGAAGAAGCACAATAATAGAGAAAACTACTCACTTTGGGTTGCTGCTGTTCCAGTAGACGCTGTGGCGCTCCGCGGAGACGCACCAGGCGCTCAGCAGCGCGCACACCAACCACAGAAAATCCATCCGTCACACTTAATGAAGTTAAAGAAAGCAAAATGACAGCGTTTGCAGAGAAAACGCGAGGCTCCACTTGCCTGACTGTAAAGAGTTGTATGAGTAAAACACAAACACTAACCAACAAACAAGCGCACGAGAGAATAAACACAGTGCGCGCGTGTGCTGCCAGTTTTAATAGACGGCCACGCCTCTTCATGTAGATCGACCAATAGCAAGGATGGAGTACATTTTGGTCACGCCCACGCGTAATGTTTTTTTTTTTTTTTTTTTTTTTTTCCAGTCTGCTCTCAGCTTCGGTGAATAAATTACTACACTTGAGGCGAGTTGTGTTAATGGTTTGAGCCCCCCAAAAAACAAACAAACAAAAAAACAAAGCCGCGTTTCAGATAAACGCCTCATTCCGACATCCTAGACACGTCAAACAAAACCTTTTTGTCAGATAATCCAGTATATATGAGTGTTTCTGACATGCTTTACTGTTTACTCAGCCTTTTTTCATTGTAGTTTTGTCAGAATTCCAGTCTGGCCTAAATGGCATTAGCCCAAGACAACACTTCAACCTACATATTCTTTCAGACGAAGAAACCCTCACAGAATGTTGGGCGAGAGCTCATAAAATAATATTTTTGGAAGATTATATAGCTTGAGTGTCAGCACTGACAACAAAAACAGGCTTTTCGTGGGTGTCAGTCAAACTGCATAATCCCAGCAATCCTTCTCTGTGTGTGATAAGGATACCATGGCCTTCCCTACAGAGTCACCAGGGCTTTTCCTTCTTTCATCCCACTCATCCAGCGGCTCCTGGTGTTCTTAACCCAGTTTGGGAGCTCAGCCAGCCTTGGGGCAACATGGAGACACCCAACCCCCTCATTAACCCAAAAACCTGGAGGACAGAATTGGAAACAGGAGAGAGTAAAGTGTATGTTTGCCCATTTTCTTCAGGCTCGGCCGAGGCCGGGGCAGGCACACACACGTCTCGTGCTGCCTGAGACTCCAGGGCTATTAATCAGGATTGAGTGTGAGTGCATGAATAAGCGTGGTTGGTTTAACCATGTGTTTGGCTCAGTAATGTGTCATTTTCTCTTAATCTAAAGAGCTGAACCTGGTATGGGGTCTGGCTTTGTGTGTGTCTATGTGTGTAGATACAAATCTTCTCTGCTACCTTCACAAGGTTCAGAGTTAAAAAAAAAAAAAAAGAATTTCCTAATATGTTCTTCACTTATTATCATCTATTGCGTTTCATTTGTATATTCTTAGTGGCTTTCTTATTTGCAAATCTGCTCTGTTTTTTTCCAAGCAAGAAGAAGAAGAAGAAGAAAACCTTTATATGTCACATATACATTCAAATTGGGAACTTCAGGATTCATGGTGAATTGTTTGGTAGTTTACTTAAATAGGAACATGATCTCCTATTGTCAAACTCGCCAGCCAGTTGGTTTCTACATTGTGTCTGTAACCACAAAGTAAATTGACATGTCTATATTCTGAGCAAAAGATGTAACCTTCAGAAATTATGCCAAGGATTAATTTCAAGAATTAACATCTAGCCATGTCTATTAGAATAACAATCCAATGTATTAGTGCTGCAGTGGTAGATGGTGGACAACTGGATATCATCATGGGTTTACCATCAATTTCATGTTTAAGATGGATTTTAATGAAGAAAATGTTGTGAACCATTACAAATAACCAACCAACAACACAATTGTTTTGGGCAACCTTTTCATGTTAGCAACAAGACGCTAACATAATACAGTGACATGATTACAGTGGTTCTGTAATAGCTATTTGATGTCCACACTGTTATCTATTTGATTTAATATGATTCTCAGACAGCATCGCAAGTCCTAAAATGCACAGCCTTCTGCTGCCGTTTTTGTTTGTCCTGCAATCATGCTGTACATAGCGGACTAGAGGCTAGCGTTGGAGATTCACTAGTGTGGGTGGTGAAAAAAAAATACTGGCCAAATGTTCATGAACAGATCAGGCCTCAGCAGGCCTCTGGCTCTGAACACTGTGAATCTCACAGTCGCCTTGCGAGGCCCTGAAATCCCATTCGTTCCTGTCTCTTTCTGCTTCTCATCGTCCGTTGAATCTTCTGTGCTGGAGTTATAAATGTTCTCATTGAATTCAGTGTGAAATCAGCCAAAATGGAAATAATTAGCATGTTTTGAATAAGAATCTCTTTTCTCTCCATATCTAACCAAGTACTAGGTATACAAGGAACATTTTGGGCCCCTGTTAACATAAGTACCAGTATTATAAAAGATGAAGGATATAAGGATGGATCTATGTGTAATTAAAGATATGAACAGCTACACTGAAAATATTAGTGTTATTTTCACAAGATATATAAATCTGGTGTTGTGGTAACTGCTAATGCAATCATAAAGACTTTCCTGAGCTTATCCCAGGACTCCTATTTATAAAATGTGCAGGCTTTCACTTTATAGTACATCTCTCAATGTTTCCTCCTCATGACATCTCAGGGAGTTTTTCTTTGCCACTGTCAACTCTGGCTTGCTCATTAGGGATCTAAATCTACATCTAAATTTCTGCAAAGCTGCTTTGTGACAATGTCTATTATTAAAAGTAATATACAAAAAAAATCGAATTGAACTGAATAAATATACAGCAATGTATCAATGTGTACTGTATATCTGGCCTTGGAGGATAGATGTTTTAGGGTCCTTGTTTAGAGTTGTGGTCTGGGAGAAGAAAATGTTCAGGTGCATGTTACTCCCTGTCTTTTGGACTTTTAATGTTTATGATCTTATTTCCTCTGTTCATTACAGTTTCTTGCTTTCATGATCTTTGCCCTGCCCTGCATTGGTACTTATTAGCTACTAAAAATCGGTGAGTTATTAGCTACTAACCAGAAGGTTGTGAGTTCAAAGCTTAGGACTACCAGATGTTTATGTATTACTTGGAAAACATGTTCCTGGTGCTAAAAGTTTTGGTGCCGCTTATCTCTTTCGGAAAGCAGGAAAAAAAGAGAGAAAATGGCTGTGCTGTGTCCTCATTCCAATTACACTATTTTGCACAGTCATGTTTGTTCTTCCACACTTTTGCACTGTCTCGCACTGTTCTCTCTTTGTTCTCCACAGAACTGTGTGGGTGGATGTAACATTTGTGCAGCATGCTGTCCACTAATGACTGCGAGTCTGTGTATGCGTGTGTGTGCGTGTATGAATGTGAATGGACAGTTGTCCAGCTCCCTCAGCAGTAGCTGAACAGGTCAATTTTCAGATAATGGGCTGCAGAGTTACTAAAGAATTGGGGGTGTTAATGGCTCTGCATTCAGCCTGGAAGCCTCACATCCACAGCTACACAAACTCCCCAAAGCCATGTTAATGTTGCTCCAGTGTTCTTTTAATGTTGCTTCAGCATTCCTCATGAATGTCCTTACTGTTGTTCTAAACTTACAAGATGCATAAAACAGCCATTGTGAGAACAGATTGAGGAGTAATGGAGAGTCAAGCAATATGGAAGGGAAAATGGGGCAATCACAAAAGCTCCCTGAGCTGGAAAGATAATAGTTTCAGTGTTTTAATGTTCTGGTGAGCCATTACACACCAGATGCAGCAATGAAGTTATGTTAAATATTCAGCAAGACTTTAAAAAGTCTGTGAAAACTCATATGGACCATATGGGCTCTATACTCCCACCATTTTGCAGTGAACCAAACAAATCATCTCTTCACTAAGAGTGACAAAAGTACACTTCGATAAGTCAGACAGTGAACGATAAGATAGATGCTGAACTCTGCCTCCGAAAACAAGACACTGGGTTGTTATTGTGCTGTCAGTGCGTCTCTATGGAAGAGCAGCTCAGCGTGTTCAACCACCTGACACACCAATTTATTACCACAATTATGCGACAAGAACAACAACCACAACAACACTCGTGACAGTTAGGCAACCAACGCACACCGCCTAGAAGGGTTTCGGTCTAAAAGCAGCACACACACACTCATATACACACACATAATATGTTTCGCTGCATAGACTCACCTTTACCTACGTAACAATTGCGTAAGTGTAGTAAGCAGTTTGCAAATACATCTTATCAACTCCCTGGAGACAGACAGAGAGAGAGAGAGAGAGAGATCAATTAGACACAGACTTGACATGGTAAATACTGAAAACTGGAAAAGGAAGGAATGATGAAGAGAGTGTAGGAGGAGAAACGGAAAACTAGAAACCATGTGTGGGCTGGTAGGAAGATGGGAGCTGGGCGAGGGTTTGGTAGAAAGAAATTAAGCAGTGGCTCATAATAATCTCAAGGAAAAAAAAACAGTATTGTTAGAGAGAAGAGACAGCACATAATCCTTCATGAAGGTGTACAGGACAAATGAACAAAAGAGAGGGATAAGCCAGAGAGTGGGAGATCAGGTGCGTATGTGGAATATTAAGCAAAGATAAAGCAGTCAGTAGTAACATTCCATATGAAAACTCTGAAGAACGGAAGAGAACTTCTCATTCTGCATAGATGTATCTGTTTTATACATTTCTTTTTTCCTTTATCACGTAAGAAAATCTGATATGGGCTATAGCGTCACCTTCAAATAAATCTAATATAATGAAGAACAGAAGCAGTAGATGTAGAAGAGGTGCCAAAAGATGCCTAATGTCTCCGCATACAGACAGCAGATGTGTGTGTTAACTCAAAGTTTACATTCAAAAGCTGTCGGTGTCAGAGCTTTGTGTTGCTGTGCCTTCATTGTGAACAAGGGAATGTGAGTGTGAAAAGGATTTAGACCAACTGGACAGTGATCTCCACTCATCTTCTGTGACCTGCACCTGGGGTCACCAATTAAAAACACCACTGGTTGACCCCTACTGCACATACACACTCACATATGTCTGCATCTGTGTTTAACCCCCCCGTTGCGGCACACTCCGACAAGCTGCTCCCTTTCTGGCTTGACAATAGGATGGCTGCTGATTACCATACAGGTGGCCTGCATTGCCCTGTGGAGTGTTCTGAAACAGTCATCTCACACACACACACACACACACACACACACACACACACACACACACACACACACACACACATACACACACACATACTCACAGAATATGAGTTAAACACTTAAGTTAGGCCAATGATTAACAAAAGCATTCATGGTGCATCATTTGGTCATTTTCAGTTCCTCTCCTGTCGTTTTTCTCTGTCGCTCGTCCACATGGCTTTTGAGTTTTAATTTAAGCACACTTCTGGAGCATCTCCATCTCTCTGGCCTATTGTCAATTCCAGCCTTTCCAGTCTTGTATTACTCTTCTGTTTACTCTGTGTTAATGTTTATAATAATATAATGTATAATGTATCTATATATCCATTGACTGATTTACAAATTGTTGCTTTTTGGTACTATTATTATTATTATTATTATTATTATTATTACAACTACTACTATTACTACCGCTAATATTACTACTACTGTTTTTTACTTATGCTTATACTACTATTAATGCTATTATTATCACTAATACTAGAATTGTTACTAATTTTACTAGTACTACTACTATTACAACTACTAAAACTAATAAAAATCTATTGCTGTTAAATTTCTATGTTATATATATCCAGTAAATTCATTATTTTCCATATTTTTCATTGTCTTTGAATCGTTCTCACAAAGCGATGTCCTACATGCCTGTATGCACTCCATCTTTGATCCATGTCTCATTGTTCAAATCTCTTTTTCTCCCTGTCAGCCTTCTCGAAAAACCATCTAAATTTAGCTGTGGTCAAAAAGATTACTGTTATGATTAGTGTAAATTCATGGAATCAGTGGAATCATTTCTCTGAATATAGACCATGTAGGAATTAAAACAAGCAGATTCAAGATCGGACCATGAGACAGACTGCTGCCATTAAATCCTATTTTGCATCCTCTCTTTGTGTTTAGTGACCCAATGTGTCCATCCCTCACTGGGTTTTCTTGCTTTGTCCATTCGTTTTGACATATCATTTCATGCGCCTTGCATTTTAAAACATAAATAGCCTTGAAATGAGCTCAAAACATTAACGTTGGAAACAAAATCTGACTTACAATTGAATCAGAATCCAATCCAGTTATAGTAGTTGAAAGTTTAGGGTCTGCCTCGAGGGATCCACAGTCTCTCTCTCTCCCTCTCTCTCTCTCCCTCTCTCTCTCTCCATTTGGCAGTGCTGGGATTTGAACTCACAACCTTCCAGTCACTAGCACAACTCCAGGAATTTATATATAATTTCTACAGTATATAATGTGATTACCATGGACAAGCATTTACAAACTCCATATGAATAGTTGGAGTGTAACATTTTGCAAAGTAAAGTCGTTAATTTTAAACCTTTTTTAATGGAATTCAACAGTTGTCTTTAGTCTACTCTCCGTTATTGGTGAACAGCACTAGGCCAGTAGGATAATATGTAAGAAGTATATAAATTCTCTCATATGAATAAGAATTTCAGTGTTTGAGTTCACCATTACTTTTTCTTCTCATACAAAGTTACATCTCACCTAATGTAACAGTTCAGTTAAACTTTTAGCTTTGTTCCGTCCTAAATTCCGTATGATGTGAACCTGTGTCGACGTGTATGTCTCCATCTCCACACCTCTATGGATCTGTGCTTCCCCTCTGCCCAAGAGCTATTGCTCTATTCATCAGCACTGACTTAATGATCCCAGATGGGCTGACTTGTATTCTGTGGAGGCGAGGTGTGACTGTCAAATCTCTCTCTCTCTCTCTCTCTCTCTCTCACACACACACACACACACACACACACACACACACGTGTGAACACACGCGGACGCACGCGTGGACGGACACAGACACTCATTTAAAAACATTTTAATTCCAATACTGGCAGAGAGAAACATGTACAGGTGGCAAAAGTGTGTGTGTGCATGTGTGTGTGTGTGTGTGTGTGTGTGTGAGCGTACGAGTGCGTGGGTGTATAAGAGACAAGCAGCCGGAGAGAAATGAGATGGAAAGCAGTGAATGAAAATGAGAATGAGCTGGAGAAAAAGAAAAGAGCAGGAACAAAGAGGCAGACACTGGGATGCCAGATCATCCTCTGGACCGAAGTGTGTCTATTGTTTCAAAGAGCTCCAGTGTGACTAACACAAACACACACACACACACATTTACCATCAGTGCAGCTTTATAAATGTGTGTCTCGACTGAAATAGAAATAGTCTGGTCATGCAGCTAGGAAATCGGGAAATCACCGGCACTGCTGGTAAGCTTACACATCTATTCACACACACACACACACACACACACACACACACACACACACACACACACACACACACACACACACACCCACACACACACACACACACACACACGCACGCACACTAACATCACTAGACAGGAGGTAGCTGTCATGTTTTCCAACATCTGTTCCAAAACTGACTAACTACAGATGTAGAACAAAGAGCTTTCACAGGTACTTTTACTACTTTCTGTGTTTCACAGGTACTGTACTGTGTGTGTATTTATTCAGCACGCCAGCACACACACACACACACACACACACACACAAAACAGTCTTCGTATGAGATACGGAGTAATGCATGAGTAACAACCATCACAAACTCCATTTAGTACTTTTACTAAAACATCAGCCAAAATACATGAATGTATATGTTCATATGTCTTAGTCTTTGTGGTCAAAGTAGTGTCTGTATTGCCATAATGCACTGAGTACATACTGTATGTACATTTTAACAGCAAATCTACCAATATGTTGAATTGTAGACCAAATCAGCTTTACTTCACATCAACAGAGAATGAACGTCTGGGTAGATAAGCCTGGTAGCACTGCATTAGTACAACATTATTATCTGAATTAAGTGGTGGCTCAGTGAGTAAGGCATTGGGGTACTGCTCCACAGGTTGTGAGTACTAATCCCAGCATTCACAGTTGGATCCTTGAGCAAGGCCCTTAACTCTCAACTGCTCACTTGGTATCTGTGTCAACTGTAAGTCACTTTGGATAAAAGTCTCAGCCAAATGAGCAAATGCAAATGTAAACCAAATGTAAACAGAACACTTTGCTCGAGTGGGCTTGTCAATAAATATCAAAATACTCTGGAAGTATTTTAAATAATACTTAAATAAATTAAAAAAAAAAACTTGAAATGCTCAAATTCTGTGTCCCACTAAACATTCATAGTTTTAAAAACAATATACTTCTAATGTTTGTGTCGATACAGTGGATATAAAAGTCTACACATCCCTGTTAAAAATGCAGCTTTTTCTGATGTAAAAAATGAAACCAAGATCAATCATGTCAGATCATTTTCCAACATTAATGTGATAAAGCAACCACTAAACTTTGAGTGAAAAACAAATAAAAACATTTTAAGGGAAAAAAAACAAAAATAAATAAAAAAAAAAAACAATTACCAGGTTGCCTAAGGGTCCACGCCCTTTTATAATGGGCCCTGTGACTGTGCTCAGAATGAACCAATCACATTGAAACTCATGTTCAAAAGTAGTTATCATACACCTGTCATCAATAAAGTGATTCTGATTAACCCCAAATAAAGATCAGCTGTTTCTGTAGGATTTCATCTGACTGCTGAAGTCATGGTCCTCAACGAGCTTACAAAGCCTATACGGGATCTCATTGTCAAAAGGTATCAATCAGGAGAAGGGTACAAAAAATTTCCAAAAACATTAGCTGTACCATGGAACACCGTGAAGGCCATCATCAACAAGTGGAGAAAATGGGGCACCACAGAGACATCACCAAAAACAGGACATCCCTCCAAAATAGACCAAAGGACAAAAACTTATCAAGGAGGCTGCCAAGAGTCCTACAACAACATTTAAGGGGCTGCAGGAACATCTGGCAATTACTGGTCCCTCCCTGCATGTGACAACTATCTCTCATATTCTACAAATGTATGGGCTATGGAGTAGGGTGAAAAAAACAACAACAACTTAGCCCATCTAAATTTAGCGAAAAAATGCTCACAATCACCCCAAACCATGTGGCACAATGTGCTATGGTCTGATGTGACCAAGATGCAATTTTCTGGGCATAATTCTAAAAGATGTTTGGTATGAAAACAAAACAGTTTATCACCCAAAGAACATCATAACCTTGGTGAAGCATGGTGGTGGCAGCATCATGCTATGGGGCTGCTTCTTTTCAGCTGGGACTAGGGTCAAGATAGAAGAAATCATGGATAGCTCCAAGTACTATTTTGGCACGAAACATGCAGGCCTCTGTTAGACAGCTGAAAAAAAAATCACCTTCCCGCACTATAATGACTCAATGCAGAAATCCAAGTCAACAAAGGAATAGAAGAAGAAGATCAACAGTCAGAGCCCAGATCTAAATCCTATCAAAAACATGTTGTATGACATTAAAAGGGCTGTGCACAGGCGATCCCCTCACAATCGATAGATCTGAAATAAAATGGCCAAATCAAGACTGAGTGCTGTATTACAAGCAAAATGTGCAACAAAGTATTAGTTAAGGTGTGTGCACACCTGTGAAGCCAAGTTATTGTAAGTTTTTTCTTTTTGTTCCCCATAATACCCCTCCCCCCACCTCCACGCCAAAAAAAGTATTTGATTTTCAGTTGAATTTTGTTGGTTACTATATCACATTAAAGGTGGAAAAAAGATCTGAGATGATTTATCTTGCGTGTTTTTTTTCCATCACAAAAACCTGCAATTTTAACAGGGGTGTGTAGACTTTTTTATATCCACTGTATTAGCAAACCTGTATTTTACTAAAGCTGTTGGACCAGTTTGGCTGTTAAACCCCATTTTTAAATTGTTCTTCCTATGTCTATAACTTAACAATTAACAGGATGTGTGTGTTTAGCACTGACTTAATAACTACTTACGTTAAGTTAAAAAAAAATACATGTACTTCATAATGAACTTCAGTCTTATTGTGTTGTAGAATAATGATAGCCATTTTGGAAGGTTGTCAAACTTGTCAGAATGATGTGCGTGCAAGTGGAACTGCACAAATGAGGGATGAGCCAACTAGTGCATAGTGATCAAGACATCAAAGAAAGAAACCAACGCAACATTGTTAGACTGAGACAGGAATTCAGAAAGTCAGAAAAAAGTACAAAACTAATCGACTATGTACTGGGGTAGATTTAACATTACAGCCCCAAAGACAACAATATTTCAGCATTATCTCTAATGTTTTTGATTTAGTCTCTTACATTCATATTTACTGCTACTGATTGGGTCTGATTCTGATTTGGTCTATATGCTATTAGCTAGCGTGCTATTAGCTAGCTTAGTGACAGGCTACAATATTGCATGAAATGTCATTTATGGCTGACTGTCTCACTCCTTTTAAGTGTTTTACTTGTCGAAATAAATTATATCAATATAAAGTATATAAATGCTAGAATTTGTTGGCTCTGGAAAATGAAAAGAAAGATGCTAATGCTACACAGATATGTTCGAAAATGGTGTTTTTGTTTGTAACTGTGACAGAGTTAGTTTAAGATTATGAGGATTGGGTTTTATTTTGGCTTCACATAACTTAGAGGTCATGACCTACTTCTGAACTCTACAAAGCCTCCACGCTACATTTACATCCAAGTGTGTGTCACTGCCATGTTCATGAACACATGTGACACAGAAATACACACATTCCATCAAACATGTAACACGAGAACACAAGAATATGACCTGTAAATACACGTGACACACACACACGCTCATGGACTAGCAGCTTTATGAGCAATGCAACATTTTATAAAGGAGCCTTCCAATAAGTGCTAACTTCAGACACATATAATCGTTTGTCTTTTCACATATTTCACTTTTACTTCTGTGTACATGTTTTGTGCCATGTGGAATAATGCGAACTAAGTGCAAGTCGTAATTCAGTCGTAACCAGGGGTTACATTGTAAAATCTATTCCTTCCGCCTTGCCAGAAAGAATCAGACGATATTTTCATGTAATTTTAATGCCAAAAGAAACTGACATAGAAAATGTCCTTGGTATCAGTTTTGAAAGCTCTCTATAACCACACATAAATTCAGTGGATCTGCTAAACCTGGTCATAAGGTTACTGTATGTCTTTTTTTTGTTAAAAAATTTAAATGGATGAGTTCGTTCTTTTCTAACCGATACTCATGCTGTGTCACAGGGCAGCGCAACACAGTCTGAGGAAAGCTGCTATCTGCCCTCTTCCACATACATGTGATCACTCACATCCACGATCGGTTAGAGTATCTGTGATTGACAGAGGAGAGAGAGTATGCAACCCCTTCCACCCAGAGCGCACAGATGGTTATAGATGACTGTGGCATCATCGGCATTCGAACTCACAATCTCCCGAAATATTGCACAGTCTTTAAGACTCTACATAATTATTAAATAAAAGCACTGGTGTCATCTTAATGTAAGCCTAATATAAGCACAGAAACTTCCACTGTTTTTATTGGCGCAAAAACAACTGTTTCTACTCAAAACCAACCATAATAAAAATGATATTTGCACTGAGAGACTAATAGACTACATAATGCAACATAATTTTTTTTTTTTGTTTCGTGGACAGGCCCATATTTTTCTTTTAAATAAATGATGTATTCCAAATAATACATTGCTTAATTTCTGGCAGGAAAATAAAAAAGAAAAACTGAGCTAAAATGCTTAAAAATGATTGGTAGATCCATCACATCTAGAGGAAATAAATTAAAAGTAACCACTCCAAATTTCATGTAAAGCTTTTAACAAAAAAAAAAGTCATTGGTTCAGCAGTTCAAATTGAAGGATATGGATTTGCTAAATGGTTTCATGCACACACCCACACCCACACACACACCCACACACACACAGGTTTTATTTGTCCATTGCACCACTGCACTTTGTGTGGTATTCTGTATCGCCTTGGAATTGCCACAGACTTATCTGCATTTGTACTTGGACTTGTCTTGGATTTGTCTGAGAGTAATGTCCATGTTGTTCACGTTGTCTTTTCTTTTCGCACGAACAAAGTTTAACAAGAAGTAATTCATTCTTCTAGAAAATATAACCTTATCAATGGACAAATAAACAGAACTAGTTGAAGAAAGGCTTTCAAAAAGGATTTGATGGGCTTTGTTCTTGATCTTGACTTGGTCTCGCTTTCATTTGGCCTCGATCTTAACTTGGCCTAGACCCCCTTAAGACTTGGTCTTGACTTGATCTTGACTAATCTTGGTCTTGGACTTGACAGTGGCGGTCTTGACTACAGTTTTTACGTTATCATAGCTGAATAATGTGAAGCCTACAAATAAGCTATAAATTTTTTTTTTTTTCAAATAAAGGCTATTGTCTTTGTGAAGACCTGTCCTCAAAGTCTCCAAATAGTCATATACTGTTATTTTTTGGTCTTTGCAAAGGGTTAAAAAAAAAACACACTCACCCCCACCCACCCCCACACACACACTCTTGTTTCTCTCACCATAACCAGTGACCTGTTTGTCTATTTATAAGCAAGTACATGGTGTTAAAGTGGTTGTGTAAGTTTCCTTCAGAGCACGTTTACCACTTTATCCCAGTGTGTGTGTGTGTGTGTGTGTGTGTGTGTGTGTGTGTGTGTTAATGACTAGGCCATGACCACAATGTGGTCAGGTCGCAGTCCCTCCTTTCTCTCTTCCTCTGTCGTCCCACTCTCTTTCACCTCTTCACCTCCTTCCCTCTCTGCTCTCGTCTCCCTGTGTGTCTCATTCAGCTTTGCAGCTGTGTTGCATTTCTATGTATGTCTCGTGACTAAGGTTATTTTCTTGTAGGTGCTGCTGGAGGTTCGCCTGTTTGCTCACATCACCACGCTAGTTTCTTGCTGTGGTGCTGATATTGGGTTGCATGGAGAAATTATGGGTTGTTTCCTCTTTGTATCAGTGTTTATCCATCGGCATGCATGTCAGCCTCTACTCTGCTGTATTGTGCTATTTTGTCGTGTGCCAGGTCAGATCATGTGTTATTTTGTTATTTGTTTGGTCGTGTTGTGTTGATGTTTTGCGTGACTGATCGGGACAGCCTGTGTTATTGGCGATGATGCATGTGTGAAATGTTGCATAAGCACAACATAATTAACAAGAACTTGATGTCTCACACTGACTCAAGAGTATCAAGGGCTCTCCCTCTGGCTTCCCCTCCCCACACACACACACACAGACACAAACAATGTTTCATTAAAACTTAGAATATTATTATAGTTTAATATTACTGTAGGATGTTATTTTCTGATAATTTCCTATTTTACAGGTGACTGCATTAAGCAGCAGGAAGCAGAGCTGCCTTCCTTCCTAGCATATGAGTGAAAACTGAAATCACATAGACCTACCCAACCATGATATAGTCTATCCATATTTTACAGCGTTTATGCATCTGCTACAGTAAGAAATTTTATTACAGGGGAATAAAATTGGCTTCCTTTAGTTGCAATAACAATATAAATGTCTAAATCTTTTAGGCTACGAATCCTTACAGCAAGTTTACAAATTCAACTACGGGCATTTCATTCATTCTCTATCAGGAATTCTTTTTTGTTTTTTTAGCTACGTTCTTTTTCAATTGTTTACTAGCTGTTAGCTAGTCAGCTAAGCTGTCTTAGCTAATATTGGTATTTTGACATTTTCAGGGGTGGAAAATGTTTGAGTAATCGTATGCTGCTACTGTGCTTTAAACTTTTTTTACTTTATTCAAGTATTCTTGAAATTAAATACTTGTACTCTCACTCAAGTAAATACTCTTTACTTTGTTATTTCAACCTTCAAAATACTTGCTACAAATCTCAAATGCCATGAGATTTTTCTATATCTTTCCTTAGTAAGATGTTTTCTTTTGCTGGAGTTTGTTGTCATACTGCACGAGATGTCTCGTTTGCCTACATAACAAAAAATGCCATTAAAGTTAAAGATGTATGTAAAGTTAACCGTATGCTTGGCATATTAGCTAGTTACAGTGGATATACAAAGTCTACACACCCCTGTTAAAATGGCAGGTTTCTGTGAAGTAAAAAAAATCAAACCAAGATAAATAATGTCAGAACTTTTTCTATCCTCAATGTGAAATTACAACGTATAAAAATTAAGTGAAAAACAGTCAGAAACATTTTAAGGAAAATAGGAAAAATAAAAAATGTTACGATAACGTGGTTGCATAAGCGTGCACACCCCTAAACTAATACTTTAATTTCACATTGAGGGTGGAAAAAGTTTAATTTTATCTTATACGTTTATGAGTTTTTTGTAAATTAGCTTTCTAAATTAGCTCACTTGTTAAGTGTTGTAAATTAGCTTGTTAAATTAGCTAGCTAGCTAAGTTTGCTTGCTAATTTACACTATTAGCTCACTATTTAAGTTTTGTTTTCATTGTTGAAGTGCTTTAGCATTCATTCCAAATAATAATAATAGTAGTAATAATAATAATAATAATAATAATAATAATAACAATAAGTTTATTTTATATAGCGCCTTTCTGCACACTCAAGGTCACTTTACAATATGGAGGAGGAAGGGGAAAAAAAAAACGTGACAGCAGACAAAGAACAAAAGACAGTAAACAAGAAATCCATGGCATGAATCAGATCATACAGTCAGAGATCAGAAAAACAAGAAAGAAAAAGATGCATTTTAAGGTGGGTTTTGAAATCCTGTAATGAAGAAAGCTCACGCATGTTTTTGGGAAGAGAATTCCAGAGTGTCGGAGCAGAGATACAAAACGCTTGTCCACCAAACAATGCTAACCTGTGGCATGGAATTAACAGTAGACCAGTTTCTGAAGAGTGTAATGTGCGAACTGGAGAATAAATGGGTTATTAAACATTAATTAACCAGCAAGCCAAATTCCAGGTTTGTCTAAGTTAGCAGAATCTTAGTGAACTAGCTAGTCCTGCAGGGTTGGGCATGATGAACTTGGTCAAATCTTTTCATCAGTTAAAAATCTTTTTGAGTATGTTTATATAGATACAGTACCCATACTTTTACTTAAGTACAGTTTCTTTGTACTTTTTCCACCCCTGTACATGTTTCGCTACTATTAAGTAAAATCTCTGAGAAAATGACAATGAAAATCAAGACTAGTTTATGTCTCCCTGTGGGAAATGCGAGCTTGTTTACTAGCAGTTAACTAGCTGTCTAGCTATATGGCATAGGGTTTTTTTTGTAAAATGTATATTCATCATAGATCCTGGATTTCGCTTTATGAAGGTAAAGCTGTAGTGCTGTGTTATTTGTATTTTTTTGGGAGGGGGGCATTAAGCAAAGGATTTTTCCGCACAGATTATTGTTAATGGTTTAAGATTATACATTCAGGGAGACTTTAAGCAGTTTGAGTTGGCAGAAATGATGTTCAAAGTGTTGCTATGATTGTTAATGCTCTCTGGGCTTCATACTGGCGCTTGATAATGCATTGCTTGAGTCCATTAAGAAGAATTATTACACTGAGCAGTGGAATAGGGTTATAGTGGAATAGCAGGATAAAAAATGTACTCATTAAAGGCAAACCGGTAAAGAAAAATACTCAGAAGATGTTCAGAGAATGTGGAACTGTTTCGAACAGCAATTCAGTTTATGTTATTGTTTTATGAGTACTATTACTGTATTCCAAGGAATCCATAGCACCCAATAAAACTCTGTTACAGGTAGCACACCTGCTTAGCACATGTTAAACACAAGTGATGAAGTGTGTTTACTTTAAAGATGCCTTATAAATGGTCACTATTGATCAGTGGCACTGTAGATACTCTGAATTAGCTGTGGCAATTGACGAGCTTACCTATACATGAATGAATATAAATGTAGGTCACGTTCATTTTGTAATAGTAAGTTAGAACTAAAAGGAGGGCGGCATAGTGGCACAGTGAGAAATGTTGCTGCCTCACAGCTCCGGAGTTCCTGGTTCAATCCTGAGCATGTTTTCCTCGTGTCTGTGTGGTTTTCCTCTAAGTTCTTTGGTTTACTTCCACCTCTCAAAACCATACAATTGGATGTTAACTGGTGTGTGTGTGTGTGTGTGTGTGTGTGTGTGTGTGTGTGTGTGTGTGTGCATGCTGCCCTGCATTGGACAGACATCCCATCCAGGGGGTATTCCCAACTCACATCCGATTTTTATAGGATAGGATCCGGGTTCCACCATGACCCTGACCAGGATAAAGCAGTTACTGGAAGTCAGTGAGTGAGAACTAAGGGGAATAAAACAGCTAAAGTAAATCAATAAAATGTTTCTATTGCTACATCAGAAAACAGCCTGTAGCTTGTGCATTTGTATTTGCTCAGATTTGCTCAGGCCTGTAAAACTGAAATTGGTGACACCATGGGGAGGTATTTGTTACTTAGTTTGTCTTCATTATCGAATAGTGGTACTTGTCCTTTTTTACATAAGTGTCATCGATTGTGCAACATCAAAACACTGGCTCTGACTCAGCTAATGATGTTTACGTGCACTCTGAATGGCCTTTCCTTTCAACCCCTACAGAATAGGGCGGTTAGTGGGTGTAGACTTCAGAGGGAGTGGGGCATTGTCATGATCATTCCAGAATGGACCGCAGCATATGGGATTTGTGTGTATGCAATATATGCAGGAGAAAAGATCACATCTGAGAACAAAACATAACAGAACATATAACTGTATAAAGCAGTATTTCTCAGGGTCTGTGTCTTCCTGCTTGTGTGTCCGGGTGACCGTATTCAAACTCTTTTCCTCTATGTGAACATATGGCTGTGTCAATAACATGCATTCTTCTGTTCTCGGTCTAGTCCACAGTCACTTAGATAATGATTTAACAAATCAGTTAAATGTCACAATATTCAACATGTGCCATATTATTAACTAAAATGAGAAGTTAGCGAATGATTGCCAGTAAAAAGGTCACATGCATGGTACTGTGCACCAGATGTGATCTACGACCAAGCTACAACCCAAATTTCACATTACACAAGTTTATTTGTGCCTGAATTCTGCCCAGTAACAATGCTTACAGGTAAAAAGTACGCATTTGAAATGCAGTATCAAGATAATAATGAGATAATACCGTAAACTGTGTTAAAAGGTTAGGCGATTAGCTTAATTCTAGCTAATCCTCATGTTTCCTAGCACAGCTCAGACATCTTAACAAGCTCAACAAGACCATTTTAAACACAAATAAAGAATTGTACACTTGAATCATTAAATTATTAGATAAATCCCTGCTTAGTCATTTCACAAATTATGACGAAATGCCTTTATCATATTTGGCACCTACTGAATGTCTCATAATAGTATAGGTATTTTCTTCTTTTCTCATAAGCCCTCCTGCATATTTATTCAGATTATAAATGAAGACTGAAAGCCTACCTCTACCTCTTCACCAAGCACTTAAACGAGCACAGATGTTACTAATGTTATCTTGATCTTACTCTTAGATCCTGACCTGTTTGTACTAGCGTGAGGAGTTTTTGATGGAGTTGATTTGGATAAGGGCCTCAGCCAAATTCTGTAAATGTAATTGTAAATAAAGAATAAAGGTATGCTCAGTGTAAAAAGGGCTAAACTGTACATTTCCTTGTCATTGTTTTAAGCCCAACCAGCCGGCTTTAACTTTGGAGCATAATAGGTTCTTTTGTTACAATACTACTACTACTAGTACTACTACTAATAATAATAATAACTGCCTTTTTTCTCTTTTCATCTTTCCCCTACATGTTTATAATTCTCCCTTTTTTATGCTGCATACATGCCTTTCTTCTCTCCCTTACCTCTCCCCTTCCTGTCCTTCTCAACACATATACATATATTTCCATTCAAATGTATTCATTTTGCAGATGCTTTTATCTACAGCATCCTTGAAGTGAGGAAAAACCACAAGCATATTGTAGAGCAGTTAAAGGCTTAAAGGCACTGGTGGTTTGTCCATAGAGGCAGGTGGGCAAATGTTAATAAAGTCCCCATTCACAACTCCATAGATTTTACATTCCATTGAAAGATTAATGGCTTCTTTTGAGTGACTAATAATTTAAAAAAATTTCTGCTGCTATTTGACAGATATAAATTCATTCTACACTGATTTTTCCACCTTTCCAGATGTTGTGCAATTGTCGGGCAGCACACTCATTGCCCTATTTAGATCCATCGAATTATTATTGCACCTAGTGGTAAAAATGGGAACTGCAACAAGCGTTAATAGAGGCCCACTGGCGCAGGACTCCGTTAATTTAAATGTTGCCAGGATCACAGTTTTTATGCCAAATTGTGCATAAAAACAAGTTAATTACAAAAAATTGCCAAGATCTTGTTGTGTAGTATGTAATGTATGTGCAGTGTGTCTATGGTGTACAGAACCATTTCTATTGTAAGATAGACTGAAAAATTTGGTAGAGAGACAGGCGATGTCCTTACTTCAGAAATGCATGTGCACCACAGTGTCCTTGTTTCCCTTGCAAAAGCTGAGAAAAAGAAGAAAAATATTTCCTAGCTTTTGCAATGCCTGATTGTTTTTGGACTAGTTTCAGGATTTTGTCATGTGTTTTAAGATGTAGTTGGACTGGAAATTTTGCTGAAACCTGGCATACCTGGTTAATGATATTAGCTCTTCTGTGTCACGTTGACAGGAAACACACCTGCTGTATCAAACACAGTTGAACAAAAGTATGTCTAAAACTGCTCAAAATGACCTGCTAGACTCTCAACTGCCTGTTGGGGAGTTAATAATAATAACAATACTACAACTACTACTACTACTAATAATAATAATACATTTTATTTGTTGGCACCTTTCATAACACTCAAGGACACCTTACAGTACCATGAGAAAACAACATACAGTAAGTTATAAGTTTTTTAGAGAGTTACTCTAAACATTCACTAGATAGTAGCCTATTAGGATAAGTCAAGTGTGATAGCCTCTCAACTTAATTTTGTTTAAGGCTATGTTGTTATTAATGTCTCCCTGCCACACCAAAATCTATAGTCAGGAGCCGCTGCTGTTTAACAGATCTTGTTCAAGAACTAAACATGGGTTTTTGGCTTTTCTAGAATTTTAATTTACAACCTTCTATTTGCTAACAAGAGCCTTAACTGCAGAGCCACCACTGTCCTCAAGACTTGGCAGATTTACAGACGAGCAAGGGAGAGATGACTGGACTTGTTTTAATATTGAAGCCAGTTTACCGCTCATCTGAAGGGTTCATAAGTTCATCAGTTCTGTTGTTCTTCATCCTGATTATCTGGTTTTTCCTCCTCTTTTTCTCATACACCTGAAAGAATAACATTATGAAATACAGGACATGAAGTGAAGTGAAAATCAAGGTAAGACTGGAAAAAAAAACCAATTGTGTTACTGGTCCCTTATTGCCTGAGGTCCTCTTTGTCAAGGTCATTCACAGATTATCTTTAAATTATCCACAGGTCAAAGCTCAAGCTCAAAGATTGGAACCAGTCAAGATCCCTCTGTGCCTTTTACACTCTTAGAAGTAGTGTGTGCATACGTGTGCATGAGGTCAAGAGTGCAGTGTGTGTAATTTGGTGGATTACAGAAAGGCACACAGACTGACCTTTTGCTTGAGGGGGAATAACGCTCATTAAGGCCAGTTAAAGGATTAGCATGTCTACATGTCCATGCCACAGCTATGCTAACACACACACACGCACAAAGGAAATGAGGGAACAATTACAGTTTTAGAAGAAAGAACATAACTTTTGCTCATGCTAGGGTGTCATCAACTTGAGTGTCAGTTGTGTAACAGGACGTATGTCTGCATTTGTGGATACTGCTGCATGTTGCAAGGTTCAATTTGTTCTAGTGAATATTTCTCTATAGCTAATGCCAGTTAGTTTATTACTATTTTTGTACTACATGGTTTGATTCTAAGTGCAACAATGTGAATTATGATTGATGACAGTTTTCTTTTCTTTTTTTTCTTTTTTTTTTTATTATTATTATTTTTTTAAATCAGTGCTGTAATACAATTTTTGCAAAACTAGTAGTATAGTTTTGATTGATTTTATTCAATTCATGGCACCCTGAGTATTCATATCAGATAGTCTGAATGGTTTTTGTGGGTTTAGAGGCAACAAATGGAAGTCACTATCATTACACAAAATGTCTTCATAGTTCAGTGCTTACTGTTGATTGTACATGACAAACTGCAAATTTGGTCTTATTAACTTTCATTAACAAGAGAGATTAAAAAAGGAGAGAGGTGGGTAAGAGAATGACTGTTTACAGCTGTTATAACGTAAGTGATAACAAGAACTAACTTGTCTTGTGGATGTCCACAACATTAAAAGTAACTATAAACAGTTAAAAATACGACATGTCATTCTTTAATACACAAAAAGTATAATCATTGTCAAACTGCTGTCATATAGGAGGAAAAATACACTTTGAGGATGTGCAGCTTTAGGAAAATAATCAACTTTAGGGTGGTAACAGTAGCTCCGTTTCACATAGCACTGTATCACACCATGCCACTGTTGATTAATTTCTTATTACAGCATGCCCCATCATGTTTTATTCCTTACATAAATAGTAAGCGTGTATCCTTAAGCAGCTTTATAACTTTATCAGTGTATGATTACTCTTTTTTCTTCAGAAATAGACATTTAAGATTTGAAATTCAAATCACAGTTTGCTTGCTACATCTTTGAGCATAATGTTTCAAACGCTACAAATGATCACACATTTCTCATAAACTAATCACAACCAGGTGTTAGCATCACTCCATAGATATTTCATTTGCATGTTTTTTAAAAAGTAAATTTAACAAGTATTTTCTGAGCCATTACCTGTTAATACAGATGAAGAACAAAATATTATGTATTGGTTTATGTAATTCTTTTGGTTTGTTATTTCAGATTATGATTAGTCAGAATGTGTGCTTTAAAAAGTTTGGGATTGCAAACCCTGGAAACTTTCTTGAGGTCACCAAAATTTTAGAATGATTGCATTATGTAAGCTACATTAAAAGAATATTTTCTAATTTATGATGTACACAAAACAAGAAAGTCGTCCTTGAAAGCAACTGAAATGATGCTCAAATATGGATATGTGCTAGGGGAAGCTATTAATTAAAAAGTTAATCAAAGACCTTTATTTATATTTAAATTGTTTTTCATTAACATATTTACAACAGTATAGACTGCTCAGTCCTTTCGTGAGGAATGATTACTTCAGCACTCTGTCATAACCTGGGACTTAAGGAGGATTAAAAGCTGCTTTACATCCAGGCTGTATGTGTAGTTTATCACGTTTCATGTTTTTATGTCCTGTTGCTGTTCATGCAGTTGGACATGCCATATGATGCATGCTTTTTTCCTTTATATTCCCCCTTTTTCCCTTTCTGTCTCTCTCTCTCTATTCTGGGATGATCCTAATTACAGTCTTCCCATGTGTGGTTAGACTGTGGGGCCCAGAGATGTATGAAGGCCTCTCTCTCTCTCTCTCTCTCTCTCTCTCTCTCACACACACACACACACACACACACGCACACACACACAACATCAATTTCCTATTTCGTTTTACTTCCTCTTTCGTGTCTCACCTCTTGTGGTTAAATGTGTCCACTCAATCTGCTCACTCTCTTCCTCACTTGCAATAAACACACCACACATAAATTATACATTTTAAGAAAAGAAAGCTCTCTCTCTCCTTTACACACACACACACACACACACACAGCACATAAAGCCTGTCTCTCCTCTGCTTCTGGGCTCATACAAATTTGACATCATTAGGTACTGGGAATCCAGTTACATCCTTCCCCCCTTCCCCCCATCTCCCTCTCCCTCTTTTTCTCCCCTGCTGTTTATTCACTGCGTGTAGCGAAGTAATGAGCTCTCTCATTACTCGATAGCTGTGTGGTTCCGATCTATAATTTTCTTCCTTTTTTTTTTTTCGACTGAATCATCCAGGCAGCAGGCACTTGCTGGTTTCTGAACAGAGTTGACCCAGTGACCCAGTGACTTCTCATATAGTGATCAAATCCTCACACGCATTGAACATCTTACTCAGGTCATTCAGACCAAAAGTAATGTGTGAACACACACCGACATGTTCACTCCATGTATCATTGTGCTGTGGGACTGACTTATAGTTTTGTTGGGCTTGATGTGGATTGGGACCCCAGGCTGGACCATCAACCATCAGTACAGTTCAGTGATTGCAAGAACTGTTTCCAGGACTGCTGTGCATGTGTGTGTGTGTGTTTGTGTGCGTGTGTGTGTTTGTGTGTGTGTGTGTGCGCGTGTGTGTGGTGCAAGAGTTTGGGTGTTTAGTATGCAAGCTGGGACTATGCAGGGATTATGTCTAGAATCAAAACCAATTTGATGAGCTTGTATTTTGGCATGGGTGCATGTAAAGCGAACTGTGCCTTGGTAGAGCCAAGCTGTTGTAATTTGGGCTGTGCGTGCATGCGTGTTTAAGTGTGTGTTAGTGTGTTGTGTCGTTTGGGAAGCAGCCATGTCTGGGTCATAGTGTATTTTTGGGTAAGACGGGTTTGGATCGCTAGCCTGGGCTGGATGTGAGTGGCGTGTGTCTGTCTGTGTGTTTATGTGTAGCGTCTGTAGGGGGAAGATGGCAAAAGTGGCCCCATTTTCTCCTGTAAAAAGAATAGACATTTATATTTATAGTTTTTTTTGAAGTGCTGTTTTAGAATTATTCATCTAAACCATGCATATAGGTTGTTATGAAATACACTTTAACTATATTTAGATATATTTTACCTTTACTATACATACATATTTATAAATGTAATACAAAATGTACAGAATTGGCAACCCAATCATGGAATCAGACAAATACTATAAAAGGGTATCCTGCCTCACTAACTGGGCAAGAGAGGACGACCAGTCCTAAACTAAATGCATACATTATTTACAGAATGTAAAATTTCTACATCAAATCATTTCTAATCATTGCCTTTGAAAATTGTTATCGAGCTGCTCCAAAATATGACACTAAATATGTTCATGGTGGATGTTATACTGATGATATACATCCAAAAACAAGCCAATTTATAGAAATGTTTCTACGGCTATTGAGATAAAACTCCAGAGACAAATATGGATCACCCTGAACTGTAAGCATAGATTTCGATTCATAAGTATGAAGCCTGGTTGTGTTCAAAATAGCTGAATTTACTTATGAATTACATTTGATAAATTGTTTGAGCAACTAATGGGGCAAATACTTTTTCATCTGGGTGATATGAGTACTGGTTTACTTTGTTCCTTAAACAAATTAGCTAATTAAAAAATATGTTATGTGTTTGCTTATATTTGCAACGTCTAATATTTTGAGACCATGCGTTTTGACAAATATGGAAAAATACAGAAAATCAAGAAGGGGCTGTTAAAGTTTGCTGATGCTCTTACTAGTGTAGAAGCCTTATGTCAGCTAGCCAAGTGACTGAACTAACTAGCTAATTTTACAGTATATTTTTTACTCACCGGATCAAATCCACCGTTATGTTATTTTGTACTATATGGTTCATATATATGAAAAGCTTAATGCATAGATCACTACTATCCAAGGCCAGAAATGAGTAGATCACAAAATGTTCTCAGGAAATTGAGTTACCCAAATCAAATTGAAAATGTACCTAAAGCACACATTAAATAAACAGGTTAAAATTAAGTTTGCGCTAACATATGGTCAGTAAAAAAAAATAGGACAGGAGGATATGTTACCCTGGGGGCATCATCCCCCACTCTACTGATTTGTCTGTCTGCTCATTGAGAGGGGTTGTCTGAGTTTAGTCTGCTCTGATCAGGGTGAAACCTTATAGCACCCTGAGCTGATGGTCAGTCTGTCTGCAGTGCCCAATTCTGTGTGTGTGTGTGTGTGTGTGTGTGTGTGTGTGTGTGTGTGTGTGTGTGTGTGTGTGTGTGTGTCTGAGCAGGGCAGCATATAGACACTTGAACTCTGCATATTATGGAATAAAAGTAGGCCAGCAGGTTACTATGCCTCATTCATTCATGTTTCCTTTTCACTGCAGGGCTGCAGTAAAGTTGTCACTTTGGTTGACATAAGAAATACATTTTAATCATCATAAATCTTTTGAATCTTTGACCACACAACTCAAGTAAGACATATGAAGTCACATTGAATTCAATTATCCACTGCATGGTAACACGAAACTCTAATCTTTTAGGTTGGTGTGTGTGCGTGTGTGTGTGTGCATGTGACCCAGTTGAACAGCAGCTCCAGACATAATAATCTATGATAATCTGTGATTGGTAATTGGTAAATCTTATTCTGTAATCTTCAGTAGCACTGAGACATGCAGCAGAAGGCAGTACCACGAAAATACACCAACAAAGAAACAAATATAAGGACAAGTGGCCTTATACAGTGTCAGCAAAAGCGACGTCAGTATTTACATGGGTAAATCTGTGCGTATGCGGCCTTCGTCTATGCACCTGCTTTAGTCGATTTTCTGGGCTCCCCATTCAAATTGTACAAATGATCTGTGTGTAGGTCATGCTTTTGAGGTTGCCAGATTTTTCTTGAGTAGAAATGTTGGAGATGAGAATTTTTTTAATAGCATCTAGACTACTGCATGTAACCGCAAACAATTGCCTTTAAACACGAAAGACAGTAAATAAAAATAAATGCAAGAGACGGTTTATAAATGAAAAGAAATAGCTATCATATTAATTGATGCAAATTTGGTCTAATTTGACAGTTTGACTTGCAGCTTATTAAAGATACAGCACATCCTATTATTTTGCAGTTTACTTTTTTATATTGCACACTGACATTTAATCTGTGTGCTTAAAGGTCAGATTATTAAATATAACTTAATGAAGCCATAAGATACTAAATCAAAGTAATGAAACTGTAATGTGTGTGCTGGATGTAAGCTATTTTCAAATCACACTTTTAATTAATTCTATTGATTTGTTGAATTAATAAAATAATGCCAATAGTTTTGTTAATTCAATGCATTCTCCTGTAAAATCAAACATGAAAGAATTGAAGGATAAGCTGACCAAGCACTCATCTGCTATGCTTACAGCTCATTTTAAGTGTGGGTCATAATTTTATTCATAAATAAAATATTTGGTTTTTCCTACATTGTCCTCCATGCAAAAAAAAAAGAAGCTTTTTTAAAGTGATGATACTATTAACAAACACATAGTGTCACATTTAATCCTGCTTTCCATAGGCATTCCATAGCTTGCTGATTGTATTTACGGGCTAAAGTATATATTTCAGTGTGACATATTGTAGGCACATCAAACAGTAGCACTTCTTACTTTAAATGAGTTGTGCTGTATGTACAAGTATTTGCTTTAGCTCAATAAAGATACAGACATTCGCTTGTTAAATCCATAACACTGACTCTACAGTTCGCTGTATAGTTGAAAGTCAAGGTAAGTCGAATGCGGCATTACTCCTTACTGCATACCCTTATAACCCAGGCAGCACAATCTCTTCATATCCACTAAAACATGAACTTTCCTTCCCATTGTGATAATATAATCAAGGCTCCCAACTCTGAATTTCTAATTGTTCAGACAGGAAAACCTAACACACAAGGAAAACATTCTGATGTTGTGAGAACACGTTGTTGGTTTGCATAAGGAAAGCTACTTTTTGCACAAAATTGTAGGTTTCATTCAAAAACCTATAAAAGCGTTAAATGATTTTCTTTTCACTTAATGTTTAAGGTTGTGGTTATGGTTGGATTTTGAGGTGCAGGAATGGCAGCATGTAGCTGCACTTATACATATCAGTTAACACAAGAATGTGTTTTCACAGCAGGGGTGTGAAAGGTTTTTGAGCTCACTGCCTAATTTAAACATTAAGACCTCCTCTCCTCATTCTCACATTCATTATTCAGCTGTGCAGAGAGAATAAACAGCAGGGGTGAGAGAGATTGGAGGAGCGGGGTTGAGGTTCAGGGCAGACAGTGTTGGATATTAATTAAGTCCAACTCGTTTCAGGCTCCTGGCAGTCTGGATTGCTGTGACAACTCACACACAGCTGGGTCACATTAGGGAATAGTAGCTCGTTTTATGACAAATCAGCAGGAACAGAAACATGGGTGTGGGTCTTATCGGCGTACTTGCTACTGAATATATAGTGGGTTTTGTTCAAACAAATACTCTTGTCACATATAGCAAATAAGGTCACATGAGGTCATTATCGAAGTAAACTATGTAAGACTGACTCAGGAATAATAAAGCAATAGAGGTTTTCAGTTTAAAGCAGAGAATATGTATTAGCACTGCATATGCAGGACATAATACATGTGTCAGTAAACAGCAAAAAACACTGAAACATTTACTATTTAGTAAATGTGAAATCAAATGAATTATTGAAGATGACGTTTAAAATTAATGCGTAACACTACATTCACTATTGCTTGTACTTCCTTAACTCACAAATTTATAAATAATTATATATTAAATAAATGACTCTGTCTTTATATTATTATATATTGTATCCATAATGTATTTATATAATAATAACAATTGTAGTTAGTGCCTGATGATTTTTTCATTACTTCTGAGACACCAAATATTTTAGGCAGCCATATTGAAATCATAATTTGGCACTCAGTTTGTGTCAGACTGTGTACGTGCTTCATTAAACGCACCTCAGGGTGTACATGTGTGTGTGCATAAATCCAACAGTGTGATAAGAGCAGTTTAATAGGAGAGAACGCTCAAATATGATTTCTTATCTGAAGCTGATGATGTATCTTTGGTGTTTATGACTCAGATGCTTACGCAGACTGGACTTTCACCTGTACATGGGCTCAACTTTTCACCTAAAAAAAACAAAACAAAACAAAGAAGTGACAACGTGCCCTTCAACACATGCCAGGCTTCATGTACACTTTCTGCCCTATGATCTCATATATCAGTGATGTGCTGTTGTGCTGCAGTCTGTCCTGGATTAATGACAGGTTTTCCACTTTGGAATTGAACAGTTCTTTCCTCATTTGTTTAGTAATGGCCTGAGGATACTTCAACAGCTGAACTGCAATAACACTATTTTATCACAGTGAACTTTGCTAATCATGATAATGCATGATTATGAGAAAAGACCAGGATGTGATCATTTCACCTATGCAGCTAGAACTTCAGCAAACATGTTATGACACCTTATTAATACTTGTCTTTCCCATTCTAATGTCTTTCCCCCAAGGAACTGCCATTTCCTTCACTACCTTTTTTGTCTTCAACTGTCAGCAGTGTAGATTGATTATATTAATTCATATTCATTCTTCAGTAAGTGCTTTGTCTTGATCAGGGTGGTGGTAGATCCCAGAAATATTGTGCGTGGCAGGAATACAGCCTTGATGGTAAGGCAGTCAATCACAAAACACCGTGTACGCAATCATTCATATCTAGAGGCAATTTAGCATAGCCAATTCACCTACCAGCATGTTTTTTGGGAGGTGGGAGGAAACCGGAGAGTACAGAGAAACCCAAACAGGAAAACAGGCAAAACTCCACACAGGCAGTAACTTGAGCTCAGGATCAAACCAGAGGCCCTGGAACTGTACAGCAGCAACACTACCCGCTGCACCATCATGCCACATTAGAGTGACCACATGAATCTTTTTCATACACACAGACACATAGTGGTGCTGTTTTTAATATGAATTCATACAAGGAAACCGAACCTTTAAAAATGTTACTTTATGTCATTTTTAATCAACTTATACTCATTTGGCACTTCTTGTTACTGCTACTAAGTTAAAAAATGCAAACGATAATGTAGTCCATGTCTCTGTGAGTTAAATTCTTCCTAGCTTTCCTTTTCTCTATTTCACTTCCATTTATTTTACAGCTTTTTCATCCTTCATGCCTTGCTCTAGCACTTAAAAAGCAAATAGATTGACAATTCAATTCTTTATGCATGCACACACACAGAGAGAGAGAGAGAGAGAGAGAGAGAGAGAGAGAGAGAGAGAGAGAGAGAGATCATGATCATGTTTCTGTTGTGGTTTTAGGTATCACTCATCGTGATAATCATATAATCAAGGCATGCCCAATTCCATTCCTGGAGATATGCCAGATGCTGTAAAGTCTAGCTTCAGCACCCCTGGCTCTGATTTTTTTTAACGTGGTCCTGAAGGCATTGATTTTTTGGATCAGGTGTGTTAGATTACAGCTGAAATTAAACTCTGCAGGAACGAAGAGCTCCAGGAGCTGGGCTGAGCAGCCATTACAAAGCCTAATCAAAAACAATGACACACAAACAAATATATTACACAGTATATACAAAATATAAAATATACAAGAAATACCCTTTAGCTAATAGCTACAAACCACCAATAAACAGCTTTTGGTTAGTGAACTATTGGTCCAAACCCTAACCCAAACAAATTTACAACTATAAAGCTGGAAGTACCTACTAGCAGTAAGTCAGTCACTATGTAAAAAAAAGTCTAATCATCTTTATTTTTTTTTTACCAATAGATATTAAAAACCCGGATGACTGAAATACTGAATTTCTTAGCTCTAAACATGGAGGAAAGCAGTTAAATTAGCAGTTAAATTAGCTTTAACTTTAAAACTTTAACTTAACTTTAAAATGTGATTTTTAAATGGTTAACTTTTTTTGGCTGGCTGATTCTGATGATACTGGAGTTTGGGTCAGTTTTGACACAGTACTGAAGTCAATTTTTTTTTTCCTATTTAAAACAGACTTTTACAAGAGTTCAGTCAAAAACAATGATTCAGAGAGCATTGCGTGCGAGTTCGTAATGTTACAAAATACGTTTCGTGGTTTTGGATTAATCCCACTGGCTATACAAATTATTAGAGGCTGAGGTAGCACCTGAAAACTGCTAGTCACAGATATTGCGTGCCAGGTAACCAGTATCCTGGTTTTAGCAAAGCACAAAAACTTTGGATGTTAGGTTACTCCTGATACTGAAATATTACTCATGTATGTACCTGTCAAAATGATAAGCTACTTTACTAGCTGTTACTTAGCCAGCTAGCCAACTTAGCTCATTATTGTTAAGACCAAAATATTGGTTGTTATCTATTGTATGTATATTTTGAAAGGTTTAGCTAATGGTAAGCAAATAATTGAGGATATGAAGATGCAAGGCTGCAATACTGAAATGTAATTTGTGTCTATTTGTGGCAAATATGTTACTAGCAGGAAACTAGCCAGTTATCTATTTGGAATTGATCAGCTAATTTTTGGCTATCATATATATCCATAGAGATTTTTCATGAGGGTAAAGGCATAGAAATATCACTAGGCTGTGATTAGTAAAAACATGGACATTAAAAAATAAAATTTCAAACATTATTTAATGGTTTAGGAGTTTTAAAACAACTGGGTGACTTAAATATTATGCTTGTAACTTACTATTGACTTAGTATTGATTTAGTTCAGCTGAAACCTCCCCTTGGCTTTTAACCTTTTTCTAAACTGGGGAAAATGACATTATCTTACCTATGCTCTTAAAAACTACACCCATAAATGCTAACCGATAGGCCATGGCGCCTCTATTTTATTATTCTCTCGCTATCTATATAATCACGAGCGCTCCTGGGATTGGCTAAGCTATGCAAATACTGGAGTAACCTCCATATATAGAAGTAGATGTAATGCTAATCACTGGGAAAACCCTTCCCACCAGTGAGCTCAGGCTAACACACACCTGAAGAGCATGACATCAGTGTCGACTTTATTTACTCAGCCAAGTCACTCTTTGTTGCCACACACACACACACGCACGCACATGCACACACACAGACAAGGGATACATAGTATTAAATGATGGCTTATTGGTATTTGTGGTATATTCTTATACAAAAACTGAGATGCATGTGTACGGAAAGAGAGAGTAGGATATCACTAATCAGGTTCTATGAGTACTCCTTAACTTAAAAAATACATACATTATATATATTTAATGTCCATACATTAAAAATGTCCCTGATCATATAATTAGGAACCAGCAAAATAGCATATATAGAGTAATCATTAGTCCGGGATGCTTTTATGCTCATAAAATACTAAAAATGGCCAGGGAAGATCTATACATTCTTCCCATTATATAAAATGTCAGGATTATGAATGACTACACAGTTTGGAAATGCCTTCATTTCTAGTTAATATGCCAAAAATATAGCAATAACATTAGCTAACTTAACTAGCTAGCCAACTAACTGCAAGATGCTGAATTTCACTATTTGTTTCTGTTTTTTTCTTCCCAGATTTATTTAATACTAAGCAAGTCTGTCAAAATATACCATAGCATCCAAGATTGTGTCCTTTACTAATGCTTGAGTTGTATTCTGCTATCTTCAGAGATTTATTTAACTGTAGCTACATCTGTCAAAATATAGCATAACAAAAAAGGTTTAGTTCATCATTGATCTTAAGTTAGCTCGATAGCCTAGAGCACTGGCTCTGTTGCTGAAAGTTGTTCCATATAAAGCTTATTTGGTGAGTAACTGAACTTGAGATTAATATCCCCCAAATATATTTTTTAAACAAACAAAAGCAAGCACTTAATTTAGTGCTGTGTTAACAAATTTGACCCAAGCACCAATCCATACACCTGGAATCTTCCACCCTGGAGGACCATTTAAAATCACAGGTTTGGATTCAGGGCACCTTTAACAGGTGTGGTTCTACACCACATCAAATGGATGGTAGATACAAACTGGCTGCATGAAAGCTGTAAAGCCCCGTTTCTGTCACGCACTGACTCCTCTTCTGTCTCTCATGTACTAACACAGAAGCCCCTCTGTTTCCCGGTGCCTTTTGATGACTGGTGCGATGTTTGTGAACGCTCCCCGGGCTAACATCACTGACACCACAAACCTGCTTTTGCGTATGTGTGTGTGTGTGTGTTTGAGTGTGTGTGTATGTGCAAGTTGCAAACAATTGGCCTCTGTGAGTGTGAGAACTCAAGGGCGGATCCATGTGAGAGAAAAGGGGTTAGGGTGAGGGTTCACTGGCTCAATGGACAAGTGTCCCCATGCAAAACTAACTGCTGTCAGTGTAAACAAAGTTTGGTGTCAGTCCCATTTAGGAAATGTGAACAATTCAGAATTGATTCGGAGGACTATTGATGGGTGTGTGTGTATGCATGAGTGGGTGCACATGCTGAAACATCACTACAGAATCTGTTTTGTGTCTGAGGCCCTATAAGGTCAGTGTCACGTCCTGTTTTTGGCCCTCAGTGCCGTGAAAGCCTTGTGCGCATCGACACAGCAACACACTCAGACAGAGATTAGGATAAAAACACTGCCTGTGTGTGTATATATGTACATGTCCAGATGTTGTCCTTGTGATTGAGTTTAATCTGCCCTCCATGCCATCTCTTCAGCCTGTCCGCACTTGCTTGCATTTAGTTTATCTAAACTATGTTTATAGTAGTCTTTATATAAATGAGGTGTCCATTATCTGTAATTTATGAACAACTTGCCCTGTGCCAGCTGATTGAAGTGACCAAATGTCCCCACAAGGATAACAATATCTGAGAGTTTTGACATTGTAGGGACAGATTTTTTTTTAATTAACTGAAAGAGCTGAAAGATTTACTTTTTAGTTACAAAAGTTAAGGTTATATTTAGGTTTAGGTCACTAATTTGAAATAATGGGTTACTTAAGATCAAAGGTGTATGATTTCTGACAAGAAGATGATTTATGAGAAAACCTAGGATATGGGTTAGATAGGGCATGGGTATTTTTCTCTCTCGCTGTCCGTCTTTTGTTTGTAAAAGCACTGTTTTTAAAGATTTGGGAGATGTAAGTTAAAGGCAGATTTTACAAACCATTAGCAATAATCATCCTTTCCAACTTGTTTGGTATATTTATTGTGTAACACTTCTTTCAAAGGTTGCGTAAAATGTCTGTCATGCTGGGTTGCAATATTGTTCTACACACACATTCAAAAGTAGCATTATGTTTTAAGGTTATGAGTAAAATAAATATGATTAAATTAATGCATGCAGGGCTTTATTATTAATAGTGTACTATTATTATAAATATTATTAACATTTCTTTTCAGACCATACATTTTGATCTTGTTTTCTTTCTTTATCCTGATTCTGTTAATCTCACTGACACTCAACACCTTTTCCGTTTAGGAAAAAAACTTTCAGAGCATTAACTATGATTTTCTCCAAAAATCTAAGCACACTGTGAAGCATTTGGATGTAAGACTTGCAAAACACCTCAAAGCAAGAGAATAATGAATCAGTTGTGACAAGTAAAGGCTAGGATAATATCTGTTTTTATATATTTATTTATATATTTATTTATTTATTTATTTATTTATTTATTAACCTTATACAGGTTTATAACTGCTCGCTAGGTGAGTTTACAACCTGTTAATAAGTTTAGCCTTCAGTTTGTTACAGCTTATCTTTTATTTGGTCTCAGGTCTCAGTTGTTCTTAACATTTATTAACTTCAACAGTAACAGCTAATGTTCTTAACATTTATTTTGTAGGTATGAAAGGTAAGATTCGTTTGGGGATTTGTCATTTACTCCTGTTGACTGCGTTTGTGCAGTTTATCATAATGTAGCTTATGATAGTTAAGCTTAGCTTGAGGCCACGTCTGTTGTGTTAGCTTTCACTGATTCATTTATTCACTATTTGCACAAATTCACACACCACATACACACAAATTCACATACTCCACACAGACAATAACTTGATCTCAGGATCTAATTGGGGCCCTGGAGCTGTGAGGTGGTAACACTACTTGCTATGCAACCATGCCTCTGATTAATGCTATGATGTTGTAAAAGATTTAAAAAAAACATACAAGAAGCTGATTTTACAAACTTCGCGGTAGTTAAGTGAACTAAAATAATCTGGGGATCTGTTTATCCTGAGTATACGTAGTAAATCTAAATAGCAGTAGGTCCTATCTTTGTTTATGATCAATTCTTTCCAACCTTACAATATGGTCCTTCATTCAAAGGGTCACATGATCTCTTCATGTATGTCATCACGAGTTTGGCTTTGATATTGGCTCCTGTCATTCAAGGCTTCATTATTAGATTAAGTCTACACTAACTGCTTAGTAGTCGAGACTGCTCAGGACTGACAGAGAGCCATTGTTAATCTGAACCAGGCCCTTAACTCTTAAGTGCTTGGATTTTATCACAAATCAAATGTACGTTGCTTTGGGCTACGTTGGGCTACAACAGCAGAAGACCACATCAGGTTCCTCTCCTATCAGCCAAGAACAGGAATCTGAGGCTAAATAATGGGCACAGACTCACCCAAACTGGACTTGGCATTTTTCCAGTCTTCAACTGTCCAGTTTCGGCGAGTCTGCATGATTTTATGGATTGTGCTGCTGCCACATGACTGGCTGATTGGATAACTGCATAAATGAGCAGGTGTCCTATTAAAATGGATGGTGAGTTTATATATCACAGTAGTGATATCTATTCTTCCAAGAAGTGCCTGAGTGGATAAATTTTCATGTATTAAATGCACTTATGTGATAGATAAGATAATATATTTATCCCCACGTGATCACATGTCCTCAGAAGATACAATACTTGTGCATTAAAACTGAAATTAAAACTCTCTCATTTAAATCCTAATTTGTCCAGAGTAATCTTAGTCTGTGTTCAAACAACAAAGGCTCTAAGACTAGTAGAACAGTGATTAAAATAAAAAAAAATCCATAGTAGGTCTGAAAAGATGGAAGGCAGAGCAGTGGGAGTGAAGGAAAGCCCATCTAGCATAAAGATGATATGATAAGATTCAGGTCATTAAGGTGACTTTTACAAGCCCCAGACAGACCATCAGCCTTCTGTCTGGAATGCCAAGACCTTCAAAGGGTCAAGTGAGTATCTTTTCATGCATGTCATGGCCAGTTTGGCTCCGATATTGGTCTGTCATGCAAGCCTTTATCATTACCTAAGCCTGAGGTGAGATCTGGAGGAGACAGACACGAAAGGAGAAGAATTAGGATGAGCTCTGAGTAAGCTCCACCAGAAGCATCAGGCTGGCTGATGACAGATTTACCAATTCACTGACCTTCAGAAGATTAGTGACCATTAACGTAATACTGATCAAGCTTTTTCATTCACTCCATGATGCTGTTTCTATGTTGGGCATGGGGAGATTGGATGCATTTGTTTAATGATACGGAGAGGTTGGTATTTTGAGAGCTTCAGAGATGTCCCTGTATGAACTTGCAGTTACCTCAGAGGGACTGCCTGCTGCACTCGTTTGATGAGTATGAAGAGTTCATATGAGTCATTACCAAATATTTTGAGCAAATCATTCAGGCTTTAAAACACAAAAATTATTTCAGCCAAACACAAGTTATTGGCTGTCATCTACATAGACCCAGCAGATGACTTGAGCTATAAAAAGTGTACATTTGGACAGCATGTTGATATATGCATACACTGAACATGAACAGCTGCCTTATACGCCAAAGATAGAGCAGAGACATGCTAGACTGTTACAATGGCTTTCTGACAAGAGCTTGTCATAAATATGATATTGCTTTTATAAGCGTGATAACACAGTGATAATCTCACTGTGAGGGTTAGGGCATGATGTCATCATCTAAAGTTTATCCATTGTTCAAGGTGACTGGGCTTAATCTCAAAGACATTTTGCTGCTCAGCTGAGGAGTTCATCTGATTGATGAGAAAGTAGCATTTAAACTATGGGGGTGATTCATACCTATAATGTCATGAGCTGTAATGAGGCATGAATGTTATGGTGTCTGAAGGTGTTAATTAGTGTGAACTTGATGGGGTAAAGAGATTATGATGGCATATGCTCTAGACGTTTATGGCTGTGTTAAGGTTATACAACCAGAAAAATTTTACTGAAGGGGGGTGGGGGTGGGGGGGGGGATTATAAATGAAAAAGTAACTGAGGTTCATTTGGTTTCTGATGGTAGCTGAATTTACATGGCAAGCAGAAACAAAGAAAGACAAACCAGCAACCCCAAAAGAGCAGAGGAAGAATGTAGAAAAAGAAAGGATGGCAAAGGTTCTTGCCTAGGCAGCACCAAATGGCAGGTGTCCAAACCTAAGGGCATGTCATCCAAGCACATCATGCACAAAGACAAGCTTCTGAGGCGTCACGGTGGTGCAGTAGGTAGCGTGGCTGCCTCACGGCTCCAGGGTCCTCTCAGGTTACTGTCTGCATGGAGTTTTTCTGTGCATGTTCTCCCATGTTTACATGGTTCAAAAAGAACACTAGCTCAGTTCAGAAAGTCGTTAGCTCAGGGAAGCCATTGATACTGGGCGATACAGAAAAGGGAGACCTTCTACGGCCAATTATCAGAAGTATAAACTGTGACGTACGTCACTAAATACTTCCAGAACTACAATGAATTCATCAACACAGTCTCTCAGGGGAAACTGCAAACAGATGACCTGCAGCTAAATACAAGCCAGTTTAAATACAAGGAGAGTTTTATTGACAAAAACATTTCTGCACCATTGTCCACTGGCGTCATCCATCAAAGTCAAACTATACACAGTGAAGCTTGAGGGAAAGCATTCTGGAGAACAAGACCTAGCCATTGGTTCAAATGCATTTGACACTTGGGTCATAGTGAAAGAGCAGGAGGTGGAAGCTGTCACATATCAACTCAGTGGATATCTACATCAAATTCACATGGGAATATATACAAGAAAACCAGCCTTTAAGACTGTGTAATACATTCTTTAAAGAAGACTACGGACTTACTCATAGAGCCTGAAAGTGCAATAGTATTGCAATTGTAATACTTCTAAAATAAATTTTAATTTCACTCCACTTTAAAAGGAACACCGTTACATCTGCACATTCGTGTACTGCATCAGAATGGCGTAAAATGTGATCTCAGTGACTTTGACCATGGAATGGTTTTGTGCCAGGTGGGCTGGTTTGAGTATTTCAGTAAGTGCTGCTCTCCTGGGATTTTCACACACAACAGTCTTCAAAGTTTACATAGAATGGTGTGAAAAACCAAAAAAAAAAAACCATGAGCTGCAGTTGTTTGGGTGGAAATGCCTTGTTGATGAGAGAGTTCAGAGGAGAATGGCCAGACTGGAAATCTGTGGTAAAATTTGTAGTATATTTATAGCATACCAAAGTACTGAAGTATATTTATTACTACTTTTGTGCAATTAATGTTTACTAGGTACACAAATAGTTCCATTTTAGCACACTTTAAGTGCATTGATCATTAGTGTGTCTGCAAGTACACTATAAGTGTGCTGCAGCATAGTCGTTTAGTGTACATAAGGGAATTTTTCACTAGGGAAAACACAAGATGGGGATGATTAGGACTCCGCTCGACTGAGAATATGCCAACCGGCACAGGAGTGCAAACATCTCAGAGGGGCTTTGAAAGCTTATAGACACCCCAGATTGGGCTTTTGTCAAAACAGAAACAAAGTCCAGCAAGAACAAATGGTTTCTCTCCCTCTTATTTACAAGTGTCTGTAGGCTGGTAATCTTCAACATGTTCAAGCTTGGGGATGTGTATAAGTGCGTGTGTGTGTGTGTGTGTGTGTGTCCTATGACCTCAGGACACTCTCTGGCTTTAGTTACAGGTAATCTGTATTCTTTTATATATTTAATAAACCAATTAGCTAAAGAAATTAGATCCCCATGGTACCCTGGGGCCCAGAATGGTGCCCACAGTGAAGGTGAGGCAACCCGAACACTTAACATAATTACAAGCCTTCACACACCCTCCGTGGAAGTATTTTATTAGAACCATACTCTGTACTGTATTACAGATACCAGAATTTATAATCCCAATCGCTGTACTGCATGTAAGGTTATACTAATATTGATACGTTAAAATGTCACACATTCAAAAATATTTAGATGAAATGTAAATTTAGTGGGGCCTCACTGCAGCACATGGGGAAGGAGAAGGCAGTAAATCCTGCCTCATCACGTCTCTGAGTTCATTTCATTTGCCAAAAGGAAATTACTGTCTTTTGAAAGACGTTTCCAGTTCACACTCCACTGCAGTGTCTTTCTGTCCATGGGAAGCTGAGACTTGTTTGTACCATCGAGGGATTTGGAATTATCTCAAAAAAAAGAGTCATATAACACAGGCAACACTTTACATTAAGCCTTCAGTAACTAACATGAACGTTACCAAACTACAGACTTTAACAATAATATACCATATGTAATGTTAACAGTAACTAATTAAACCCTTTCGTGCACACTGTACACACTCATGGCTGTTTGCAGGAAGATATAAGATGTAAATCACTTCCAAATCACTTGAGGACATTACTTTAATTTAACATAAACAATTATCCTGATTTCTGTTGCTCTCTAGACTGATGATTTCCATGCTCAGTGCAGTGTGTCTCTGGTATCTGTCTAAACCTTCTACATAAAATCTAATCAAATCTAATGAACGCTTTAGAGTTTTCCATTGTGTTTTCCATACAGATTTTTTTTTTTTTTTACTTTTGAAATCAGCAGCATCATGCAACAGTTCTAAACCATGTTTTTTTGTTGGTGTTTGTTAAAGAATTGTATTACTTTCTATAATTTTGGTAATCAAAATGAAATATTTAGTTTTTTCCCCTCATATTTTAATCTCTTTTTAATATAATATATTTGAGTCACAGTATTTAAACACATGGAAGTCCTATTTACTTTTTAACATAAGTGTTATTTAGGAGAAGTCAGAATTTATGTCAATATTCGTGTGAGTCAATATCAGTATAATGTGCCTTCGGTGTCCCCAGCATAGTGGTTTATACAAACATTGCAAAACAACGAATTGTTCAAGTGTTACCTTGAATGGACACATTATAATTAATATACAGAAATACTATAATTCATTTTCAAATGCATCTTGGACATTTCTTTTATGTGGTGATGGGGATTTTGACATGTCCAAGGTTCTGCCTGGTAAAGTTGAATGACACTTTTAAGTGTATAAATGGCACAACTTTCTGAAAATTTTCTTAAAGTTTTAAAGAAGTCTGTTAATAATTTAGGGATCCTGATTATTCATTTCACCATTTTCATATAAATATCAAGCTATTACACATGTCCAAGAATTGCTGTCCATGAAATTATATATATATATATATATATATATAAAGAATCTGGATGTTTCTAAATTATTTATGAATGAAAGGGTTAATTGATTCATTGTTTGTTTAAATTTGTTAAATAAATACATCTACATTAATTTATGCCTGCTCTATGGGTATATCTGACACTATCTGTTTATCTATCTGACGCATCTGTTTATTGCTCCAGATATCCATATCTGTATCTGTGTTTGGGTTTTAAACAGAAATAGGTGTAGCCTAAAATGAAGGGTTAGGGTTATTTATTTATTTATTTATTTTTATTAAATATGAACCCTGCTACTATGCCCCTAGAAACCCCGGGGGAAAATGGCAGCAAACGGTAGATGGCCATCATGGTGTATGAAGTCTGGCTCTGACAATTCCTCAACCTTAGCTACATTTGCTTGTACCTGACTGAACGAATTTAGTTGGTTCTATTTCCCAAGATATAACCAAACTAGTAGCCTAATTTAAACAAGACAGTTACTAACGATGCTGTCATTTCCCCAGTACACCCCAGTGTATCTGTATTCTGTATTTGTATCCACTTACAACACATTATCTGTTCTGAATAATGCATTCATATTTGTTTACATCCCTAGTTTATTCCATCAATGGCTAAAAGAAAATCTCGATAGTTGATATCTCTAGAAATAAATAATTTCACCCAAACACTCCACTCCCCACATTCGACCTCAGGATAAGGATTTTGCTAATTAAGCACCAGAAAAATATACATGAAAACTAAAAACCTGCTTTACAACACCATTCCATCATGGATATATATATATATTTTTTTTAAAAAGTATGTTTCTTATTTCTGTCTGTAAGTTTTTATCACAATTGTTGAGTTTTTATCACAACTGTTGAGTTCTGTACAGATGCAGACACTGAAATAGAAGATTACAGCTAAATATAGGGGTGAGAGATATAGACAGACAGAGAGGGGATAGGTTTGTGACATAAAAATATGATGCAGAGTGAAAGAAATACAGTAAAATGTAAGTAAAGAAAGATGAGAAATGGAAAGGTGCTATGTCTATGATTTAGACAGTAGTGAAATAAGATAAAGACTTTTACCTTGCTACGTCAGTATGTGCAGACTAAGGAAACAGCCTTTGCTGAATATAGTCATGCTGCATGAGTGATAGCGCACATGCTAGCCTGAATTTAGCCTGGAAAAAAGGGGGATAGGAATGACAGCTCTGCGAAGTCATCACTGGCAACAAATGTGATTCGGGTGTTATTAATATCATTAGTGCTGGATTAACCCCTAGTGTCCCTGCCCCCCTTTGGTTGGTTTCTCTCTTTGAAAGCTTGTACAGGCCCAAATAGCAAAGCCACAATTATTTAAAACAGACTACAGAGAAAAAAAATGGAGCACTTTCTGGTTGTTTATGTGGACTAATGACGGTTTTAATGAGTGTTCATTAGGCTGTGAGATGAATAAAGGAAACATTTTTTGAGAAGTGTCCTCTCACCTTTCACGCCACCCGCCATCGCCATGACAAACTATTCCGGAGGAACTAATGCATGCTAATGTGTTCTCACATATTCACACCGCAGAGTTATTTCTGATTGGGCCATCTGGGAGAGTAGGTGGGCCGAGTGTATGCCAGGCTCTAATAACAGATTCCCCTCATGAGTCAAGACGGAAACCCCACTAATCCAGAAGCCCTGGAGCAATAGAGCCCTGAGTCACAGACGATGAGGAGGAGTGGAGGCTTCCTCTGAAAGGTCAGCAAACATCAGACTGTGTTTAATCACACACATGCTGATGGGGAAGCATCGGATTTATCACTTTTGAATACTTATAGATGCCATATTTACATGGCTGAGCTGTGAACATGAGGGTGCTAGAAAGGAGGCGGTGAATGCAGATGAAGATGAGTTTAAATCTGATGCTACATGCTTTAAAAAAGCAGAAAAAGGCTTTTGATATACTGTATATACACAGCCACTGAAGTGACACGGTGGATATAAGGTGTGGCCAAATTAATATACTGAGGTCACGAGATAATATACTGAGGCCACAAACTATTATGTTGTAGCTGTGAGATAACAGTCACGGCCACAAATCGTGTAAGTTGACATGTTGTGGGAACGTCACACTTGACCTGACCTCCAGTCAGACATGCCATGCATATTGCCCAGGCCTAGGACAAACCATTGAAGAAAGCACCCAAGGAAACACACAAACATACAAACACACACAAATACACACAAGCACACACACAATCCATGAAATGTAAAAAGCTATAATCCATAATCCAACTATTCTAATGCGATATTCAATATTTCTCACACACAACCTCAATATTTCTCACACACACCCTTTTTTCCTTTTCTTTTTGTCCACCTGACATTTTATTACATTTGCACAAACGAAAGTACCTATTAGCCAGAGACCCTTTGGCGTGAAAGCTCTTATCGCACACCCAGCAGAATCAAACCATTCTACAAAATAGGGGACATATTAACTTGAGTTAATTGAGGTGACCATCATAGCTTTATCAAATAAGCATATTTCAGACTATTTTGCATGTCAGCGGACTACTAAACACTCCTGGGTCCCTCACCTGGACCAGGGACGGGCCTGGGACAGCTTCCCTGCTTGTCCCCCGGTGATAGCGGGGAAGCCTCCAGCTAATTATTTTGTGAAAATGGGTGGAAAAAGTCTATTGACTTTGAGAGTGGGCTCATTGCACAAATTCTTCAGCATTGTTCTCAATATTGTCCTAAGTTTCCATCAGTGATGTTCATCAGATATGTCAAAATACTTGCATAGCCCCTCCTAGCAAGCTGAAGAAAGGCTTCAAACTGTATGCTTCATCATACATACATGACAACAAAGGTGAGAAAAATAGATATAACTTGTAAAAATACCTTTTATAAATATAAGAATAGAATAGTTAAAAAACCTGAAGGACAAGTTGCTGTATCACTGTACCGATGAATATAAACAATGCTGCCAGAAACGCGAAAGCCGCTTTATTTTAAAACAGAAATGCGTCATAGCACTGCGTGCAAGTAACTTAAGCTGATGTGCGCTAATGGGGTCTCCATGTTGCAATGCTAGTGACTCCAGCGTGTCTTTAGGCATCATCTCAAGATTGAATGCTAGAAATGTGATCCAAGTTTCAAATCATTTTTTTTTGTCTTGCTCATTTAAAAATACAATTAATATGTATAAATATTTCTAATTTTAAAATGTCCTCCCTGCCCTTTTGAATTTTTAATAGGCTTCGTTTATTTTGGAAAGACATGTCTGCATCGAGAAGAAGTTTCAATTAATAATAATTTCACTATAAATAAAAGGCCTTGTCTGCTGTCAGTCAGTTTATATCACATTAACTGCCATTGTGCTCTGAGATGGTGAGGTTCTTGTGTTTAAAATCATTCAGACTCTCAACTGTGTGGTCATACATTCCTCTTCAGTAACTGCTTTTTCCTAGTCAGGGTCATGGTGGATCCAGAGCCTATCCCGGGAACGCTGGGCCTGAGGCGGGAATGCACCCAGGATGTACATTTTGTTCTCATATTGTATTTACTGCCACATTTCACAGAGAAATCGTAACTTAAAAGCCATCTCGCACAAGACGCCTTTCTGAAGTGTTTTTGCAACATGCTTCATTTGTTTCACACACCATCATTGTATTTTTTTTTCACTCATATGAAAGGTGTAAACTCCATAGAATCACAAATTCACACTTTCTATACACTGTGAACTTTATTTCAAATAATAATAATCATCTACATGGATAAACAGAAAGGATTGGGGAAGTGTTTGGGGTCAGAGCTGCCTAAATAGATGCGTTCTTGATCGTTTGATAGTTTAGATGTGTGCTCCAAATGTATTTAGGAATACAATACATTCCACGCTGTTGCTTTTGCATTATTATCTGGCTTTTGTAGTTAGGAAGTTTGTTTCAAAGCTAGATTGTGTTCAATTCACGTTTCAACCTAAAGTTCAAATAGAAACTGTATTTTATTATGTGTATCATATTGTCTTTCATTATACAACCAATACTATTACAAATGTATTACATAATTTGATATTAAATGCCTAATTATATAATATGGTGTGGTTTGTTGTGTTTTGTTTGAGTGTTGGTTGCTGTAGTTCAGCAGGTTATACTATATTTGGAGTTCTAAAATCTTGATCCATGTGTCACTTTTTAACTTTGACAACTTGCGAATTCCCTGTAAGTGTCTATGATGAACGCACCTGATCCCTGCTGCAAAGTCCAGCTCGATCTGACAATCTACCAGCTGCCAAAACTGGTACATTATTTTTCCTGCTTCCTTATTACTTGAATAAACTGATCGAAAAACATTTGAGGTTTTCGAATTGCCTTACTGTTGTGCATTCCCTTAAAAACAACTTGCCTATTATGTAGCATTACTAGCAGTGATTCAGAAACCCTTCCTTTCGACCAGCTGGCAAAGATAGTTATCAGTTCAGTCTGTGTTTTGGTGGCTGACTGGAATAAACTGGATTTTTCAGAAGGGTTAGAACTCATTAGTTAGAATACTGGAGCCAGGAAAACACACATCTTTAGACAAATGAGTGTGTCAGAGCTGGGAAAGGGGTGTTAGAGCAGGGGAAGTACTAACCTCTGCCATGAACAGCATGCAAGAGTAATAAACCCAACATGTGCCAGCCTGTGAAAGGGGTACAGCAGTGCATTCGTGTAAATCATGTCATAGAACAGGGAAAACAAAAGCTAACGCAATATACAGGGTGCTTTTTTCTTTTACGAACCATTTCCTACCTGAACACTTCTCATTTAATTAATCAGTTTATCTGTGCGTTATAGCATGAAAACAATATACTAAACTATGTATTAGAAAGAACTAAATAAGGGGTGAGATCTTTCTAGTAAACAGAGCACTTACGTGTGCCCAGCAGTGTTATCTCTGCTGACCTCAGTGTAGCGTGCTAGCTTGAAAACAACACATCACTCAGCCAAGCAACTTTGCTATTTAGCTTGGCATTATCCCAGAGATTAAATGTGCACGTCAGGTGAACTCATAGTGCTCAAACTTATCAGAGCTTATCCGAGCTGTGAGACAGAGTCAGCAGAGACACACACTTGCCTGCAATCAGCTACGTGTCTGCAAACTTTCTTGGTTGTACGGCAAGACATTTGGGGCTGTCAGCTTTGTGTGGAAAATGCGGTTAAATGCACTTGTGCTGCAATGTAAATCTAGCTGGAAGTAAACAGAGATACGGCATCTTATCTGTGTGTCAGAGAAAACCATTCTCCTGTTGCAGCCTCACACTAGCAGATATCATCTTGTTTTCATGTTACTGTCATCATGTTTTGTGTTACTTATCGACATTTGAGACCTAATGTTGTGTAGTCAGTCAAAAATGGAAAACACTGTTTTTCTTTTTTTTTCTTTTTTAGGATTGGAAACTGAACTCATTTCAGGTTCCCTGCTTTAACAAACAAAGGTATTAACCTTTAAGGCCCTCATTATTGTTAATGACAACGAGAGATTATTCAAAATATAGAGACACACAGATTTGACTTTTCTATTAATTCTTTTGCATAACATCAGAAAATTCAGTGAAAGCTTAACAAAGGGCCAACCAGCGATGTGCTAAACTGCAGGACCAGCTACTGAGAGTGGTGAAGCTCCTCTTCTGTCTGTTTCAGCTGATTATATCATACTCATGTTGACTGAATCTGAACGCTGTAATCCATTACTGGTAGGTCCGTCTTACACAACTGCCACTGTTGGACAGATTTATTTATATCATGTCTTGGGTAGAATTTTGTCTACTTTTGTCTATTGGATGCTGGCCAAACTGAGACATCTGCTGGACATATAGGGAAATGACAAGCAGAAAAAAATCATTTATTCTGTAAAGAATTCACCGCTAGAATTAAATAATCTACTAAATATCCTTGACATCAATTCCCATACTTTGGCTCCTTATCTTAATTGTTTGGTGTATACAGTTAATCTTGTGCTAATTTAGGTAACAGCTCTGCCCTCAAATGAGACAAATTACTCTTTATTTTGCAGTGCAGTTGAAGACAAGGTGACTCAGTGGAAAACGCACAATCCAGGGAACTAGACTTTACAAACACTGACTGTTTGTAACAATGACTCACTTATGTGATTTGATTCCGTTGAAATACTCAAAGTGAATCAAAACACTTGCACATACTTGCAAGATTTGGGTCCCTTTCCAATCGAATCTGACATGCCGCCGTCGACATGCCCTCCCGTCCATTTCACACAAATAAATCTCCATGACTATCTTGGGGGTCCCAGTTCTCTATCAGCTCAAGCGAAGCTTGGTAGATGAACCCTTGAGGGTGAAGGATTGAGTCAGCAGATGAACTTACACAAAAGCCATTAGAATCTGATGCAATGGCCTCTGCAAAACAAATCACTTTTATGCAAGTCTAATCAATAAAATACCTCATACCTTATTAGCAATACTAATAATTTATATTAGTATAAATACTATACTACTTTATATTTAAATTCTATATGTTTTAATTTGCTATGTTTGAATGTTTTTGAAGCCAGCCTTTTTTTCTGTTTTTTTGTTAAGGTCACACTGAGGTAATATAATAACAGCTTGCTGTCTGGAAACTGCTGTCAGGGGCAGGTGTGTTCCTATTGCACAATCTACCCCATCTTTCACCCCATGGCCACATGTGACACACACATTACACACTGCTGAATCATGAAGGGGTTCAGACATTCAGGTATTGAGACTAAAGGTACTAGTGATGAGCACAACAGCCAGCAAGTACTTAAGTAATCTCATTCACTGCTATACTTAAGTAAAATAAGATAGATCTATGTACTATCTGAGTATACTTACACATTTCTACACAGTTCTCAGTCTCAGTTTCCATCAAAACAGACTCCACTGTCTACTCCTTATATTTTCATTTACATCATCCAAGCACTATTTCCAAATCTCTGAGATATTTGACTTTCTTTTAAAGAATTTTTTTCTTTTATTTATCTTCCAATCAAATTACTTACGTTTCTTTGCATAAAGTATGGAATAAAAGAAGTGTGGCTCAAATAATCAGAGAAGGAGTGGTGTGATTTTCCAATTATTTTCCAATAATGGCATATCCTGAAGTGTTTTATTCCCCTTATACAACAGCTTTTTGCCAACTATTACATATGGTATTTATCAAAGAATGACACATAATACTTTTTTTTATCCATTTACAGCTACATTTATTGTTGTGGAACATCCACAAAACAATTTAGTTCACTTGGTACCACTTATGTTATAGCAGCCGCTCCCTCACCAGCCTCTCATTATTCTCTCTTTTGAAGTTAATAAGAAAAAAGCTTGTCATGACACAGAGAAACTGCAAAGTCTTGCATCCTGAAGGCTTTTCCATGTCAGAAAATTTTATCTCACTGGAGACGCCTTCCAAAAATGTTAAATAAATGTCTCATCACAGAATACTTCAAGAAATCAATGTTTACAAGGATAGTGTAATCTGTTTATGTTGCGCGCCTGTCACACTAACCCAGTGTAAGTTGTTACAGTCTGTCCAAGCCGTAAGACCAATCAGACTCCAGAATTCAACAATGCTGTGGTATAACTTTATTTATGAACTATATCTAAAACATCAATACCAATTTGTAAAGCTACTCTAACCATCTTTGTAAGCACAAGGATCTTCAGGAAATATTTCTATGGGCTCGAACTAGTCCTGGTTCTCTAAGGGTTACATTACCCTCTTAATCTGCTCCTATTGCTCTTCATACATGTTACTTTCAACGAAAATGGACTCAGACTGAAATGAACGAGGAGCGATGTGTTTGGATTTTGTGCAATTTGTATGGAAATGAAGTTGCAAGGAAACATAAGGAAGGTACTTTTAAATCATCGCTCTTTGTACTTAAGTTTTTATTTATTTATTTTATAATAAGTATTTTGATATACTATCGATAATATACTGTAAATATAATTTTTCTGATTACATTTCATTTTATTCTTAAAATTCCATTCTTTCTAACGTTCTTTATTAATGAACTTTTTTGCCATCAACACAGAGCAGCCAGAACGATTAAACAGACTAACCCTTTAACCCCTGTACTATCCTACATCAAAGCGCACATTTATCTTGTGTATGTCAGATGATGGAAATGGTAAAGGTCAGATGTTTAGATACACATAGCCTGAACCACAGAAACGCCACAGAAAACAGTTTTTTTTTTTGTTGTTGTTGTTATCAAGACTGCTTTGCTCTTGTTTTGTGTGGACAAAAAATAAATAAATAAATAAAAAGGGCAGAAGGAACCAAAGGAAGCCAATTCCCTCAAAGGACCTAAATGAGCTGTTCTAAAAAAAACATGCTTTTCATTTTGGCATATATTTATGATGTAAGAAATGCACAATACACATTGCCTGAGCATGACAGAAGGCCTAATTGGGAACTTGTCAAGAATGCGCTTTTGTGTCTAGATAAAATAGTGTTTTGCTTGTTAACTAGACTGCTTCACTAACACCTGCTTTAGGATGTAGGGATCACTGTGTGTGCTGGGTGAAGTGGGAAATGTTACTCAGTAGTTCTACAGGAATCACACACCAGACTTTGCTCTTGAAGTCTGGACAGCAGACGGCAGAGCTGTGTATCGCCGTTATTGTTGCCTCCTGCTCGCAGACGGCTTACTCATCATTCGCGGCTTGGAAAATGATAAAACACCCCGCCAGGACATGTGAGAAATTAGTGAGTGGAAAGTTTCCTGATTGCCTACCCGCTGTGCCTCTGCAGGTCAGGTCGATTGAAGATTCAGGAGAGGAATCAAACAATTATGATTCTGTTCCACAACATCTGTTTTGTTGTGCACGGCTATAACGCGAAGCCTTCAAACCTGGCTTTGGGCTAAACTGCTTCATCTGTGCGAGGAATCGCAGTAATCAGGAAAAGATGTAGCATCTTTATAGCAGGGTCAAAAGAAAGTGAGTCTGTGATGTGTATCATGGAGTTAGGAGTGTGGAGTGTAAGCCTGCAAGTAAAAAATAATAAGCAGGAAATATTTTCATGACTGGAAAGTGACATTGCGTGTTCCATATGCAGACATGCTATTATTGTGGGTGTAAAGGTGAGATTAGATATGAGCGACCTCACAGCATCAGATAGGCTTTATAGTAATTTAGTGATGTAATCTCTTTGCTTCTGGAGCCACACACACACACCCGCATGCACACACACACCACACACACACACACACACACACACAGATTATCTGCGCTGTGATAATGGAGCCTAGAGAGACATAAAGGGGGACAGAGTCTCCTTGGTTAGGCTGCTTATAGAGGACATTCATGTCTTAAGGTGTGTGAAAAACATGTCTGTTAAACTGGGTGCATTTATATGTGCCCCCTTTTTCTAATTGACCTTCAATTCACATTCAAGATGTTTATTCAGCTTTGTGCTGAAATCCGTCAAACAGTTCACATGTATGAGAAACAGCAGGCTGAGGCAGTTCGTTTTGTTATCATGATTATTATTATTATTATTATAACCTTTTGTTACGGTCTGTTATGCTTTATTTGTTTTCAAGTTCTTTAAATTCATTCCAGTCGAAGGTAAACATGATTTTAAATGGTTGTTTCCAACACTAATAAATGCTTTTGTTGTTTCTTCTAAACGACCCAGACTCTCTTGCACACATGCGCGGCGAAAACATACAATCAAGCAACTCACAAACACACACACACACACACACACACTCTCTCTCTCTCTCTCTTTCTCTCTCTCACATATACACACACACTCTGACTCTCTCTCTCTCACACACACACACACACACACACACACACATTTTGGCCAGTATAAAGAAACATTGTCTTTCATCTATTTGACCATTTACAAAGCCACTCAAACAAGGACACACACACATACACACACAAACTCGTGTCTAAGTTTTGAAGTGCAACAGTTGATACTTTTTCGTCATTTGTCCAATCAGCTCTTCTTAAATTCACCACTCGCAGTAAAAGTAATGACCTCGAACAGAACACACACGTTTCCCAAACAAACCCGAGCCAAACACTTTAGCCTTAAAATACACAACAAGAAAATCAACATACAAGTCAAAACAAAGTTGGTAAAAATGACGTGTGTCCCACGTCATACTGAGCACTCAAGTCATTAGCATTTGCACTCTTTGCTCTACGACAGCATGTTACCATGGTAACCACATTAGCAGAATGTACAGAGTGGACATCTATGAGTTCCCGCTAATCTAAAGCTAATCGAAAAACTCATTTGGCTTCAATGCTATATCAAAATCGTCCCACCTCACAAGTTACACATACTCATTAGATTTAATTTAGCATGTTAACTTAAACCTACTAAATCTATATCTTAGAAATTCTCATGATTCCGTAGGCGAAATCCTCGACTGCAAGCCTGTTCGGTTGAGCTGGAGCACTGTGAGCTCGGCCTGCGTGTATCTCAGGGCCAGTAAGGTGCTAGTCGAGATGTAAAAAGAGAAAGAATGTCATAAGAAGAATGTTGCTCTGTCGAAAATCCCCTCAGAACACAGAAGCCCAAAGCACTTATTTGCATGTAGTTAAACTGCATGTGCCAAGTTCTCCATGTTGTTTATTGTCTTATTCCCAAAGATCTAATGCTGTTTCCACAAGCCAGGTGTGAGCTGAGCATTAAAAATACAACCACTGCAGGCCAGTTTATAGTGGCAACTACCGATAAGCGTTTATGATTCAATGAAGCCGAGCAGGAAGCGGTGGAGAGTCGACACTGGTCTGAACCGGTTTGGTGTTTCAGTCCCAGGGCTCTCCTGGTCCTGTAAGAACCGCTGCAGAGAAAAATCCAATGATCCATTATAGGTTTGTGTTTATGTACATAAGTTTCCACGTGTGTCCTCCAGTTAAACGTCCATGAAGAAAAAGCCTTGGTATAGAAAAGAATGCAGTCCAGTGGAGAAAAGCAGAGCATTTCAGTATCACCAGCCTATGCTACTGTTTCTACAGGCACCAAATTCAGCTCGAAACACACATACACACTCACACACACACACACACACACACACTGATTGCCAAGGTCCATGTGATGCATTTGCTCTTATTAAGAAAACAGTATGGCTCCAAAAGTTCAAGTATCTTTAAAAAAATGAATGAAGGACAAACAGTTTTGGAATATTTATAATTTTATAAGTAATATGTTTATAAGTAATCAGGTCAGTGGCGATTAGGATACGAATTTTCTGTCTCTATGGTTTCCATTATTTTAACAGAATAACAAAGAATTTGTACAGAAATCACAAATAGTGAAATATATATATGTGAACTGTGATATGTTGTTGGTGCTAAAAATTCATCTGAACAATGTGAAAATGGGAAAAATGAAATTGAAATTTGGGGAAAAATAAGCTACATTTCTATCCTGACAGCTGGCAGTTCCGTAAGTCTAACTGTTTAAATCCGCCAGCATAAGGAGGGCATTAGGCAATCCTGTTTCTGATGTGTTTGTAAACGTGATAATCCTGAAGGTTTACTGAGGCTAGAGAGAGAGAGAGAGAGAGAGAGAGAGAGAGAGAGAGAGAAAAACACTGAACTGAATCGAGAATGAAGCTCGATTCAGTGAATGGTGCTGCTTAAAATGTGCCCGTGTCATTTACCTCAGTCTTATTTTACATAAACAATTTTTTTTGCCACTAATGAATCAACAATGACTTAAATATTAATGCATCATTCATCTTGAGCATCAGTTCCACTTAATCACTAAGCGGCCATTCATTAGTTTATAAAGTAACTAATTGGACTGAGTGGAGGTTTCACTTGAATGACTTGCAAACAGCATGTGTGTGAACACTCAATCAGCTTTGCATATACACACACACACACACACACACACACACGCATACAGACACACACACAGACACACACACACTCGTACACTGTCTGACGGTATGGCTCGAGCTGATTGGCAAAGTTGTCATTGTAAAGTCCAGGTTCATGTTCCACTGTTGAAGAGAAGCGGGCCTTAGCATCTCGCTAGTCCTATTCCCGTGTTCCTTTCCTCTCCTGTTTTTAAATGTTTGTTGTTAGTTCTTCCTTCATCCTCATCTTCCTCTCCCATATCCCGGCCTTGCAGTCCTCTAGGCCTCAGCGGCATGATGACTTCCTGGAGGCGAGTGCTAGGAGATGGAGAGTGCGATGAGGAAGAGTGTGGCCACCGTGAGGAGGAGGCGGTCCCTGGATGGACTGCTGCCACTGATGCTCTTCTCCAGTTTTGGGACCTCAGGGTTGTCATAATCATCTGTTGAGAGAAAGTAAGGGAGAGGACAGAGAAATAATTAGCATAATTCTTCTCTATCCATGGCATCTGTAGAGTATATACTATAAAACTGAAAGAAAACCAGTTGACTCCTGAACTTCTCATTTTAATATGTAAAACTATGTAAAGTGATATAAAGAGATACTAAAAATGACTGAGAGAATGGCCACCTCCAATAGCTAGCTGGCTGGCTAACTGCTAGTAAACTACAGACGGGCTCTGGAATTGTACTGGAGCTATGAACACCATTCTTCCACAATAAATTCCCTCGACTGGTGTTTTGCTGAACACATAACTCCAAAATTTCAAATGGGTTGAGATCTGCTGACTATGAAGGCCAAAGCATTTGATTTCCATCGTTTTTATATTCATCGAGCACTCATGCCCTGTGGGTGGGGCGGAGTCATCCTCTAAGAGACCAATCCCATCAACAGAAATGCTTCATTATAGGATAAAAGTAGAATTTTGTGTTGATTTGAAACTCCCTTTGCTCTAAGTGGACAGGCGGAAACAAACCATGCCAGTAAAAAGCAACCACAGCATAACAGAGCCACTGTTTATTCCTTTAATCTGTCACCAGTCTGTAGTGTGACAGGACAGAACAAGTGGTATTACAGATTAGCTAAGTTTGCTAGCAGCTTCTGCAGCTAAAAGTTACAGGTTAACTTTCAGTTACAGGTTAAAAGGTTAAATGAAACTCATATGTAACACATCCTAATTTTTCTTTTTTTTAATTTTGGAGTGGAGCACCTCATGGAAATGGTTATAACTCACTCTGAAAATCTATTAACACTCTAGTACAGAGAGCGATGCACAAAATGGAGGGAAAGAAACCTAGAATTAAAAGCAGAGAAGGGAATACAGGGAATACTAACATGTTATTAGTAAGGCCTGTTGTACTCCGGATGCAGTAAACACATCGAGACGAGGAGCCGCGTCCATGTTAATCAATGTGGCCTTTTATACTGGACTCACATGGCACGTAGACAAAACGTATTTTTTTCACTTGAGTTATATTTATGCTGAACACATGCAGCATGATCTGTAACTAGAAATGTTCAGGCAGCAATCACACTGCAGCAGCACCTCAATGTAAAAAAATTGTGAAGGTGCTGCTGAGTACAAGAGTTAAAAATAAATACTTTAATTAATTAATTAATAAATAAATAAATAAATAAATAAATAAATAAATAAATACATGGTGTATATGCAGATCCTTTAAGTCCTGTACGTTGTGAAGTGGGGCCTCCATGGATTGGACTTGTTTGTGTGTGTGTGTGTGTGTGTGTGTGTATGTATATATATATATATATATATATGTGAGAGGCAAATTTTGTATCTTATTTTTCAGAGGGGCTTCAAAATTTGTGTGGTGTTACCTGTTGCCAATTTATGTTACAGAAAGCAGCCACTTTCTACAAATCACATTTTGGCGTGCAGGGGTGCTTTAAGAAAACATTTAATAACACCTCTAGTTCTGGACGTTCTAGATGTGATCGCTCATGCATTGTAGACAGTCTCCGAGCTCGCCTAAGGGCAGCGCTCCAAACGCAAATGCAGTGAGTCAAATCGAAGTCAGGTGCGGGTTTAGCACGAATGTGTGCATGTGTGTACACTGTAAGTACAGGAATGAAATACATGTAAAAAAAAAACAAAAAAAAAAAACACCACCATGACCCCCTTTGAATGAACTGGATTTCTTCAGGAATGCACGCTAAATGTGAATTTACTCATAGTGATGATAAAGAGAGTCTGATGCAATAAACTCAGGCATATTTTGCATCTTAATGAAATGGATTTATACTTCTAGGAACCTCATTTATTGACAGTAACCTCAAATAAAAGCTTTCTGCTGCACATAGCAATTAAAACTGTTTTTTTTTTTTTTTTTTTTTTTTGTAAAACATTCTTTTGTAAAACACTCTGCATCAGCTCACACCACAGCATTTCACCCTGATACTCTGCTGCAGAACCCTAGCCATGATACCGTACACTAAAACACAAGGTTCACCCAGAAATCATGCATTCTTCTGCTATCTTATGCTGCTCTGTGTCTGGTACATCTCATGTCACATGACTGTAATTTGAAGTTAGTTTACCAAGTGCAGACAGGCATAGCAGATAAAATGGAGAGTCTAAAGAAATGCACATCCATCCACACAAGTGCTATAAATTATCCACATAGACTTGAGAAAAATTGCCACATTTGTTGTTTTTTTTCTTTTCAGTCTACGATAACCTCACATGTACACAACCCTTGCTGAGCATTTTTCTTATGAGTCACAAACACAGATGTTATCAAGAGATGCCTGCAGATCTTTAGCTGTCACATTAAGGTACTTGGTCATTTGTTTGATCAGTCCTGCACTGAGCTTTGCATGACATCCACCTTGACGGAGAGTATCATTTATACCAAATATCTTCTATTTGATACATTTGACCTACTGACCTGGACTGATGGAGACCATGTCTTTAATGGAATGCTCTTTTAATCAGGCTACAGTGCATGTGATTAAGATTAGGTTGTCATATGGCACGGCAGGTCTAAACCACATACGAACTGAGCAGAACATCTGAATTCAATTACCCTCTTTTCACGAGCTCATTAGCTTAGAGGTTCACACATTACTTCAAGCAATAAATCTGATTGCTTAAATTATAAGGAAGGAAGGAATACAGCAAAAAAAAAAAAAAAAAATCAATGATGGGGTGGTGTGATGTGGCCTGATGCAAAGTGGAGTTACTCTTAACACCGCACCAAGTTCTCATATAATGGCACGTTACCACAGCAATTTTTATTAATGAATTTTTATCCATTTGTGGTTACATTTGCAGTTGTAGTACTTCTGCCAGATGAGTTCGTTCCTGTTATCATTTACACTACAGCAACTACAAACAGGCATTCCCTCAATATCATCTCATTTTTTTTACTCTCTCTTGAAGTTAATAAAAAAAAAAAGCAGCTTGCCATGGTACTGAGAAACCTCAAAGTCTTTTGCCCTGAAGATTTCCCCATGTCAGAAAACAAAGCACACTGGAGACTCATTCCATAAATGCCAAATAAATATCCCCCCACAGAAAACCAGTCCCTCTGAATGAGTCGTTACTATAGAAACGATAAAGTATTAGTATGAGTGAATTTATAGAAACCTGTGATTTGAAATACAGCCAGCACCACTGGCAGGGACATGATGCTATATAAAATGAATCAACTTAAATCAACCAATCAGACTCAGGAATTCATCTGTGCTGTGGTATAAATAAACGCTAACTGTGTAATTTGTTAAAGACCATATTTATTAGACACTGACTTAAGATTTCTTCTATGACTCTAATGAAGATCATATTTCATATTAGGAGTTATTCATGAAGATAGTCCAGTGAAAAGGGTTTTTTGAAAAGATTTTTTCCCACTGCACATTGTGTACTTTGTGCACTCTGCGGTGTGAATGCCAACACAAAAGTCAAAAACATTCTTGGAATGTTATTTTATCCGCACAGTCTGTTAGTCATCTCATGCAACCAGTTCTCTCTCTCTGTGTGTGTGTGTGTGTGTGTGTGTGTGTGTGTATGTGTGTGTGTATGACCTCTACTTCAAGTGACGGGCAGATTTGTAAACACACACCTTGTCACACGGGTCATAGAAGACACCTTGCGTGACGCAAATCTGCAGCCTGACAAACACTTCCAGACACGCAACCAGTGTGTGCGTGTTCAGACACATAGGTTAAACTGTGGAGTGATGTGGGCTCAGTGGTGCCTAACAGTACATAAGTGTTTGTCTCATTAGCTATGTTTACGTTCGGCCTAATAATTCAATACAAACGTGACCAACGGCTCGAGTGGAATGAAAAACTTTCATGTAATATCTAACCCAATAGTTAGTAAAAATCTGAGTGAAATTTGTCAGATAAATAATCTGTTTAATAATCTATTAAATGGAATAGCAATGGCCTCATAAATATTTTCGTCTTCTAATCATTTTGATTTCAGAAACATTTGATTATTTTCACAACTGGAATTTTTTATGCTGATAAATATGGGCAATGTAAAAAAGAATTGTGTAAGAAAGCAAAATTAATGCAAAAAAATTTGTACTGGGGATATAATGTACACCCAACTACACAATGCCACTATCTGTATCTGTATCTGTTTAGTGCTCCAAATATCCATATCTGTATCTATATCTGGATTTAATTCAAATGTAGGCATGGTCTTTTTTCTCACTATGTCCCAGGAAACCCTGGAAAAAACAAAAGTATAAATGGAAAAACTAAAGTAGAAATGGACGCACTGTCAGCATGTTCTGTGAATTCTAGCTCTAACCTCTAGTTGCTTAACCTCAGCTACATCACTCCAGTTCATAACTGGTCTCAATGAAAGTTGTCCTGTGATATATTCTAACTAATTTACTTCCATCTATTTCCCAAAATATAAACAAACTTGTAGTTTAATGTAAAGATCCTGACCAGGCGGTTACTAAGGATGAACGAAGGAACACTGTATGTTCATGTTAATGAATGTAGTCTTTGTTTGTCCCGTGAGATTTATTTCAGGCTGCTCCCTCACAGCATAAGGGTAAAAAACTTCTTTGTTACATCCTGCAGACCCGATGCACACCTCTAGTCTCAACCAGTTGCCCTGTGAACCTTTCTGGCAAGCTTCCCGGAAAAAAAAGAACGGATTGTATCTTATTTGTGAATTTATTTTCTATCTGTTTAGAAACACATTAATTGTTCATTCCGAATAATTTATTCATATTTTGTTACATTCCTCCACTTAGGTAACATGCTGAAGCAGAATAGTCCAGGAAATTAACTTTTCCTCTTGCCCTTCTGTTCTGCAAAGGAATTTGCTGGATGTTTTGCTAGGACTGACATAATTTCAAAACATAAGCAACACTACTGAAAACTCAGCTAATGTTACATTCTGGCAGGACTCAACACCTCTGATTGTTCAAGTAACACTGACATTAAACGTGTGCATAAATATGGTTTGTAAACTGAAATTTTCCACAGACCATATACATAGAGTGTAAACTCCCACTCTACACTAAGGTGTGTACTCCTACTCAAAAGTCTGATTGAAAGCACTAGTTTCTCACTACTTGTGTTTGTACTATATTTGTCTCTAACCATTTAATGCGTGACTCTATGATGTGTCTTTTACATAAGAGCTAGGAATGTGCCAATATTTTTACATCAAGGAAAGCTAGACTGGGGGACCATCTGGGATAATATATCAGGCTCCTCTAAAAACCCAAATCACCCAACATACAGTATATAACCCCACATAAAAAAAGATAATTGATGGCTCCGCACCTTTATTGCACATTTTTGCCCAAATGACTAATTTGATATTTATGCACACCTGCTGAGATTCTAACTGTACACCAGCCTAATGTAGCTCTACATCTTGTACGCAATAACTGCAAGTTTACACTCAGAGAGAGAGAGAAAGAGAGAGAGAGAGAATTGTAGCTGTCATATTACAGCTGCAAAAATACTTGTCCAAAACAGTGTTTCATACACTCACTGTTAGACATCATGTATTGCGATACTTCAGCCAGAGTTAATCGAGTGAACCCATCTACACTAAGGATGCGCTTAAATGGGAATGAAGATGTACCGTTTTTATCACTAAAACTGAATATTACATAAGGTAGTAACGTAGTCATTTGTTGCATTTGACAATGCATGTGGTAATCCTCTCAGAGCGAGATGGCTGTGAGTCAGAAGGAAGGTAAAGTAGGGACTGTGTTGCAACTATACATATATGTACATCATATTCAAATATATGTATGTCTAACAAAACAGTAATATTGAAATGAATTCCAGCCCTGGCTGTATCTCACTGTAAACCCATTTCTCAAGCGGACAGATACAGGCATTATGTGTCACATAACCATCGTCTGGTGAACTGAATTATGGGAATGTCTTCTTGACACATGCAAAGCTCCTTGAAATGCTGTGCGAAATAAGAAGCCCCAAAAGATAACTGTCATAATGATTGTCAGACAGAAGGGACAGACTTTATTTCAGGAGCAGAAACTCAGCCCAAAAACACTGCCTACATAGTGAGCTGTTTCCTGAATGGTTCTGAAAAAGAGCTATCAATATTTTGAAGAATTCACAATAGAGATATTTTGCATATTGAAATTTATACCACAGCACTGTTGATATGTTACTGTAGCTACACCAATCAGCCATAACATTAAAACCACTGACAGGTGAAGTGAATAACAGTGTTTATCTCATTACAGTGGCACCTGTCAAGGGCTGGGATATATTAGGCAGCAAGTGAACAGTCAGTTCTCGAAATCGATGTGTCAGAAGCAGGAAAAATGGGCAAGTGTAAGGATCTGAGCGACTTTAACAAGAGCCAAATTGTGATAACTAGACACCTGGGTCAGAGCATCTCCAAAACGTCAGGTCTTGTGGGGCGTTCCCAGTATGCAGTATGTCCAAGGAAAGAGAACCGGTAAAGCGGTGACAGGGTCATGGACGCTCAAGGCTCACTGCGTGTGGGGAGCGAAGGCTAACCCGTCTGGTCTGATCCCACAGAAGAGCTACTGTAGCACAAATTGCTGAGAAAGTTAATGCTGGCTGTGATAGAAAGGTGTCAGAACACAGTGCACTGCAGCTTGCGTATGGGGCTGCATAGCTGCAGACCAGTCAGAGTGCCCATGCTGACCCCTGTCCACTGCTGAAAGCTCCTACAATGGGCACGTGAACTTCAGAACTGGACCATGGAGCAATGGAAGAAGGTGGCCTGGTCTGATGAATCATATTTTCTTTTACATAATGTGCAGGCAGTGTGATGGTCTGGGCAATGTTCTGCTGGGAAATCTTGGGTCCTTGTGTCCATGGCAGTGGCCTCTTTCAGCAGGATAATGCTCCCTGCTACACTGCAAAAATCGTTCAGGAATGGTTTGAGGAACATGACAAAGAGTTCAAGGTGTTGACTTGGCCTCCAAATTCCCCAGATCTCAATCCGATCGAGCATCTGTGGGATGTGCTGGACAAACAAGTCCGATCCATGGAGGCTCCACCTCACAACTTACAGGACTTAAAGGATCTGCTGCTAGCGTCTTGGTGCTGGATACCACAGCACACCGTCAGAGGTCTTGTGGAGTCCAGTTCTACAACAGGGGTGTCCAAACTTTTTTCAAAGGGGGCTGCATCGAAATACATGAGGGCCTGTCACCAAAATATTATTTTAAAGCTCCAATATACTAAATTTAGTTTTAGTGAAATAAATGCAGCAAGGTATCAGCTGACATCTGTAGTTGTGACACACAAGCTGCTAATTATAAATTTGTGTTTCTTTTTACGAGAAATGACATTGACCACATTAGTTAAGGACTCTTTCAAGAATTCATGAAAGGTTTTCCATGCTTAGTGGTTGGAAGCATCATCACTTATTAGCTCTAGTAATGTTCTGCTCCCTGTTTGCTTTCTGAAGTTGTTTTGCATTGCCCATGATTTGTTTCATGATGTCCCATGATATCAAATTCCTTAATTACCGCATCAGTCTCTTAACATACAGTACGAGGCACATGCATTAGCTACGACTCTTGATGAAACCGTGTTCTAGTTTCCAGCTCTTTGGAAATCGCTCCTTCTCACTGTTAACTTTGCGCTTTTTGTCTGTAGCCGTAACTAAATACAATTCAGTAAAAGAATTTGCAGGTGTAGTCATTTAGCTAACTGTGTCTGATAGGTCTGATGCCACCTATCATACATTCTATGAGAGATGCTGTGTGTCAAATAACATGTGGCTGCGGGCCGCGTTTGGCCCTGGGGCCGGACTTTGGACGCTCCTGTTCTACAACATTAAATGTAACTGTAAACTTTCTTCGGTGGGGAAGCATATCACACCACCCTGTCACTGATTATTTTCCTATAGCAGCACACCCCATCGTGTATTATTCCTTAAATACTGCATCTGGTGTATTAGTAAATGCTTAATAAGATAATAGTAAGTAAATAGCATTAAAGTTGCAGTTTTTTAATTGACAATGGAGAGCTTGTATAATTCAATGTCACACAAAATAAACATATTTCTATCTGAAGCCCAAGACAGACAAGAGCCTTGGAAGTCATACTGGGTGGGAAATGTTGAGGGAAATTACAGCACCTTTTGAGGAATCTGAAACCATTTCAGTTCTTAAGCACTGCTTTGATATGCTTTGTACTCTATTGCATTGTAGTATAAATATTTCTGTTAAATTTAAAAGAGGGAGAGAGAGAAAGAGACAGACAGACAGAGAGAGAGAGAGAGAGAAAGAGATAGAGAGAGAAAGAAACTGGCATCAAGTTCTGCTCCCAATATGTCAGCCTCCAGTCTGTTGCCTCATACACTGTGTATTCTCAATGCAACTGCAGAGTATAATACAGTAAAATCTGCTGTGTCTTGCATCCTGTAGCTTCTTCTGCAAGGACGTTTTTGTGGAATGACTTGGAGACTGCTGTCCAGTGAGCAATGTCTCCTATTATTTGTTCTGAGTTTAACATGGCCTCACACTCGCTTCTCTGTGTAGGTGTTTTGCGAAAGACATTTAGATAATTGCAGAATTCTGCAACACTTTAAATTCAGGTGGACCATTTTTAAGAATCCAAGATAACAGGCCGTGAACTGTACGAGGCTGAGTTTTTTTTTTTAAGCACCGGTGTATTTTGTAATGAAAAGTAATTGAACATTGCCTGAGGGAGGATCAGGGGAAGATGTTTGGGATTAATGTGTGTGTTCGTGCTGGAATTCTCGTCATATGCAGGAAGTCAGCTGACGCATCAGCCGTGCTGTAAGTAGTAGTATTACGTGTCAAACATCGGATAAGTCAGCTGACTTCAGATGGAGGAGTATTTGAAAAACAGTCTGGTGTGTTTGTGTGTGTCAGAATTAACAACAAGAAAGAGCAGGTAGACCTGTCATACCTTCCATGGAATGTACCAGGATATGTGGTGTCACGCTCATCTGTTTTTTCCCCCTTTTCCTCTTTAATAAAGTTTGAGATCTGACTGTGCCGTTACTGTTTGCACCATGTGAGGGTGCAAGACTCAAGTTTAATATGAATCTTAATATGATCTTGGTTCAGTTGGTAAGAGTGGTTTCTTGATGAAAGACATTCTATAACTTCAAGAAGACACGCAATATGCTCAGGTGGTTTCACTCTCTAGTAGTTGGAAACGGTTTTATATTTTTCAGAACTAACCACAGGACAACAATCTTTTTTTTAGTTTATCACAAAGCTTAAGCTGTAACTGTGTGGCGCAGTCTATTTCCTGTAAAAATGCAGATTCTGGTGTAACTATTGAGCCCCAGGTTATCAGTATGGACCATTTGCTTCCATCTTCAAATAGATGCATAAATTTGTAAAGAAAATGCATAGTTTGTCCTTATGCTTGGTTTATTATTCTAACATTTTGTGTACATGCGTACTATAGATCAGTTTTCATCCACTGTTTCTGGTAGGTGCACCATAGCCAAGCTGAGAGTAAATTTTTTTAGCAGTAAAAAAAAAATGCAGCTGTAATTTATTTGACTTAGGGCAGTCTTCTGAGTGACAGTGGTAGGAGCTGTTGTGAGAAAGTCTGTCTTATACACAATGCCTTAATGTTAGGCTTAATGGGTAAAAATGTGTCACGACAAACATTACTCTCCTAATGTGACAAAAAATAAGCAATATCATATAAAAGCACTGTGTGAAAATACAACTGCATTAGCATTATGGGGTGCATGGTTGTGCTGCCGCCTCACAGCTTCAGGGTCTCTGGTTTTATCATGAGCTGGTGTGCAGGGTTTCACATGTTCTCCCCATTTCCATGTGGGCTCGCTCTGGGTTCTATGGTTTACTCCTAAAAACTAAAAACATGTACGTACGTGGACTGGTGATTCTAAACAGCCCCGAGGTGTGCATGACAGTGGCGGCTTTCTATTATAGCATATATATATATATATATATATGTGTGTGTGTGTGTTTAATTTTCAGTCTTTCCTTGTAAGTATGAGCATCAAAAATCTTTTATAAAATCAGGCCACATTAGCACTGTTGCAAAAAGCAGCTGAAGAAGGAAGTAACAGCTAGCGAGGGTCACACTAACTGATACACGGGCTTCAATAGCTGTCTATCAGCGCTGTGTCAGTGGCTTCAGAGGAGATTTTCGCGCATGCTGCGCTGTGCACTGGAAAGAGTTCGAGTTTCATGAAGGAACAATGTGATATTGCAGTGAGATATTTGATCATTTGATTCGCTAAAGTATGACGAAGACTGTGGTGCATGACGCCTCTGCAATGGTGTATTCCCGGCTTGTGCCCAGTGTTCCAGGATCCGCAGTGACCCTGACCAGCATAAAGCAATTACTGAAGATGAATCAATGAATTAACGTTATGTTTAACCATTTAAATAGCAAATACATCAGCAAGCTGGTATAAAATATCTGTGAATTGGTCTTATAAAGAAATTAATTCACTCTTATTCCTCTTATTCAATTCACTTCATCCACAGATTGGCTTCACTTTAGCACTACAATACGTTTCTTTTTGCACGTTATTAACCGTATGAATAGTACTGCCAGTATGTTCAAATAACTTTATTGGCATTTCTGGTATTACGCAAGACTATTATCAGCATCACCAGAGTGAGTAAGAGCTATATGATATACCAGAGGGAAGTTCAGCTTCAGAGCCGTGTGTTATGTAATGCAGAAATCAGGCTGAAATAGGTTTGTTTCTTTTCTTTGTATCGATATGGATTTTCAATTCAGCAAGCTCTCATTAATCTTACACTTTCAGCTAAATATCAGAGAGAGTGAAGTTTGTCTCAATCTGAGAAATACTGAACAATCAGTCACTCAGACCTTTTGGCCTCTTGTGGTTGCGGTCCTTTCCTCTCTGGCCTCCCTGCAAGCTGATACTCTAAACACAATTATAAAGAGACCAAGAAGTCCGAGTTTGCGTATCGGAAAGAAGACTCACCCATTGCCGTCCCTTAACTATACTTTTCATTAAAGTGTCACACAGGATGCAAACTTTCTATAAACGAATACTGTTAACTTACTAACTTTACATACACTGATAAAAAAAATTAATTGGAACTTTACTGATTTAATTTTCACCATGAAAATGATTCTGCTTGTGCCGTTAGGAGTCAGTTGAATCCAAGTCATTTCTCTTGTAGCCCAGACTTTGTCCTTGAGCTGACTTGCTGTGACAGAGCTGAGCATAACTTCCTGTCAGACCGAAGGCCTGACAGGAAAAGGAGGGGGCATAAGGGCTAGTGCTGTCAGAGCTAATCAAAGCTAATGCTAGCCTCTGCATCATGATGCTCATCAGCACTAACTATAGCTCACACCTTGTTTGACTCATGGTTATGCTGTAGCAACATCCTTCAACTCTTTAGCCTGCTGTTGTGACTACATAATAAGACTGATAATAGTCATCAGCAGGGGCGTGTGTTAGTGCTACTATTACACACCACACTGGAGTTGATTAGAAGCTGCTTGTAAATCAGGGTCTGTTGTCAGTGTCTGTTCACATACATTTGGTATCAGATTGAGGTATTTAGTCTCTGAAAGGGTGTGTTTGTAAGCGAAAAGTTCAAATTAGGGATAACAATATGGACAAAAATGGCATATTGCGATTGTATTGTTGTAAATATGAAATGAACATACATTTCACAGTTGTTTTTTTTTGTTTGGCTCACGCGAATGCCTATTTTACTAAAACACCAGCAGAAATCTTTTCTGCTTACTGAAAGCTTACAGAGCAAGATATAATCACAGAAATGTTACAAAACAAATTATAATTTTATACCCGCACATCCCAAAGTGTTTTATTCCTCTCATGCCACAGCAATTTTCCAAGAATTTTTTTAATTATTAAAAATGACATGCCATACTTTTTATCTGCTTATAGTTACATTTATTGTTGCTTATTATCAAGTTAGTTCCACTTATCACTTATGTTACATCAGCTATAAACAATCGTTCTGTCACCAGCCTCACTTTTTTTCTTGCTTCAAGTGAATGCAGCTTGTTACAGAGAAACAGCAGAACGCAATGTCCTTTGTCACAAAGAGTTACAAAGCGCTGACACTGGAGTCTCCTTCCAGAATAAATAAACATCTACTTACAGAGGACTTCAGTATATTAATGAGTGTATGCTTTTCTTTATTAAATAACAATGCAATTTTTAAAATCTATTTATTATTACATTACATGGAGATTACATGGAGCGTCTGCCATACAAGTCCCTGTGAATGAGTTGTTACTATAGAAACAAAAACTTTAATATAATATTAATATTAGAAAAATATTAATATTAATTAATATATTAATATTAATATACTGTCCCTGCCTTGTCATTGGTTTATTCACCCTATTGTGTCATGATTGTCTTCACCTGCTTTGTGTTTAGTTCCTGATTCGTTTGTCTATTTATATTGTTTTGTCTTATGATAGAGAGCATTTGAATAGAGGTCATAACTCTTTGTTCCTGAATTCTGACCCCGAAAAAACACAGTAAACAAAGTACCTTTAAACATTGCTGTATATAAATATTTGCTTTAGATCAATCAACATATAGACAGATTCGCTGTTAAATCTGTAACATTGATGACACACTTTTCTGTTTTGAGGACGTAAATATACATCACTCATCACAGTTAGCTGGCTAGCTTGCTGCTAACAAAGATGAACATGGAGACGTCCATGTTCTGACGATTATTGGATTACCCTCGAAAAATACTCGCTGAGTTTACGCACTTGCGTCCAGCCTCTCCTCTGCACACGTTACAGTATTCTTATCTGCGAAGTATCAGTACTGCTGAGGTGATAATGACTTACACATAAAATATATTGTGTGACACTAGTGTTATTATTGACACATGTTTTCAGAAACAAAAGAATGTGAATTGCTAGATTGGCACTGGTCACTTAATTACTTCACTATGTAGATACTGTATTAATAGTAATATACTAAAGATCCAGTTCAACGTTTTAGTGAAAAGTGTGTGTGCATGAGTTACTAATGGCTCCATGTACGTGTGTGCATGTGAGTCAGCTAACATGTGTGTGTGGGTGAGTCATTAGTGGTGCACGTGCATTTGTATGTGCGTGTGTGTGTGTGTGTGCTAACTCACCGAGGTCATCAATCTTCATGTTAGGTCTTAGAGTGTAGTCTGGCTCTGTAGGCTGTGCTTCATCATCTGCATCAGCTGCTGGTAAGAGTAAAGAGTAAAAAAAAAAATCAAAACTCACACATACACACACACACACACACACACACACACACACACACACACACACACAATCTGAGAAAGACCCTTCATCACCATGGATAAAGTTTTTGTAAATTACATCTAAGTGTCCATAGTGTGTGTGTGTGTGTGTGTGTGTGTGTGTTTAGTATAGAGCAGAGCTCCAGGCAGCAGTGTGCTGATATGAACTCATGTGTTCAGGCTTGACTGAGCAATCAGACCAGACTCATCCTGACACAAGAATGCAGAGACACACTGAGCAGGAGCAGGGGTTAAGATAACACAGCAGGACACACACACGCACACACGTGCACACACACACACACACAGTGGGGAGAGAGACTGTTAATGCACATGAGTCCTGACAGAAAGAGGAGAAGAAGAAAAGTCAAAGACATGGAGCGAGGGAGGCGAAAGGGTTAAAATAACACTCTGGGCTGACAAACAGTTTGTCAGACTACACGAACCTGAACCGGACAGGGAGAGGAGCGATAGAAAAGACAGAGAGACAGAGAGGGAGAGGGAGAGGATGTAAGGGAGTGAGTAGCTGTAATCAGTGTGTAAAATGAGATCTGACAGTGGAAAAAAAAAGTTATTGCAAGAAGTACGCTGCAGTCTAGTGGATGCACATTGCAACCAACCAACACTAATGGAGACAAAGCGGGAAAAGTGAGCTATCTGTTTGTGTGTGTGTTGGATTTGGTGCTGTAGTGAAGATAGTGCACCATATTACTGGGGGATTTGATTCTTTGATTCTTAAGCCGGCTTTACATCGTACGATTTTCGGCCCGGCTTTGCCTTCGCAGACAAAATCTCATATCGTAAAAGAATTCTTTGGAGTTCAGACCTGTGGTTTTAGAGCGCATGTATTGACTTACTCACCACTGTCAGTTTAGTGCCAAAGACAGCTGACGACAAAGTGCTGGCAGGGTGTCAGAGCGTGACCAAAACAAAATGAAATTTGTTTCAGCAAGTGATTGTTTAAAATGCTGACTTGCTCGCATTAATTAATGTGACGTTACCAGCTTACGTACTTGGCCCCTTCTTCCAGCTAGGGCTAATAAACAGAAGAAATATCCTTATTACCTTAAGCTCTCTTCGTATGGACAATCCACATCGTCCTCTTTTACTGAGCCATGAACTCTTCTTTCACTGTTTAAAATGTGCTTTCACCATGCATTAGATTGCTACCATTACACCGAGGACTTCTGGTTCCTGTTTTTGCGATGCCGTTTTCTGCACAATCCCAGTTCTCACTGATTGATGATGCGAGCAGAACGTAGTCATTCTCTTCTCTATAATCTGACATGGACAACGTGTTATTGCGCAGTCTGTTAAAGAATTCGGCCAAGATTTTATTGGGATCATCTCATACAGTGTGACAAGTAATAATTATAAAAGACTGTTGAAATCGTATCGTGTAAAACAGGCTTTACTGATGATTCTCTTGCTTGCTTTCTGTCTGTGTCTGCTCTCTTTCTCTTTCTCTCTCTTTCTCACACACTCTCTCTTTGGGTAGATCCTTTGAGAAGTGTCCAATTGCAGTAATTTCACTGATGAGAGACAGGTCAGTATGGTGAAGGGTATATGAAAACTAGGGAGATATTTATTTTTGAGTTTGTTTGATCCTGGTAAAAGAGATGAATGATTATTCAATCGCTCCTAGATGGGTAGATGAATGGATGGATGGAAGGGTAGATGGATTGATGGAAGGAAATGTGCATGAGTGTGGATGGATAGATAAAGGTGAGGATAAATGCAGGGTGGAAAGATGGATAGAAGATGCATGAACAGACAGGTGGACTGATGGAGAGCACCTACAGTATGTGTGGGTGGATGGATGATGGATGGATAACCATTGGGTGGACAGATAAGAGAAAGGATGGATGGAGAGGTCAGTGAAAGGATGTACAGTGCCTAAACAAGGATGGATGGGGAAATGGGTGATTGCATAGATAGGAGGGTCGATGGGTGGACAAAGGGAAGAATGGAAGGAATGGTAGATAAATGAGTGGATGGATGGACAGGAGGAAGAAGGGATAGAAGGATGGTTGGGTGGATGGATAAACAGTGACTTGAGAGATGCAAGGAGGGATGGGTGGTGAGATGGATGAATGAGAGGAAAATTAGATTGGCAGAGAAATCAATAGAAGGATGGCTGTAGGTGGATGGAAGGATGGATGGAAGAGTAAAAAAAGTGAGTGGATGAATGGATAAGAGCAAGGATTGGTGGAGAGATGAATGGAAGGGTGTACAGATAGATAGATGAGCAAAACGATGAAGGATGGTGATGCATGGATGAGGAATAGATCACAGATCAATGGGTCAACAAAGGAATGAATAGATGGATAGTTAAGAGGTAGAGGGATAGAAGAAGTTGCAAATGTAGAGCAGTACCTGTTGAGCAGCAGACGTACACTCTCAGTCTCAGGCAGCTGCGGCCATGGTGATGAGTAGGCGTGGCTAAAACAGATAAGGACCAATCAGTGATTGACAAACGACACACAGCACACGCAGCACCTGCGATCACGATACACTCTCATCCGTAATGCCTAGAAGAAAGGTCGTGCGATCATGCACTCTCGTTTAGCAGTATGAAGTCAAATCTAGCAGTCGGCTGTCATCGAGGCATCAATTTGACGGAAGTGAACGGATATTTCTCGTACACATTTTCTCCTTTCATTCTGATGGATCACATAACTACATTGATCCAGTGTTCATGCACAGACATCAGAGTAGAGAACTGTCCTTCAGTCATTTTCCTCTTGCTCGAGTCTGCACACACTCCAAAGCAAACACTGAGCTCTTTCCAGACTGTGAAATTGATGTCAGATGGATATGCTGATTTTACAATAGCTAGCTCATAGCCTGTTAGCTAATTAGCAGTTGTATGACAGCTTGACTTGGCAAACAATCATCTGAATCATATTTATGTAAACATTTTTAGGGTTAAAAACTAGAAGTGCATTTTGAGAATCTACAGTTTCTTGGCCACTAATGAGCTCAACGATATAGCAACTCCCAAGCAGTCTTATTAGAATGGATTCTATATATTCTAGCATTTGGGACATTTCTTAAAATGGCTGACCTTCTAGTAAAAACACTAATTAGACATACATTATACGTATAATTTTATAATGAACATCAGGTGAGTTGAGGATATGTTTAATGATGGCTGTTTTGCCTTTCAATATTCATCAGAGAGGTTTCGTGTGATTTCTGTTTCCCACATGCTCTTCCTTCGTCTGCTCAAAATATACTTTTCCAAACCACCCAAGCTCTCACTGATGCAATATCCTCTTTTTATTCAGAAATGTTTGGCCATACCACTCACTCAGGTTTGACTCTTAAAAATTCATGAGCCCAAGATTTAGATTGAGGATTCTTGAATGCCCTCTGGAATGTTAATGTTTATCGGATTCACTCCTCTTCTGTATGTCCTGAACAGTGTGTCCTGTAAAAGTCTGGACCGTCTTCACTGGCCTATACTGGACACTGACTAAACTCTCCAGACTATAAGAGACATTTCTTCCTATGTTTTGGACCTTTATTATAATTTTACTAGACCTCCAATTTCACCACAATGAGTCTTTCAGATTGAGTATGATTTTTTTTTTTGACTTTCTTGCATTTATAATGCTTTGGCTGGTTTTTGTTCTTTATTTTTCTCTGAACATATGGAACCGCAGTATGGGGTTTGACAGATATTATCGATAAGCGGTTAAATGAACTGCGGCCCCTGTTTAATTTTTTTCCTCCTCATTTATTTGCTTAAATACAGAGTTGGCTATTTAAAGATTCACAAGTTATTTCAATATTTACGCAAGGTAAGTATTCAGAGATGGGTTAACCACCTGCTTAGTTTGATTTTCTGGGCTCTCCGTTCAAATTATTAAAAGTAACTGTGTGTAGTTCATGTCTCTGAGCTTGCCAGATTTTACTTCAATCGCAGCTAGTCCACAAATTTCAAATTTCAGCAGGAAATGAACTTCATAGTGCAAGAAATGATCTCACAAGTAAGAATATCTGGAATATAGGCAAATTCAACCAATATTCCTCTTTATTAAATTGTTTTTAAACAAATATAATATTATTAAGCCTGTTTCTAGATTTTTCTACTCATTTTGAACTACAAAATGTCTTATTCTATTGGCAAAAATTCGTGATTATTTCGAGCATTTATTTCTAGAAAGAAGCACAATTATCTGCCAGATAAATTAAAATAATTTTAGGCTTGAAATGAGTAAGTAATATGCGCTACTTATTGAAATGAGTAAATAATAATAGGCTTACTTGTCTTTTATTTGTTAAACATCATCTCATAATGAGAAATATTAGTTACATATTGTACCCGCGTATGTAACTCTTGCGTAACTTCTGGATAGTGTTTACGTCTGGAGTTGCGGCTGATGTCGGAATGTTGATGTGCACACTTTCAGTATTAAATCCTCATTACGTGTGCATAACGCAATCCGTCTAATTATTCACTGATACATTATAGACAACATAACGTATTTCCTAAATTTAAGACCACGTTTTTTAATCTGTTGTCAATTTCAAAACACTGATAACAATGACAAAGTGTCGATATTGGGACAAAGCCTCCATTTGTGCTTTGTATAGGACAGACTAGGATAGACATGATTCATGATAACCGTGTTGTGCTGTAGTGTGTTGTGTTATGCTGTGCTGTCACTCACAGATGTAGTAATACTCGTGGCCCACGTGGAATTCGTAGCCGAGCGAGAAGGCGCTGTAGCGCTGAAACTTCTCTGAGAATTTGATCGGCGCGTGCGGCGCATGCGGCCGGTTACACTCCCAGCGCTTGAAGCCGAGCTGAGGGTCGCACGTGCGGTAGCCGCGGTAGCTCACCATGTAGAGCACGTACTGCTCAGCCACGCCCCGCTGGCTCACGTTGTAGTGAGGACAGTAGATGTCCAGGTAATCATTCACGTTCACCTTTAGCGTGTAGCCCTCCTTCCGCAGACTAGAGAGAGACAGAAAGAGACAGGGTAATCATCATATTTCTGTTCAGAACGGGTCATTCTGCCATGCAAGTGACACAGTGAAATAGAAGTGTTAGGAATAGACTGGTCTTTGTAAATATTAAAGGAAAAGGTGATTACAGTCGCTGTCACACTGATGCCATCTCTTATTCACACTCCCACTGGCACACATTCTTGCCATCAGATTGATAATAATTCAGAGAAGGTAAGATATATTGGATATTGTAATCTACATGTTACAGACTGGTGGCCAACAAGACATCCATGGCAAAATAGTGTACACGGGGCCTATATCGGTCTGGGCCTGGAAAAAATGATTAATTACTGAATTTACACACACACACGCTGTATACTTTGTTCGGTTCTTCCCTGAGTTATCCGCTGACTCAGAGAAGCACAAAATTTGTCTCACTGCCAAATAAACACCTACATCTTTAAGTCTGCCAAATTCTGCTCAGTGCTGGCAATTCAGAGCCACCATTAGAAAAGCATCTGAATTATTGATATGCACTAATGCAATTAAGAATTACCCTATGATAATGCTCAGTACCGTGAAACATCAGCGTGATCGATCCCTGCTCTATAAAGAAACAACATAAATCACAAACAAACACGTTACAGCCTAAGGGTGTAATGATTCATTAAACTCAATCACTGAATCAATCATCTTTTCAACCAGTCCGACTGTATCGATCCTTCTAATTGCAAAATCACTTCAAATCAGACTAGTGACCACTCTGATTCTATCTGCAATGATATTTGCAACAGTGCATATGAAAAACGATCACATTTTTCATAACAAAAGCACTAGGACAAAATGTTTACTCACACTAGACAGGCTAGACGAGCAATCTGTCCTAATCTAGCATCAACACCCACACGCACGCTTGGGACGCCTAAACACACCCATTTAAAATGCCAAGTGTTAAATTGAGAACTCAGTCTTGCTTGTCTAATGGTCTGCTTTGTTAGAATAAGCATTGCCTAATTTCAGCAATGGCTCATTGCTCTTAACAAACTTATTCCCATTAGATTGACCATGCAGCAGTCTTGCCACCTCCTTCTGTCAACAAAATAGTGCATACATACATACATACATACATATACATACATACATATATATATATATACATGGTGTCCAGGGTGAACTGCTCACTATATTACTTTGCATTTGTGTTTTATTCACTGTCTTTTTGGGTAAATAGTAAATATAAAGTAAAAAAAATATATGCGCTATTGGTATTATCATAAATATGTGTTCCTGACATACAAGGTGTCCCCATCTAGGGTGTACTGCTCTGTTGAGGCAAGTGTTCCTGAGATAGATTTCTGACCTGATCCTGACCAACAGAAAGCACTTACTGAGCATGAATGAATGATCTTTATCCATTCAAGACAATTTCATTGGTCGGTGATACACTACATAGCCAAAAGTACGTGTCCATCACCTGACACCTGACCATCACACCCATACACTGGCCATATATGAATTAAAATGCTGACTGTGCACCAGGCCTTCTCACCTGACATCAGTGCCTGACATCACTAATGCTCTTGTGGCTGAATGAGCACATATCCCCACAGCCACGCTCCAAAATCTAGTGGAAAGCCTTCACAGAAGAGTGGAGGCTGTTATAGCAGCAATGGGGGACCAACTCTGTGTTAATGCCAATGGAATGGGCACACATAGGTGTGATGGTCAGGTGTCCATATATAATGAACGCAGCAAAGGTTATAATGAAATATCATTCATTCATTCATCTTCAGTAAGCGCTTTATCCTGGTCATGGTAGATCTGGAGCCAATACTGGGAACACTACATGTGAGGTGGGAATATACCCTGCATGGGATGCCAGTCCATCGCAAGGTGCCATGCACACACACATTTACACCTAGGGGCAAATCCATTAACTGGTACGTTTTTGGAAGATGGGAGGAAATCAGAGAACCCTGAGGAAACCCACTCGGACACGGGAAGAATGAGCAAAACTCCATGCTGTAAGTAACCCAGGCTCAGGAATGAACCATGGACCCTGGAGCTATAAGGCGACCCGCTGCACCGCCATGCTATAAATGATATAAATAACAGATAGGGGAACTGTTTGGAGGGTGTCAAAACAAATGACACAACTAAACTAACTAAATGCAGTGATGCATTTCAAAGTAAAAGCAATTTTCATAATTAAATTAAAAAAATGTACAAAAACATATTCTGAACTCAATGTGTTAGAAGAGTAAACACAAGTATCTGTATGGCTGTGATTCTCCAGGACTGGAACCTAACACTCCTGAACCAGACACATTTTTTGGCACAGGTAGGCACACTGCAGGCAATCATATCTTTTTTTTATTATCTTATTCAGACATCTTGAAAACCGCAGGTGTATTTTATTTTATTTGTTAGATGGAGCGCAGTGAATCAGTGTCTTGTGCCTGACAGGTGAAAAGACGGCAGTCTGTCTTCAGCTCACACAAGCTGTGGTGTAGGTGTGCAAGGGTTAAGTTGAGTTTAGAGGTTTCTGTTTTACAGAGTGAAAATTGATATTGAAGCAAATTAAATCTCTCAGCCAAAATAAAATTGCAGCTGAATCAAATCAGCGAGCGTTGAATTGTAAACGCGATTGAATTATAGTTAAGGCAACCGTTAACACTCCTGCTAGAGCTGTGTAATATCACTGAACCATGGCCAAATGCTTTTCTAACTATTGATGTCATTCACGTGTGTTATTGCGGTGTGACATGAGACATAAATCACATGTGTGTGACTGTCACTGTCAGTGACGGCCAACAGCCCTACCATAGATACACTCACACTCAGACACACACACACACACACACACGTTTAACACACATCTAACACATCTAACGATCATCTTTTGCCTGCCAGTTGCTTTGAGGTGAGATGAGGACGAAAAGGACGTTTTTGCATAATGACGTGTGTATGTGTGTGTGTGTGTGTGTGTATGTGTGTGTGTGTGTGTGTGAGAGAGAGAGAGAGAGAGAGAGAGAGAGAGAGAGAGAGAGAGAGAGAGAGAGAATTACTGGCCATCTGTGAAGTGTCTGGATCTCGTCTGGATAGTCTGGCTATCATTTCAGGATAAGGTGTTCAGATGGCTGGCAATGAGGTACTGAACAAACGGGAGGTTTTACGGGCACTGTGGCATGGTGTATGTCTCCAGAGCGGGAGTTTAACGCACTCTCTGTCATCTCCTCCTCCATACTCATCCATCACAGGAACGACAGACAGAGCAGCGAGCCAAACATCAATAACTTTATCCCTCCGTTTCTCGCTCATATACAGATTGCAGCCAGGTCTGAGAGCTGCCAGGCCTTTCTTAGATATGAACTGTCTGTGTTAATATGTGTGTACAAATGTGTGTATACATACATATGTGTGTGTGTGTGTGTGTGTGTGTGTGTGTGTGTGTGTGTGTGTGTGTGTGTGTTACGATGATGTAATAACAAAGCTCCACCAGCAGGTGACAGTATGAAGATGTTTAGATTCTCTCACTATTTCAGTTCTAGGTCACTTCTCGTGGGACATTATTATTCAATTATTAAATGAAAATCGAAATTGTGGTCTTTATCTCTCTCTCTCTCTGACTGCTCTCTGTCTCTCTCACTCATCACTCTCATCCTATACAGATCTATCATTCACTCTCATTCCATTTATGTCCTTTCTCTCTGTGGCTATTTCACACAATCTCCTTTCATTAACCACACACAGAGTGCCAGTGAATTACAGCTTATTCACACTATGTACCTTAAAACAAAAACCCTTTTTTACTGTAGCTCATTAATAAGATCATCTTTAACAGTATTAGGTCTTATTTCAATGATTGTACCATAACTACTATTTACTACTACTATTTCCCTGTATTGCATTTTTCCAGATCTTCACATGATAAATATTACTGGAATTTGCCATGTACCGCAAGTCTTACTCTACTCCAGGGGTGTGGCAATACACCATATTAAGGATTTAATCTGAAATATACACTCACCGTCCACTTTATAATGAACACCACACACATCACATCAGCCAATGTGGCAGCAGCGCAATGCAGAAAGTCATGCAGATACAGATCAAGAGCTTCGGTTAATGTTCACATCAAACATCAGAATGGAGGGAAATGTGATCTCTGTGACTTTCACCATGGCATCATCTCACCTCATCTCTAGAGTTTACACAGAATGGTGCGAAAAATAAAAAACATCCAGTGAGTGGCAGTTTTGTGGACAGGAGTGGAACCATTTGGATTGCTGGGGATGGTTCCACCTGGGGGCTGGGGAGATGGTTTGGGGATCACATATGGGGAGCTGTACTGTAATGGCTTGGGACTGCGATTGCTGTAGTGGCTTTGGGGCTGCAGTTGCCACGAGCAGCTTCGTACTCAGGACTCCATCAGTGGACAGTGGATAGATTTTAACCAACCGGACTTCTTGCGAAAACTGTGATGAATTTACTGGTTGCACTACTTGTCCTTATAGCGCACAATAATAGAAGGGATTTATTTATAATCGCACTATCTGTTGCACCCAGATGAGGATGGGTTCCCTTTTGAGCCTGGTTCCTCTCAAGGTTTCTTCCTCATATCGTCTCTGGGAGTTTTTCCTTGCCACCGTCACCACTGGCTTGCTCATTAGGGATAAATTCACAGTGATAAATTCAAATATTTACAATATATTTTTTGTGAATCCATTTATTTCTGTAAAGCTGCTTTGTGACCATTGTTAAAAGTGCTATACAAATAAAATTGAATTGAACCTGATGTGGTCTTCTTCTGACCTGATATGGTTTTCTCCTTAAGGCTTCAACATGTTGTGTGATCTGAGATGCTTTTCTGTTCACCACAGTTTTAAAGAGTGGTTATTTGAGTGATCTTAGCCTTCCTGTCAGCTTGAAACAGCCTGGGCACTCTCCTCTGACCCTTTCATCAGAAAAGGCCCGCATAACAGCTCTTCACTGTTTTTTTCTCCATTCTCTGTAAACTCAAAAGACTGCTGTGCATTGAATTCACAGGAAATCTGCAGTGTCTGATATACTCAAACCAGCCCATCTGGCACCAATAAACATGCCATTCTGATGTTTGATATAAACATTAATGGAAGCTCTTATACGTTTATACAGTGTGCTGATGCCACATGATTGACTGATTGTATAATGGCTAATAAAGTGGCCAGTGAGTATATGTCCTACCAGATCTACGAAAAAAAAAATGATTTAGTCTTGATGAACTAAGAGTGGCGCCCCTTATAAATCTACTAAATTTTTTAAAGCTAAAGTAATCCTTGCATTGTAGTTTTCTATGGAATTTCAATTCAAGCTGTAAGTAGATACAATGACCTACTCAAAACCATGACACTGAGTTGAACACTATTTCACACCATTCCTTGCGGTCTCTGTGCACACCATAATTGATTGTGTAGTAAAGACTTTCTTACAATGATCCTCATTCTGTGTAATTGTGGGTTTGCAGTATGAAGCTTCATTCGGAGTAGAGAAGCTTTGTCTTCAGCCAATCATTCTGATTGTTTTAAAATTGTATTTTCATCTTAGGAATCATCCACAGAGCCTCAAACAATGTGTTAACAACTGAGAATAATGAAATGACAAAGAATGACTGAGTGTGCGTGTGTGTGTGTGTGTACAAAATACGAGATGCTGCTCTTTTTATGCCCAGTAGAGTGCAGTAACTAGAGGCTGTGTGATACTTAAATTCATTATATTCATTAGAGAATTTCTGCAGTCTTTCTGTATATATATATATATATATATATATATATATATATATAAACTGCGTTCCACATTATTATGCAAATTGTGTTTAAAGGTCATAAAGGTCATTTTTTTGTCTGTCAGTTTAAACACATGGATGGGAATGTGTGTCAGGGCTCTTCCAATTACTCCAATCAATCTCAGACACCTGTGCCAATTAGTTTGCAGGTGAGTCCAATTAAAGGCAAAACTACTTAAGAATGGATGTTCCACATTATTAAGCAGACCACCATTTTCCAGCAATATGGGGAAGAAGAAGGATCTCTCTGCTGCCGGAAAGCGAGAAATAGTTCAATGCCTAGGAGAAGGTATGACAACTTTAGATTTAGATTTCAAAACAACTTCACCGTGATCATCGTACAATAAAGAGATTTGTAGCCGATTCAGAACACACACGGGTTCGAGCAGATAAAGGCACAATGAGGAAGATTTCTGCCAGACAAATGTGTCAGGTTAAGAGAGCAGCTGCTAAAATGCCACTGCAAAGCAGCAAACAGGTATTCGAAGCTGCTGGTGTCTCTGGAGTGCCAAGAACATCAAGGTGTAGGATCCTCAAGAGGGTTGCAGTTATGCATAAACCTGTCATTCAGCCACCCTTAACCAAAACTCAGAAGCAGAAACGCCTGCAGTGGGCCTACACGTACATGAAGACTAATTTCCAAACAGTGTTGTTCACTGATGAGTGCCGTGCAACCCTGGATGGTCCAGATGGATGGAGTCGTGGATGGTTGGTGAACGGCCACCATGTCCCGAGCCCCTGAAACTGGAAGTACTTTGCTTAAAATGGCTGTAATTCCTAAATGGTAAATGTCATATTTTTGTGGAACCTCTTAAAATAAAGCTGAAAGTTTACACTTCAATTATGTCTTGATCGTTTTATTTTATGGTGGTGTATAAAGGCAAAAACACAAAAACGCCATCATTGTCCAAATACTTCTGGACCTGACTGTATATATATATATATATATATATATATATATATATATATATATATACACATACACACACACACACACACACACACACTTATATATATATATATATATAAATTGTAAAATTTGTTTTTAGCCTAGACTAGTAATGTAAATACACAAATCATGTACTCAGCTCCATTGAACGTTACAACCTGGGACTAAAATTAACTTAAGTGGAATTATATGCCATGAATCTATACAAATACTACCATAATTTTGAGGGGGGGGGGGGATCAATATAATCTGCAAATTATTTAGAAATAAACAATGTAAAAGGTGTCACTTCAGAAATATTCATCCCCTTTGCTGGGAAACCCCTAAATTAGTTCTGGGAGGCTGTCCACCACAATATGATTCTACTACCACCATTCTTCATTGTGGGAAAGGTGTATATATAAACACACATACACAAACACACACACACACTCACTCACTGAGCACTTTATTAGGAATGCTATTCTAATACTGGGTAGGACCTCCCTTTGCTCTGAAAACAGCCTCAATTCTCCATGGCCTCGACCTCAGTTCTTCGTGGCATGGATTCTATAAGATGTTGGAAACATTCCTTTGAGATTCTGGTCCATGTTGAAATGATTGCATCATGCAGTTTTTCAGGTGCACTTTCATGCTGCAAATCTTCTGTTCTGCAACATCTTGAAGGTGTTCTAGTGGATTCAGATCCGGTGACTGGGAAGGCCACTGAAGAACACTGAACTCATTCTCATGTTCATGAAGCCAGTTTGAGATGAATTTTGCTTTGTGACATGGTGCATTATCATGCTGGAAGTAGCCATTAGAAGTAAACTGTGTCCATGAAGGAATGCACATAGTCAGCAGCAATACTCAAATAGTCTGTGGCATTTAAGTGATGACTGATTGGTATTAACAGGCCCAAAGTGTGCCAAGAAACCATTCCCCACACCATTACACCACCCCCACCAGCCTGGACTGTTGTCACAAGGCAGGTTGGTTCCATAGATTCATTCTGCTGGCACCAAATTCTGACCCTACCATCTGTGTGCCTCAGCAGAAATCGAAATTCATCAGACCAGGCTACATTTTTCCAGCCTTCAGCTGTCCAGGTTTGGTGAGCCTGTGCCCACTGTAGCCTCAGCTTTCTGTTCTTGGTATTCTGCTGGTGTAGCCTATTTGCCTCAAGGTTAGACGTGTTGTGCATTCTGAGATGCTTTTCTGCTCACCACAGAGTGGTTATTTGAGTTACTGTAGCCTTTCTGTCAGCTCGAACCAGTCTGGCCATTCTCTTTTAACCTCTCTCATACAACATGGTGTTTCCATCTGCAGAACTGCCTCCCACTGGATGTTCACCGAAGTGGTCGAGAAGTCAAATATACCTAATGCTATGTATCAGATCCTTCCACAGGTCAGGACTCAGCTGGACTGGAATGTAACCTTCTCTAAACAGAAGAGAAGGTCTTCAATAACATCTCTCAACTACCTGACATCATCCTGACATGTTTACCCTCTGATGTCATGTCAGTCTCATGATACCACAGGTGTCACATACAGGGATGAATGGTTTTTCCCATCATCAGGTAGAAATTAGGAAGCCCTTCATCATTGGTAAAATGTCTTCAAGACGGAACCAAAGCTCTACTACTTTTTTGGATTTAAGTGATAAATATATATTCATTGTTTTAATGTTTTAAGTACGGAAAATTGTAATTAAAATGAAGTGAAGTGAAGTGAAGTGACTTGTGGCCAAGTATGGTGACCCATACTCAGAATTTGTGCTTTGCATTTAACCCATCCAAATGCACACACACAGTAGTGAACACACACACACCCGTGAACACACCGGAGCAGTGGGCAGGCTTTTTTGCTGCGGCGCCCGTGGAGCAGTTGGGGGATCGGTGCCTTGCTCAAGGGTCTCACCTCAGTCGTGGTATTGAGGGTGGCAGAGAGCGCTGGTCATTCACTCCCCCCACCTACAATCCGACTCTCGGACCATTAGGCCACGACTAGGTATAGTATATAAGTGTATCCTGCTTAATGTAATGCAAAATGTGTTAAATGTGTTAAATTGTATTAACACATTTTTGAGATATACCAAATAACCCAGTAATAAAAAATGAGTTAAAATGATCTGTGCCTGGGTCACAATAATCAATTTTAGCTAGTTAAATTAGTCCTTGTACACGGTTCCAGCACTGGGTTACAGAAATGACTCAAACTGGGTTCCATTTAACCAGCAGTTTTAGACTGTATTAAGTACCCTTATATGGATGGTGTTGCTGGGAGCGATCTCTGAAGAATGTAGCTACAAGGCGGGTGTACCTAATAAACCATACTGAGAGAGAAGTTGAGAGAATTCTGGTGTAGCTCCCAAAGTTAGTCCTGTAGGAGATACTATAAAGAGCAGCAATGCGGCAATACCTGAGGAGAGCTTGCCAAAAACACGTGATAAGAGCCTGTAAATTTAGTGGTTGTAATTTTCAGCTTGAGAAGCACTTTCCCTGCACAGCTGATGAAGAATCTCTATCTGAAACATCCTGTTTCTCTCACACTTTCATGCTTCCAACCTCTACATTTATTAGTGACCTTCACTGCAGTTACTACCAGAGATAAAGAGAGAGAGAGAGAAAGAGAGAGAGCACATTACATATAGTAGGACAGAGAGAGAGAGAGAGAAAGAGAGAGAGAGAGAGAGAGAGAGAGAGAGAGAGAGAGAGAGAGAGGGTGAGCTGAATCAGCAATCAGCATTACAGGCAAGCAGCACTCTTGTCTTCCCTTGTTGCCCTTATTTTCTCTCCCTTCTTCTTAATTAACCCCAGCTCTCTATTTAATTAAAGCAGAGCATCTGCTTTGGTAACATACACACACCTACATGCACACACACACACACACACACGCACACACACACACATGCACACGCACACACACAAAACTAGGATAATATTGTGTATTTTTTTAAGGTACAGAAAGAAAATGTCTGATCACTTTCTATTTTAAGTCAATATTCACTTTGAGCTATAGGAAGCTTATTTGCTGATGATGCCGCACACAAGTATGTGTGTGTATGGTAAATTAGAACAGTGGAGAGAGAACGTGTGTGTGTGTGTGTAGTGTAATATAAATGGGTATACAGTTCACTTATACACAGTGTTTGTTTTCTTTAGAAAGGTGGAACTGAGAAGGATTGAGTAGTCATGGCTTTGGTCTGTGTGTGTGTGTGTGTGTGTGTGTGTGTGTGTGTCTGGTTGTGCAAGGTTTAAATCTGTCCAGGAATCAATATGTGTCTGTGGGGAGAGGTGCTCACCTCTCAAGAACACTGATGCTAGTTTTAAAGTGTGTGTGTGTGTGTGTGTGTGTGTGTGTGTGTGTGTGTGTATGTGTATACGCATATGTGTGTGTGGATGAATCTCACACACCTCAACCCATCTTCACCCTTGCTCCAAAGCCCATTTGCCACAGACAATTAGAAGGCTCTATCTCTCTCTCTCTGTCCCTGTCAGTGTCTCTCTCTCTGTACTGACTGTTCAGTAGTGAACACCAGGGTGCTAATGCTCATATTACCCATTTGTACAGTACCAATCCCCCCCACCCCCGTTCAGCTGGTTAACTCCTTATACTTTCACTTTTGCTTTATTATATTTATATTACAAATGTGTTACTGCCAGTATTCCACTACACCTGATGCACTGTGTAACAAAGAAACAGGTATACCACAACATGGTCTGTTAAATCTGTGATTCTCTGTTTCCATTGCTAAGTCATTTGTATTCCAATTATGTACTCAAGTTGAATTTGCTTGCCTACCAATGATTCTGAACAGGGATACAAAAAGGTAGCAATAGTGCAGAACAGTGATCGCACGAGTGTAACGAAAGTGAAACACAATCATCATGACATTTCTTTTTGCTCGATTTGCTTTTCTACCAGACAGTATGGCAGAGTAATGTGATGTGCTCTGTGGTAAACTCGACCAAAATGACCCTTGTCAGTATATCAGTCAAAATCATCAATTCTAATCCTTCTTGAATTCTCACCTGTCCAACCTTATGAGCCTTGGAATCCATGTCCCAGCATTGCTTCCTACCAGGAGGGACTGTTCTATCAAGTGTCATGGAGGGAATCCACATCTGATCCATGCAGATTCTCCACTGGTGCCTCTTCTAATCTCATTCAATACCCACTCTTTCAGTGAGGTCCTCATACAATTTTCATACCACTGCTATGCTGATGATACTCAACTCATCCTCTCCTTTCCTCCCTCAGACACTCATGTTTCTGCACTGATCTCAGCATGGCTGGCACACCTCTCCTCATGCATGGCAGCTCATCACCTTAAACGGAATCGCAGCAAGACTGAGCTGCTGTATATTCCCTGGAGACGCATCCCCACATCTGCATTGGGGAACTCTCAGATCACACCATCTCCCAATGCAGGGAATCCTGGGGTAGTTCTGGACAACCAAGATCATTCTCTCCTCATAGTGTAAATCTGACTCAGTCGTATAGATTTCTCTTTCGCAACATCACAAGGATCCGGCCATTTCTCTCCACAGAGGCCACTGAGGTCCTTGTTCAGTCCCTTGTCATCTTCAGACTGGACTACTTCAACTTGCTCCTGGCAGGTATTCCCCTGAGTGCCATCCGACCCTGACCCAAAATGTAGCTGCAAGACTTGTTTTCAATCTCCCCAAGTTATCACACCACTTTAGCTGCCTGTGTTCACACCACCACCTTTTTGTGTTCCATCCACTGGCCTCTTCTAGCTGCCTGTATCAGATTTAAAACACTCTGCAACACGTTCCCTTCCAGCCACAAACACAGCTCGACTTCACCCACCATCCCTCAAGATATAAGGAAGACATGCATCAAGACTCTTCTCTGTTCTGGCACCCAGGTGGTGGAATGAACTTCTCCTGGCTGTCTAAACTGTCGAGGCTCTGTCTGTCTTCAAACAAAGCTTGAAGACCCACCAGTATTTAACCTAGTGAAGAGCATGGTTATTGTACTAGCTTGTTGGTGTACTAACTCCTCTCTAACAGACATTTACCTTAATGGTATTCCTAGACTCTGGCCCATTTTACTTGCATTTGGGAGGCAATATCACACTAATCTTACAAAATTAGTAAATTAGTTTTTCAGATAGAGGTTTTATTTTATTTATAGCAGTTTTATGACTGCTAATTTCTACATTTATTTACCCATACTAATGTTTTATGATGGGTTTTTTTTTTCACTCCTACCATGCAAAATCTTTATGGTCAAATCCCAAATGACTTCTTTTTCACTGTGTTTGCTCTATACATAAGGTGTAACTGTAATTATTAAATCAAGTAGCATTGAGTGCACTCTATGCTTGATAAAATGCATATAGAAATTCAGCCACAGAAAAGGAATGACTCCTCATCCTGTGGTTTTATTTCAAGGTCATCTGACACTCAACATTCTCTCTACTTTCATTCATTTTGGTCACTCGCCAGTCACCAATACTGCAGGCCAACCATTTCACTGTGTCCTCTGCTGAGTAGCACGACAGGTCTGTCTTTGTAGACCTTTCCAACATCACTGGTCTGATGAACAGAATTATGGGGCTATCTTTGTTGAGAAGCATCATGCAATCACGCCTTCAAACTGTCCAAAATAAGGTAGAAAACAGCCGTCCTCATGATACCTTCACAATGAGACAGGCTTTGTCTTGCAAGCACAAACTCTACCCAAAAATGGTAAAGCTGCTTCCTGAACATAACACAGCAGTGACAGTTTTTCAAACAATAAAAGGACAGTATATGTTAATTATTACAGCATTAATCCATCAGGAGATGGTAGGAGATATTCTGCCAGATAAAGTTTCTGACACAGACCTCTTCTCTGTATTCTGCAGGTTTGTTTTGCAATGATAGAAGAGACATTACATTGTTGCTCATTTATAAAGCAAGAAGCCAAGTGTGTCACCTGAAAGTGAAGCGTTTCAAATTGTCTGAAGAAGCAGGCAGCTCAGTGGACTGTATAAATATTAATGAGGCCACTGCTGAGCCTCTAAACCCTTTGATAACATTTAATGGCAGAAAACCATTATTATATATTAAAAGAATTATTTAAAACCACCATTTTTTAAAATCAACTTTGAGTCAATTTTGAAGAGAAACTAATTACATGATATTATTATATTGATATTATATTATTATTATAATATTTTTTATGCAGTCGTTCTTTTTTGCTCATTTTTCCCCTCAAACTGCCGTTTTTCTCTAACCAGGAAGGTTGATGGGCCACTAAGACCTTTTTACTATTCAAAATATAGGCCCAATAATGCAAAGAGAGATAATTTGTCAAGTCAACAGATACATAAATATTAAATACTCCTTTGACTGCTTCTCATTATTATGGCAGGGTCATGGCTGATGTATCCGCACACTCCTGCAATTTGTCTTTAGTTCTTTCTGTGTTGGAGCAGCTCTGAGGATGTAATCTGTTTCCTCTTCTTCATTGTCTTGCCTCTGTGATGCTCACTCGAGCGTGTGTAGAGAACACAGCACCCTACTGAGCAGTAAAGGGAGGCACTGTGTGCATGTTATTGCCCGTGTTGTTTATGTGTTTGTGATAGCGAGAGAACGACTTTCATTACTTCCATTTTTATTACTATTGTTCATTTTCTCAAACAATTTCAAAATGCACTTCAAACTGCCGCTGAGATATGGATCTCTTAAAACATGTATTAGGAGACGTTTTGATGATGTGTTTGGCAATAGTAATGGTAACTAATGACACTCCTATCAATAAAGAACTGAATGACGGAAAGAAAGAGAGAGAAAGAAAAAATACACTTAGCTAGCGTTTCACTGGCTTCACCATATGTTTGCTGCCTAGCGCTTCTTCTTCTCTCTCTCTTTTTTGTTTGTCTCCTTCTCTTCCTGTTTAGCTGGCAACTTTTAGTTGCACCAATTATCTAGAGCTCTAAGGACCACCACACAACAAACGAATTAGAGAGAGAAAGGTTGAGCTGTATGTTCCATTTTTCAAGCCTTTGGCAACAGAACAGGTTTTGTGTCATGAATTAAAATCGAGTTGGCATCAACGGGGTGTGTGTGTGTGTGTGTGTGTGTGTGTGTAGGGAATGTGTGTGTTTCATGGGGACAGATGATTAAAGACAGATGGATGGATGCAGTTGAACAAAGCAGAGGAGAAAAACGGGGATGAAGGAGAGGTAAAGGAAATCTTCAGTAGTCTGACCTCCAAAATAAAACCAAACGTCTACTATATTTCTGTATAACTGGTCAAACTGGCCCAAAATTCACAAAAGAAATGATTTTATTTATAAAGCCGCCATTCTGTACCGCCCATGAATCCAACATTAACAATTTAATAAAAAAAAAATTTTACTTTATCTTTCATTCCACATATTTTTGTCATTCTTAAATGAATGTTTTCCAAAAGAAAATCACATGGGCATTAAAACAAACTGCTGCCTAAAGGACTGCATTTTGACTCGCAGGCACACTGTAAGTGTGTCCCAGCTTCGCAGTAGATTCTGACAGCGTATCAAGTGAACTTTTCTGATCTGTCTGGTATGTAACAATCCCAAAAGCTAAAGTGAATCTGATGAAATATTATTAGGTGGCTATTGTTGTCAACTATAAACAGCACTTCCTTGATTTGGGAAAGACACTGCTGTTTTGAAAGATAGGCCCTTACTCGGCCACATTAGATAGAAAGTTTTCCAGAAAGTTTCACAGGTTCAGGCTGGTTATGAACTCGTGTGATGTAGCTGAGGAAGTATAGACGTTCAGGAGAATCAAATTATGTTCTGCATATTGCTATTTGGTGTTATATTTTGTGAATGAAAAATGACTGTTTTCAGCAGCCTTTTTTTCAGTGTTTTTATAAAGGTGGTGTTCGCATTTAATAAAAAAAAAAGATTCCAGTCTAGACAACACCCACTTCCTCTGCAAATCCGATACAGATACAGATATTTAGAGCACTAAACAGATACAGATACAGATAGTGTCATTGTGTTACACACCTAGTACACATACTGTAATAAGTAAATCTGAAAGTGGTATAGTGTTAATGTTAAACAAAATCCACATGGATAATGCTGCTACAGAGAAATTATATCCAGGTGGTCCTTGAAATATGCAACATGTTGAAAGGCAGAGAAAAAAAGTATACTGTATACCACACAGTATAGCACAATAAAATGTATAGTTCAAGTTCAAGTTCAAGTGGAGTTTATTGTCATTCCAGCCATATACAAGTACATAGTGAAATGAAACAACGTTTCTCCAGGACCAAGGTGCTACACAAGACAAACACAGAACAACACAGAACTACAGGGACTACATCATTTCTACGTAAAGTGCACAAGTGCAAACATGTGCAGACAGCACAAGACAGAACAAGACAGTACAATGACTACAACGCCGACCAGTACGCAGTTCTGTTTAAAAGTGACCTAGTGACAATAGTGCAAATATTACAGAGTACGATACAAGTAGCTATAACGCATAACACAAAGCATAACGTCCACATGAATCGCATTGCGGTGATATTCTCAAAACGGAACCTTTTTTACATTAGAAATGGAGTAAATAATGTACAGAGAAGATGAGAGAAGAACAAATGTTGAGTGAGACAGAACAGAAACAAAGAGAGGAGCAGAAAGTCAGAGTGTGTAAACAATTAAAGCAAATAGAGAAGCAACAGAGACAAAAACACCCTCTCCCTCTGAGTCAGTTCTGCTTTACTGTGTATCTGTGAGTTTGTTTATCAGACTGTAGACTCAACACTCACTTGCGTGTTAACCTTTAACCTTTGTAGGAATTATGACCAGATGCTGGTACCCACACAAACCCGTGCACACACACACACACACACACACAGAGAAAGAAAGAGAGAGAGAGAAAGAGAGTGCGGAGTATGTTTACAACCCTGGATATTGCTAGTTCAGAGGCTCTTATGGAGAATCAATAAAGCGGTTACGAGGGGAGGAGATTGGAGCAGTGTAATGGTCTAAAGTGCTCATACTCAGAGGGCTTTCTCTGAGACCTACATACACACACTCACACACTCACACACACACCTTCGACCGTCCATCGACTTTCTTCGTCCAATGAGACCACAGACGGCCTCGCTTTGCAAGGACTGCAGATTTGCTTATTGGTGCTAAAATAGTTTGCAGACGAATCATTATTACGTAGCTGCAAATTACAAGCATACACTGTGTATGTTACAATCTACACAAACCAAACTGCATTCACACCTGCAAGTGACAAATCACTACAAGTTTGGGGTTGTGGGTGTGTAGTGACTCACACCATTGTACTTTGCGTCAGTCAAACAGTGAGGTTTTCTGGCAACGTTCAGATATAGCTCAGCCCAGATGAGGAAATATGTTGTCAATGCTAAATAAAATTTTGTATAATGTGTATAGATTTGTAGACAGCTATTTCATAACATTTTTACATAAAAGCTTTGCTTTGAAAAGCTCATTTTTCCTGTCACGCTGATAAAAAATTGGGCTCAGACGTCTGGACACACGGAGATACAAAGAGCCAGTGAGGTTGCAACTGGCTGGATAAGATTCAGGACAGTTTTGTCCAGCTTATAGCCTACAACATATACCAAGCAGCCACTTTAATAGGAACTCTGCATTTAATTATACAATCAGCCAAACAGTTGAATCATCACCTGGTCTTTTTTCCAATCTCCAATTTCCAGTTTCTGTGAGTCTGTACCCAGTGTAGCCTCATATTCCTGTTCTTCACTGATGAGAGTGGAACTTCAGCTGGTATAGCCCATGTGCCTCAAGTTTCAACATGTGGTGTGTTCTGAGACGCTTTTCTGATCACCACAGTTGTAAAGAGTAATTATTTGAGTTACTGTAGACTTCATGTCAGCTTGGCCCATTCTGGCCATTCTCCTCTGACCTCTCTCACCAACAAGACCTGCAGAATTGCTGCTCACCTGATGTTTTTTTGTTTTTGCACCATTCTGCGTAAACTTTAAGAACTGTTGTGTGTGAAAGTCCCAGAAGTATCTGAGATCATATTTCCCCCGTTACTACAAGTTAGCTACAAGTTAAACACATCACTGTTAATTTTAAAATGCAGAAATTAGAAACTATAGTTACCTTTTTCTTTGTCTGTGTGGGAATTAAAGCTGAAACTGTGAGCGTAGAGACAATCAAACAACCAGTGCCAAGAAACACAAAGCCACTAATGTGAATTCATTGTTTTACCACATCATAACTAATTTGCTTAAGATTGAGAAAATCTCAGTTGTAATATCACTGTTGCTATTCCAGTGTCATTGTTGCTATTGCCTGAGTCCATAGAAAATAAATTGTCAATTGTTGTTTTGTTGTTTACTCGTGTGTGTGCAAGCTGAGGAAATTAGAAAGGCTGTTGTGCATCCTAGAAATCCAACTCTGTCCATTTTGTCTATGAGCACCTGTCTGCCACTCCATAAGGCACTCAAATGTTTAAGAAAACATCCCAAATGCAAGAACGCATCACAACCATTTTAACAAGCCTTCTTGACAGCCATTTTTTGAGTGTTCATACAGCGTAGTCTTGGTAAGAAACCTTTTCTAATATACACTAGCAGTACAAATTGTTCTACAAATGTATTATTTAAAATAAATTACAACAAAAACTGTAAAATTCTCTACGTTATCTGCAACATATACAGTTAGCTTCCCTGTGTCTTGTGTATGTTGTCTGTCCCATTCTTACTACAAGTGTAAATTAAAGTGGGGTCCAAAAGTCTGAGAGCACTAGTGAAAATACTTCTATTCTGCATTATTTTCTAATTTAACACAGCAATCTTTATTACAAATTATACTACTGACAACAGCTTGAGTGAAAAGTAGAGTCTTTGAAATATTTACATAATTTTAGAGTTTCTTAGTATTTGGTACGTTCTTTTTTTTTGCTTCAATGACAGTGTGCTTTCAAGCTGGCATAGATTCCACAAATATGTGCAAAAACTTATAATCCATTTTAGATCCAATCCATGAGAGTGTCGTCTGAACACGTGCTTCAATAGAAGAGATTAGACATGAGGAAAATCTGACCTTTTGTACAAAGCAGTTAGCATGGGCAATACCACAAATTTGCTTACATTTAAATAGAGACCTAGAAATAGTGCAGAATCATGAATATTAACTATTCAAGATATCGTGAATATTTGTTTGTTTTAAATATTTCAAAATTCTAAAATCTTCTGTTTGTTTCCAATTTTAAATGAAAAAAAAAAAATCCCAGATTTTCAATGTGGTCTCAGTCTTTTGGACCCCATTGTATATGACATCGGCCCAGTTTGCAAGCTCCCAAATGGTTTTAACCGTCGAGCCAGAGTGGCCTACAGGCTCACACTCATTACATGTCAAAAATATGGGGTCATCTGCTTGAATAGGGCGTTTTAACTCATGTTGACCAATCACAGGAAGTAGCATGTGTTGAAAAATGTGGAAAAATAGTTGCTTATTTTCTCAAAGACCCTAAGAAAGGAGTAAAAATAAGACAATAAGGTCCAGTAAGTCTATGATTCAGACTTTTTGGTGGGTGGGAGGTGGTAGTCCAAATAGGATGTTGCTTCAGGCTCCTAATGTTTCAGGAACAGGTCTGGGTACGAGTACTCTATTTAAGAAAAATTGGTGCAACTATACAACTCTATACAACTATGAGGTAATCTCATAAGGGCCCATGTGTGAGGGTACATGATCTCTCAGTGCCAAAACCATACTGGAAGGCGTGCGGTGTCCTCTTTTAGAGAATTAAATATCACAACCTGTTCAGGGGGTCTCTGAAACAATTAGTGGGAGTTCCTGCATTTTTAATTCTCATGTGCACACATACACACAAGGGAATACTATCAAAGCAACATTTCTCCATACAGTTCATGTCAGTATCTCAAGACACAGTCATTACCATCCTGACCACATCAGACCTACAGAGTGTGTGTGTGTCCGGGGTACCAGCTCAGGGAAATGTAATACACATCAAGGGGTGTGTGTGTATCACAGTCTGTCTAGCCTGATGCATGTGTTTGCATTAACCTCCACGTCCTCTGTCCTCTCCCACAAGTCTCCTCTTACCTCCTTTGTGTGAAGTGTGTGTGTGTGTGTGTGTGTGGAAACATAACAGAGTGACGGGCAGAGAGACAGGATGTGTTTGAAAGTGCGTGTCTTGTGTATGAATGATGAATATTTTATTTGGTGGTCACCCGTCTTTTGCTGATCAAATATACACTGTTGAACCAGGCATCTCATTCGACTCCTCCTTTCTGTCCTTGAACATATTCTATCCTTCCAGTGCCTTTCTCATCCACCACCTTTCTTTGTCTTTCTCTGTCAGTATCCCTCCATCTGGCTCTCTTTCTCTTTCTTCATTCTGTACGTGACACCTCACTCACTCGCCCTCTCCCCTCTGTCCCTCTTTCTCTTTCTCGCACTCTCTATCTATCAGGGTTTCTCTTGTGACTGCTGGTGCAATGCCAAGTCAATATGCTGCTCCGGGTGGTGTTGACACCTGTCAATCTGTGTGTGTGTGTGTGTGTGTGTGTGTGTGTGTGTGTGTGTGTAATACTTAGACACATGTTTACTTACTGCCCCAGCTCTGTATGTGTGTTGGAGTTAAACACGTACCCTACACTATGAAACTAATGAAGCTTAAAGAACAAGCAATACATTTAGATGCACAGACACACACTTATTTGTTGGAGGGATTCCAGTGGCGCTGTAATCATCTCCAATTCCCTTTTCCCACAACAGTGCTGCCTAATTTTGAACCGTTCTGTGCATTTTCAGCACTAAAGAGACAGTTTTGGACCTGCAAAAACCGTCTGTTCCAGAACCACAACACTGCTGGTCTGGAACAAAAACTGTTAACATCAGAAGTTATTTCATCACCATGACAACAACCTAAGCAAGTTATCCTCATGCGCATTAAAATAAACTGTGAAGAGTGCATGCAGTATGGAGAAATTTGCAAATGTTAATACTGCAACCAGTCTGCAGAAGAAACTACCATTTTGGGGCAAGAGCAACAAATTTAACAGGAGCTACAATGCTAAATGCAAGTGTTACTTCTAACAGACATCAAATCTTGATCAAATCTGCAGAATGTGTGTGTCAGTGGAAAAGGAGTACAAGTAGGGGTGGACAAAGTACTGAGAAATTGTACTTAAGTGAATAAGTATAATTAATGTGTTAAAATCTTCCTCAGTTAAAAGTAGACGTAACCAGCCAAAAGTGTTCTGAAGTAACAGTTTAAATAAATGCTACTTTTAAATGTAGTTAAGTATTAAGACATAAAAAGCTTTTAACTAATGAAATGAGGTTAATGTCATGTTTTCATTTGAAAATGAAGTTTTATTACTTACCTAAAACCTTTATATGATTTCTGACTCTGTCAATTTGCTGGTCATGTGCATAACTCATTTAATAATAAATAAATCAGAAGTAAAAGTTCATAAAGAATCTGACTTGCTGTCCAGCCAATTTATGTTGCTACTGGAAACGATGCTAGTCTAACCTGGCATTAGCAAAGAAAACAGGCTAACGTTGTTAAATATAGCTAGTTAATGTTAGAAATTTGCAAAGTTTGCCTCAAAATGCTTTCTCAAATTAGATGGTGTTCATGACCTCTAGGGAGGCAAAGAAGACACTTTATTTTTCTATGAGTTTTTGCTTACTTGAGCATATTGAAACCTTTTACTGAGGTAGGGTCAGGACGCTCATCCTCAACTTCTGCACCGCAGTCCAGTGGCTTATCCATCAACAAACACACACTGACGCTTATATCGTTAACTCCATTGTGTAACATGAGAAGATCATGGCCGATCACAAACTGGCATGGTTCCTGGCAGTTTTCTTCTTAATTGATGAACTTGATGAAAATGATTGAATGCTTTAAACTGAAATGACTGGATGCTAAACTAAATCCATTCTTCTGGCGGATAGCATACAGTCATTGGCTGAATGAGAGAAGAAGAGACCTTTGTGATTTGTAACAAGCACTTTGAAGATCTAAATAAAAATGCAAGGACTACATTTCTTGGAAATGTAATTAAGTAAGAGCATAAGTACTGAATTTCTATAATGTTCATGTAAAGTACAAGTATGAAAAATATAGTACCGTAGAACAATTGCTGATGTAGCTGCCACTCCTCAGTATAAGGTGTCAAGTCCACTGACAAGAAGTGTTGTTCTTCGTTGGTAAAAATTTAGTTGTGAAGTAAGTTGATAATTGACTTGTATTTATTTATATGTTTTGTTTGTTTATTTGTTTATTCAAGTAGATTATACATAAAGCTATTTATATACTGCAAATCTGGGTTACCAGATGCCTATTTTGCATATACATTTTTGATATCTGTTCTCAAACTTTTTGCTTCTATTGACCATAACTATAACTAGGACCTTTAACTATAAAATAAGTTCTATGGATCCTCTTAGCACAGATTTACACTCCTGGGCAAAAAAAAAATGGGCCAGGCCCCAAATGGCAAAATATTAAGCTTTTAATGGTCTTAAATAAATCGTTGGTCAGGAAATTAGTGAGAATTAAACAAAAAGATAAAGGAAGTTAGTATGGGAAGCTTTTCCCTTTGATTTCTTTAAATGTTTAAGCCTTGTGGCCCTTGATGGGCTGCATCAGGTGTGGCACATAACCAAATAATGACTGATCGTTTAAGAAAAAAAAACATCCCAGAAGATATTGTTGGAAAATTTTGTATACCCAGACATGACTTAGTTTGAAATATATATCAAACATTTTAATCATTATCATGATTTTACCTTTTGCCTACAAGAAGACAATATATATAAGTGAATTTCCCTGTTTCTAGCTTTTCCCCAAACAGTTCACTGCAGCAAAACTAAACGAGCACATAGTGGCACAAGAGCTCTCAGGAGCGCATTTGTTTAATTCCTGCTAATTTTCTGACCAGTCATGTGTTGTTTTGACCATTAAAAGCTTAATATTTGCCATTTTGGGCTTGGCCCATTTTTTTGCCCAGGAGTGTAATAAATGAATATTGTTCACCTAGAGCTTTTTATTCCTGGACTTTCCACTGACAGAACACAGTAAGTCCAATTAACAGTTAGTTAACATTGTTTACTGAGGTTTGGATTAAACCTTTCAAATAGGCTAATAACTACAAATGAATCAGCTTCCAAGTATAAAAAAAAAACCCTGTAATATATATAACTATAATAACCTGCTGTGTTGTGCTGTAACAAAATTAAAAACATCACAGACCCGCTGTCTTTGCTTCACTGGCTCCTAAGGTTCCCTTGATCCCGTTTTGAGAGCCACGGGTTTAAAAAGAGCAATAGAAATGTCTTCAATAACACCTGATAAACTGAATGCTCCCATTCAATGTGCAAAGTCATTTTATGGTCCATATTACAATGATTTTTCTGAAGTACCACTGAAATGAAATCATTATTCTAGGTCTAGTAACACTTAACACAAAGTGCACCTTTAATTCCGCTATCTACAACCTTTAATCCTTGTGAGTGAAAGACATTTTCGAGTAAGCCAAATGGAGGCCATCAAAATGTCCCATCAGTGTCAGAATGTCCTTGTGTGCACATTTGCTTTGAACAAGAAGAGTAAAAATAGCGCACAGGCACACACGCACACACGCACACATACACACACGCTACACGGGCACAAGCTACACACCTGTATGTACAGATCCTTCGCCTCACTCCTGGTTTTCTCTCACTTGAAGAGAATGAAAGTTTAATATTCATGAATCAGAGAAAGAGAGCAAGAGAGAGAGAGGCAGAAAGGTAAAGCACTGATGGCTGTGAGTTTTGTAAAGGCCAGGGCACAGAGGTCTGGCTATGCTGAGGAGTTTAAAGAATACGAGAGATGCAGAAGAACAAGAAAGTGAAATACTTTTGAAACCATATGACAGATGTGTGAGAGAGAAAGAGAGAAAGGGAGGAAGCTGTGAATCTGATGTTCATCCTGCATTCTAACTATTACTTTTTTCTGTCTGTTTCATCATTTCTTCATGTTGTCTCCCTGACTCTCCATGCTCATTTTCCTCCTAATCGTGCTGTTATTTTCCCTCACACTCCTCTGCCCCCACCATGACGTCTATCATTTTTCTGTCATAGTGCCAGGCTTCTCTTTGTAGCCTTGCCTTTTCAGCCCCCACTCTATCTATCTCTTTCTTCTTTATTCACCTGTCATTTACATATCTATATCTTTCAAATTATCTCTTCATTTTGTCCTCCCTAGCTCCTGCCGACTCGGCGCTCTGTGAGCGGGCCATATGTAAAATACCTATCTTTTTCACTTCCATGGGTTTCTCATTTCCCTCACTCCTTATCTCCTTGCACTGACCCCCTTCATCTCTCTCTCTCCCTGTGACACCCTGCAATGCTCCCTCATTTCCCTCTATCTCTCCGTCTCTCCATAAACTCCCTCCTTCTCTCCTTTCCTACCTATAGCAGAACATTTGATATTCAAACTGGATTTTTTTTTTATCTGCCCGGTTTGTCCCAAAACAACTCCCGCCAGTTGCCAAGAATGGAGCTGCATGATAAAGGCAGATCAAATATCCCAACCTGAACACACTGTATCAGAGGGACAAGCACACACACACACACACACACACACACACACACACACACACACGCACACACAAATTGTTACCATCCTGTTGCATTTTTAAAAAAATCTGTTTCCCCTCTGTCACACTTCCTAGTTGCACCTCTCTCGCTCTCTCCATCTCTTTTATTGGATTTTGACAGCAAGCACACTGTACTAATTAAAGTTCAACACAAGTGTGTATATGTGTGTGTGTAGAGAATGAGAAGATGGGAAGTTGGGGTGTGTTAATGTTTGCTTAGGGGTCAGTCAAAAATAATGACTCCCCTTTTTTCAGCTCCGTAAAACCCTCCCATCAGCAATCTCCCTGAACTCTTCCTCTGAGATACACCCGTGTGTTTTATGGCCTATAAAATGCTGTAGTTTGCTGTAGTTTTTTTTATGATGTTTTGTTATGAGTCTCACGTCCACCTCGGTATGACTAAGCTCTCTCTCACTTCATTTGTCTCTCCTCACTTTCAAGCTCTTTCTGTCTCTCCCCACCCTCCTTCACACCTCAGTTTTACGTGCCGATGAATCAGGAAAATGGTTCGAACGCGACCTTAGGGATGTGGCAATGTACTTAGTACAATTCCTGGGAAAGTATTAACACATTACTGAGAAAAATGCGTCGACAGCTTTTGAGGTGGTGTGTTTTAAGACGTAAGCACACTGCGCAAGGTACAGCAGGGGAACATCCTCAATTCACCGAAAAATGCATAGAAAATGAAATGACTCAGAAATGATGGAGCTGTTGGCCATGCATGCTGAGGAGGAAATTCTTTGTTAAATGAATGGGACAGTCTGGGAGCCGATCAGCAGCAAATGTAGAAAACAGGGTGTATATTTAAAGAAAAAGGAGAGTCCTTGAGGGCTTTTTATAATTAATAGTTAGCACTTAGGTTCCTAAAGTGGAACATTTTCTCATAAAGAAATGCCTAGTGACAAACTAGGGTACAAACTAGGCTACTAGATTTGACCTGTAAGCTGAGAGAAGATGCAGGTAATAAACATATAGTACTCATGTTTGAAGCATACATTTCACCAAATACACAGGATGTTTGAGTTGAGGTTGTAACACCGTGTGTAAATTCAAGGCTATGATTTATACATGACTATCTGTGTAGAAGCAGTGGTTAGGCAAGCAGCAATTGTTCACACACTCCCCTGTGTAATTTTTTTTTACATCTGGAAAATTAAAAGCAATCTCAGCTAGATGGCAACTTTCCCTGTCAAATTGTGAAATGTTTATTGCTCATGCTAGGACTCATAGTTCTCGCTCGATGTGATTAAACACACAGACAAGCTCGGATAGTTTCTCTTTAAAACCTTCTGCCGTCATAAAGCTGAAAGAGAAATCTCTGACTGTATATTTACTAATCTTTACAAGATCCAGAGCTACACAAATCAGACAGTTCAGCAGGTTTGTCGGCTCTGTGGGAGCTTTTTGAAATTCAAACACTAAGTGTAATAAGTAAATTGGTTTGTGTTTACTCATAAACTGTCCAGAACAGGGCTAAACACATGCTTTAAGACACAGCTCTAGTTTATTCAGTCTTACACTCTCCATCCCACTGTTTACATGCAGGTTCATACGGTATTGAGTTTTCCCTATTCGTAATTTAAGTTAAAAAAAAATCACAATTAACAATTTAATCATCCAGAACAGACAGCGTAAAAAAGACAGGAAAAGAAGCATAACAATATTATCAAATGTGCAGTCGGGAACTGCTTGATGGCAGTGGCAATTGCAAAAACTCAACTGGATGGTGGATTTTCCACACTAATGTGCAGTAAACAGTTTAAAAAAGAATATAAGCACATTTTTCAGTCTAATCTGTTTACAAATAAGATGTCTCATTTCCACACTGCAGGCATTTTCACTGTTGCTTCTACTGCTCAAAGTGTCAAAGGGTGAATGTGTCTGAGTGCTGACCAGTGCAGAAGAGCAAAAAAAAGTTAATTTAATCACTTTCTAATTATCATTATTATTAACATTATCAGTAAAGTGTGAGATTTAACACTTCGGTGTCAGCCTGTTTAAGCTTAACTCAAAGGTTTCGTCCTAGTTTTCTTTCGGGATATCCCTAGTATGCTAACCATATACTTGTCTAGTGTTTGCTATCATACACCCATACTACCATACGATGATAGACTTTATTTCACATTAATGAACTCAAAACATTCTTCATCTCCATCTACACACATACACACACTCTCAGTCCCTTTCTCTCTCCGTTTCGCTCTCTCTTCACTTTAGGCCTTTTTTCACTTTATCTTTCCTTCTTCCCTTCTTGCTTGTCTATGTCTCTAACTCACTATCTGTCTAACCCATGAGAGCAAGGCATTGTGGGAGAGAGGAGAGAGCAGGACTTCCTTTTGAAATGATGGAAGTAAAGGAGACAGTGTGAGGAAATAAGGTCAGTCTGACTCTTTCTCCTCCTGTCTCTGCGTTGGCCTACACTCCATCTCATCCTCTGTGTGTGTGTGTGTATGTGTGTGTGCGTCTGCACATTGTGTGTGACCTTTGTAGCCCAGGGTGAGTCACCTCCTTGGCACATTAAACCTCATTTATATTGTATGCATAATTTTAGAACATTCACAGAACTGGAGAGTTGCCACACACACACACGCACACACACACACACACACACACACACACACACACACACACACACTAGTGATAAGCATTCTGACAAATCTTTTTAATGGTTACAGCTATTAAATATTTGAAGGTTAACCGTCCTTTCTGTGACTATTAAATAAAAATGTAAATCAATCCCAAAATAAAAAAAGCAGTTAGGTGACAAGCTTATTTCTCAGAGGGAAAAAAACTCCAGCGACTGTGCCGCCTGATCAGGTCACAATCATTTCAGCACAGCTACACAACATCTTTGTATTACTGAAAGGGAAGAAGTAGCTTTTGTTGCTTTCTGCTCTCAATGCCAGCAGGTTCTTCAGCTCAGCTTTCTATACTGTTTAATGTAATAATAAAAAAGAAACAATTAGTGGGAAAAAATGTAACCTAATTTTCTTCCCTCGCCTGGATGTCGTTAATCACCTAGACACGCTGTGTGAAGTTTGCTTCTTTAGTTTTGCACTGAAGCTGTGCGGCTAATGTTGCTTAAAAGTAAATGTACATCACATAGCTAAAAACAGTATCTTGAAGCCAAATCACTGTCTCAGCACATAGTTTAGTTTCAGGCTGCACAAACATCTTAGGGGGAAACATTTAAAGATAGAAAAGTAGTTCAGTTGATAATATACATATGTGTGTGTATTTATGTATGTATGTAACAAAATGCAACTTTATCTACAAAACATCCTCCACATGATTGCCATTTCTTTGTAAACACATACAGTTCACAGCAGACCGTAGCGTAGCGACTGGCCGTGTGCAACACACACACCACTGTACAGCACACGTGGGCTCACATCTCCGGGGGCTGAAACGCTGCTTCAACATCTATCAGCTGTGTGTGATGCAAAAAGATTCAGAAACGTGTCGGGTGTTGGCCTTTAGTGTGATTCAGTGATTAACTCCAAATCCCAAAATGTCACTCAGTGTAGAGAACCTACAAATAGGCTGAAAAAAGAAACTGATGGAGCATGAAGAAAGATGGGAGACTAAAAACAGGCATGTTCTGAACAAAGATAAGCCCATGTGAGTTCTTCTTAAATCCTTTTCTTAATGCTATATATTTTCAATATTTGATGTGTGTGTGTATATACACACACACACACACACACACACACACACATATATATATATATATATACAGTACTGTGCAAAAGTCTTAGACACCCTATTTTTTCTTAGTAAAAACATAGTGTTATAGATTTTTATTTTACATTATCAAGCCACTACAAAAACATTTTAGATTCCAAACATTAGTTTTCCAGCACAAAATTAAATGTTACAGAAAAATGGTTGTATGTCAGTAAAGAAAGCAGCAGATTACATAAGAGACACTTTTCAGACAAAAACATAATGGAGGCTGCTGGGTTTTGCTGCAAAAATAAGAAGAAAGTGCAACAGTTAAAGTCTCCGGAAGAGCTGTGGCTGCTTCTGCAAGATGCTCAGTAACACTTACAGCTCATTTCCTTATAAAACTGCACTAATGTACCTGAGACATTTTTTTTTAAAGCAAAGGATCCTCACACCAAATATTGACTTTGTTTCAATTTTTACTGTTTACTGCTCTTTATAGTATTTTTGTAAAATGTAGAAACATTTAATTGCATTATTTTTGAAGGAATCTTTGATCTACAGCTTTTCTTTGCATGTGCCTAAGACTTTTGCACAGTACTGTATATACATACTGTATACACACACACACACACACAGACACACACACATTATATATATATATATATATATATATATATATATATATATATATATATATATATATATATATATATATATAATTTTTTTTCTGAATTGTAATCAGTATAGTAAATGTTATCACTTAGGCCTAGTACTTCATACGGTCAGTTCCTGACAGCCCAAGTAATGTCCTATTTTACTTATAGATGTTAATCAATAGAATTTAATAATTCAACTTCACGGCCCTTGAAGGCCTCACAAAAACTTTGAGGTGGACCAGGCATCTGAGTTTGACTTCCCTGCACTAACAAGACGATTGTATACATTTTGTTTTGGGCCAAAGTGTTCCTTTACCTGTGCCCATGACACACACATACACACACACGTGCGCAAGTGCGCGAGAGGCTCTCGAAAACATTATCAGAACTGCTGCTTGCAGTTAGGCCTGGTTTATACTTGTATGCCTGCGTATTTGTGAGCATGTGAGGGTGTTTTGTGTGGGACGTTAACCCGCTGTCTGCCTTTATACTTGCATGTAATGTGAATGTGTACACTAGGGTCAGAAAATGAAAAACTGAACAAAAATCACTGATAGTGGTTTACTGCAGAAAGCGTATCTAAATAAGAAGAAAGTGGATGTGGGTTTAAATCACCAATACTACAGTATGCTGTTAGTTATTAAAGATGACCAGATTGGGATTAACAGATAAACAAAGATGAGTCAAAGGAAAGAGAGGATATTGTCTATTAAAAAAGAATATGTTGTTAAACGTGACCTTCAACACTTTCACTTTTAGGCCCGACATTATTAGTAACAGAAATGATTCTTATTATGAAATGAGGAAATACCCAGCTGCCAATCTGGCATATAGTTGAGTGTTTCATGCCCATGCCGACATCTGCTCCTTCACATATTTTAGTGCTAGTCTATTTTATTTGTTTTCATTTTTTTTATTGTCTCTTGGTCTTTTGGGATGTACTATTACATTTGACAGCAAAAAAACCCACTATCTACTTCTTCAGTCCGCATTTTCTTTCCCCTGATTTTTTTTTTTTACCTTAAATGTGAGCACTTGTCCTTAAAGGAGGTGGTGTAGATCTGTGGGTCTCAAAGTGAGGGGGATCCATGAAGCATAGCCAGAGGGTCTTTGATTTTTTTTGTTACCGTGTTAGAAATCACAGCCCACATTGTCAGAGTAATTATAAATATTGACTGCATAAATACTGACTGCATAGATATTGACGTGACTTGACGAGTACAATTGTAAAAGGCCAATTTTGAATTATTTTGACACAAATACAAACAGGTCTATCAGGCACTTGCGCTGTCTCTTTATACATTTTCAGACTGTTTTGTTCCATCTTGTCAAAACTCAAAGCTCAAATGAACTATTAGTGGAGCAGCAGCTCTACTGTGTCTCTGCAGTTACAGTCATGACCTGCAATGCAATTTCTATCTACACACCCTGCAAGAGCCACAAGCAACAACTTGCCGGAACATCCCTTAACACCCTACCTGTTCTCAGCACTACAGATGAAATTAGGCTTCTCTATTTTCAGTGTAAGTCAGCAGGATCCCTGATCCCAAGCTGTTTTTCCACAGTCCCTCAGTATGTATGCAGATGGAGCCGTTGGGACTCTAAGGGGCTGCGATCGCCTGAATCCGATGAGGCGAAGAGGAAACTGAAGAGGCGTGTTAGGAGCACGTGAAATATTCATGGAGACGAAATGGGAACTTTGGAGCTGGAACTTTACTTGTGTGTTTATGCTAATGTTGCACAGCATGGGGGCGGAAGAGGGACGCATAAACAAACACACACACAGACACACACACACACACACACTTATAGGTATAGAGGGTTTTTTGGATACATGGTTATGGAATTTCACTTTCAGCATTGCAAAGGGTGAAGATGGACATTAAATACCGATGTGAAATGTAGTTCTACAACAGTGTTTCCATCACGGTGGAGCCACGGGGAGGGTGGGGTATTGGGGGGCTATCTAAGAGCAATAAAAGCTGTATGATGGAGGTGGGGGTTGCAAAAGCACTAACTAATTAACTATTCCCTTATTAGTAACAATATATGTTTGTCGATCTGCAAAAACCTGTCAGCAGCCAATAGGGCTGGAAAACTCTGTAAAATTCCAGCAAACAACTTGGTTTTGACTAAAATTCAGTTTTTCTGGCAATAATATACATATATATGTCACCTCTATTTAAAGAAGAATATATTTTACCAAAATAACATTGAAATTATATTTTTATCAGGCTACTGACTAAGAATCTATAGTGTACCAAATGCAGCATTAAATGCAGTAAGTGTGCCTCAAGATGTCTAAAACCTAGCTAGCTAAGTCTAATTTAGTCTACTATAAGATCAATTTTTTTTGCCCAATACACCCAATCAATTCAGTTTATAAATAGATTCCGGCAGTCCAAGATGCTCCTGCACCGTCACATCATCATTAAAACAGAGAAGAGCACTTACACACTCTGTACAGCGAACAAAGTTTTAAAATAAAACACAACTGAGCGACATTAGCGTAAACAGAGATCGGCTCAGTGAAGATCGGACGGTGAGGCTTGCGTTTAAATGCCTCGTGTGATTCTCCCCTCAGGTGATCAGACAGAGACTGAAGACTGATGTGGATGAGGCTGATAATTAAAATGATAACTTAATTCCCAGTGTAAAGTTATAATTCTTTGTAATTTGTCAGTAATGTTGTTTTTCCAGTAGATTATGTTATATACGCAGAGCTAGGTCTTTCAGTGGAACCGGAATGCAATCTTTAAATGCAGTATTCTCCTTTTTAACCAGAATTTAAAATGCTAGAACTTTACTTCTAGCATGCAGCAGGGAAACATATTTCCATTCTTGAATGATCATAGTTTTCAGAAATATACAGTCTTGGCACACGCAAAGAAGAATCTTTGAATTAATGAAATTTAACTTTTCTACATTTTAAAAAAAATCTAAAAGAGGACTAAACAAAAATGAACAACACTAAGTCAGTATTTGGTGTGACGACCCTTTGCTTTTTAAAAAAATGCATCAGTACAGTTTGCACAGTTTTGTAAGGAAATTGGCTGATAGGTTTTTCTGAGTCTCTTGGAGAACCTGCCACAGTTCTTCTGGAGACATTGACTGTCACACTTGCTTCTGTTCTCACAGGTAAAACCTGACAGCCTTCATTGTGTTCTTTTGTCTGAAAAGTGGTCTGTTATGTAATATGTCACGTTCTTCACTGACATTCAGAATTGTTTCTGTAACATTTAATTCTTTATTGGATTATAAAGTAATGTTTGGAAATCTAAAAGGTTTCTGTGCTGACTCAATAATGCAGAAGTCATCTTCTAAACATCTTGAAAAAAACATCTTAAGGCAAAAAAATGTATTTTAAAAAAAACTAGGGTGTCTAAGATTTTGCACAGTACTGTATGTCTAGTCATTAGACAAAATGTCAAAATTTGTCCACGTGAAGGGTTTGCTCAGGCCACCGCACATATTTCCTGAAAATGAATGAAACAGATTTCTGCATCCCACCTCTCTCAAGGCACACAGGTCGACACTGAACATAAAAAAGAAACAGATTTTAGTTGCCATGACCTTTTAGTTGTCTTGCAATGAACACATTATTTTAGTCTTCCATTTTTAAAAAAAGGGCCCTTTTTTTTTTTTTTTTAAATCCGTTCAATCTGTCTCAAGGCTCAGGTTCTGTGGCCATTGTGTTTGCTTGGCGTTACTATTCACTAGGTCTGTATTTTACCTGACACTAGAGCTCATGGGACTTACAATTTATTTTTTAAATCATTAAATCCATTGGTCTCGGCCTTCCGTAACTTCTCCTAAATGTGGGTGATTTAAAGGTGTATAACGAATTAAACGCGTGACATTCTTCTTGGAATTGGCCTGAGTTAAAGACCTTTTCTATTTGTTATGTATGGAAATTCAAGTAGAAACCGCTTAAATATAGAAAACAGAGGGTTCTGCAACATTAAGAATAAAAACAAAGCGTTATGCATCGTTAAGAATAAAAACAGAGGGTTATGCATCATTAAGAATAAAAACAAAGCGTTATGCACCATTAGCAATAAATAACAGGGGGCTTTGCATCATGTCGCACTGAAATTCTGAACTGGACGTACAAAAGCACATGTCTAAGAAAGAAAGAAGCTATTTTTTTATTATAACGCTGAACCCCAATGTCGCTACTGATCCCCATCCAAAGCCATAGTGTAATTTATACATTGTTCTATAATGTTTGTGTGCATGAGTGTAAGAATCTTTTCTGTATTGAGGAGGCAAATGTTAAATTGATAGAGATTAACCACACGGTGTGAATGCTGATAAAAAGAGAGCGAGCTCAGCATGAGAAAACTGACAAGCACAGAAAAGGTGTGTGCAAGAAAGAGGCATCGTGTGAGTCAATGAACATCATTAGGTTTAATTTGTACCTGACCGCTTTGACAAAGTGATGGGTAGTCCCTCTCTACCTGTCTGGAAGCTGTTTATTCAGCCATCTGTGCCCCTCCCCCACCCAGGTCAGGTCTATCAATCTGTATTCCTCTTGCTATCTCTCACGTTCGCTCTTCCCCGTAACCTTTCAAATTACAGCTGATTTCCCCATATGCTTTATTGCCGCGGATGCCCTGGGAGTATTATTTCCGACGCAATAACCTCTGACTCAGTCAGATCCATCTCTGCCTCTCCATCTATCTGGCTTTAATCTTCCTCTTTCCTGCTCTCTGCTGGCATGGAGGGCAGTATTGGGCCATGAAAGAAAAAAAATATCCATTCAATTTTCTCACTAATCGTTTACAGCAGGGCACTGAAACGGAGCAAGAACATAATCACTGACAAAGCCTCCCCTCTGTCCTATTTTCTTCTCTCTCTCTTCTCTTTACTCCACTCCATTCTCTCTCTCTCTATCTTTGTTTTCGTTGTGTTTCCTCGGCTGGAGTGGAGGTCTGGCCAAGTGAGTGGATTCGCACTTCCGCTCAGCACTACACACTGCTCCATCCTCGTGATGAAGGAGAGACCGGGGGTGAATAAGGCTTCGATTTCATGTCAGACAAACAGGTCGCCTTTACGCACGTAAGCTTGGTAAATAGGTTTCGATTTCTAATTCTCGACAGATGAGAGTATACGCACGTACTCACATTCATATCCACCGCATATCTGTGCAAATCCTCGAGAAGCATTTCTGTCTGTCATTATACACATACACTGTGGAAATTAGATGGGTGAATAGGTCCAGGCTTGCAGACTGCAGTGGTTCCTACCTTCGCTGTGTGTG
>CM040975.1:24483479-24512752 GCA_022985145.1 Pangasius djambal | reverse complement strand
GTGTGTGTGTGTGTGTGTGTGTGTGTGTGTGTGTGTGTGTGTGTGTGTGTGTGTGTGAGTGTGTGTGAGTGTGTAGGCGAGAAAGAGATGAGATGCCTTTGTCAGTAAAGTACCCTGTTCACTGTTAATATTATTATTATTATGTTTAGGTGTCCATGCATGTATGTGTGTAGGACAGAAAGAGATGAGATTGTTTGTGAGTAAAGTATCTTGATCACTCTTAATGTGATTATGCGTATATGTCCATGGATGTGCGTGTGTGTGTGTGTGTGTGTGTGGGAGAGAAAGAGATGAGATTGTTTGTGAGTAAATTACCCTGATCACTGTTAATAAGATTATGTGTCTGTCCATGCATACATGTGTGTGTGTGTGTGTGTGTGCGTGTGTGGGTGGGTGATTACTCTGTAATGTAATTGTCTTGTAAGGCCGTGACACTGAGAGCTGAGGCTCGTGGTAATGATGTGGAATTGTGTTGCAGTGGCTGCCGAGCGGAGCATGAAAAGCTCGTTTAAAAAGCAATTCCTGCTGGTGGAACCGCACTTAAATTGTTTTATTATTTCATTATGGGCTCCCGTTCGGGTCTTAATGTCCAGCCCATTTCAAAATGCATGCAATGGAGAGAATGAGTGAATATACACCACTATTCTGTAAAGAAGGAGTCGCTCATCTGCTTTGTATCTGATCATCTACAGCAATATATGGATTAGACATGCACCCATATTCAATTTGGAATGTCTGAGATCTCATGTTCTACTTAGATTTTTATTCAGAGTCTGCGACTTAAATTCAGAAGTTTCACAAACTGATTTTCCCAGTCATATTATTAAAATACCTGTGTGTAGTTCACACCTCTGAGGTTGCTAGATTTTTCTTTAATATAAGCGTATGAGGTGTGGTTCGTCAGTCGCTTCTAGGCCACTTAAACACATTAAACCCGAGCACTTACATTTAACTCTAAAAAAATCAGAGGGTAGAAAATGTGTCCTGAAAAAACCGATAGCAGTTTTTTCTTTCCTTCACTTTCAACAGTAATATAATGTAAAATCTATCATGAAAGCAAGAGACCATTTTAAAATAAACAAATAAAAAGGAAGTCTAATAGGATGATATATGAATGAGAAAATGGCAAGCACTGAAACAAACATTTAATAACAGTCTAGTGTATTGTTGGTATATTGCTGCAAGAATAATTATAGTTGTAATGATCACATTAATCACGGCAAGCATGGTTTAATTTAACAATATGGCTTCAACCCTCATTATGCAACAGCTTACAAAATAGCACTTGATCCAGCACATTCAGATTTTTTTGTATAGCAGCAGAAAGCATGAAGCTTATGCAGAGGTCAAAACCACTATATGAGCTGCAGCAGGTGATTAGGCAGGACAACTATATATATATATATATATACACACACACATACATACATTCATAACATGTGCAGGATGTAAGCTACTTTATCACACTTTTAATTCACTATATTTAAGCTGCTGAATTAATATAATAAAGTCTCTCCTGTAAAGAAAACGTGCCCGCCGTTTGAAGGATAAGCTGATCAAGCACTCAACTTCTTACAGTTATTGCTCAATTTAAGTATGTGTTGTTCATAATTGTTATCCATAAAAAAAATTAAAATTCAATTAATATAATCAATGTCCACCAAGGAAAAAACAAGCTTTCCATGGATTTTACATGGATGATATGATTTTTACATATTTTAACCTGATTAAAAAAATATATATATTTTTTTATCATTTCTACATGAACACAGAAACAAAAGACTATATGTCCTGAAATCGATAGGAAGTACATGGAAGTAGTTTTAGTTAATTCATCACCTCTGCTTTCAATATTTTCAAGTGTTCTCAAGAATAATATTTTGCGTGTTTATAATGCATCACTCACAGGTGACTGCTGAGCACATTAAAGTGAAATTTTAGCCCGCAGCTCAACTGCTTCACTTCCAATCATCACCTCAGTATATAAATGTGTGTGAGGAATCACAAGCAAGGATATGGCTCATTTATCGACACATTAAACCCAAGGACAGGCTTGGTGGGGTGAAAATAATACGCAGAATGCTTTGGACTGCTGCGCGTCATAAATCGCAAGCGACCGTGCGTGAACAAAATGTGAAAAATAACCGTAGGCACCAAAAGAATTAGAGGCGAAATTATTAGATGCATGTTTTACTTTATTCGGTGTACTGCCATGTGCACTTCAGAAAAGTATGAGACATAGAGAGACCAAACTCTACTGAGTCCACACTTTTTCATGGTTAACTTTAGCACCATCCATCTAAATATTTGATTACCTAATCATGTATCCATCGATTCTCAGACTACTATCATCATTTTTCAAGAGATCATGCTGGTTATAATTCATAGAGGAAAGGGGTAGAATCTGAATGTAATCTTCTCTCTAGCTCTAAAAAGTGAAAATATACACCCGCCAGCCACTTTATAAAGAAACACCTGTACGCCTTTATTCAATTACCCAATCAGCCAATCAGGAGGCAGCAGTGTAATGCATAAAATCATGCAGGTACTGGACAAGAGCTTCAGTTAATGTTTACATCAAACATCAGAATGGGGTGGGATCTCAGTGACTTCAGTGACTTCAGTGACTTCAGTGACTTTGACTGTGGCATGGTTGTTGGTACCAATTTACAAAAAACATTCAGTAAGCAGCGGTTCTGTGGGTGCAAACGCCTTGTTGATGAGAGAGGTCATAGGAGAATAGCCAAACTGGTTGAAGCTATGGTATGGTAAAGCTGGGTGTGTATGGTACAGTAACACAAAAGCTCACAAAACAGCTCTTTACATCCATGGTGAGCAGACAGGCATCTCAGAATGCACAACAAGCCAGACCTTGGCGTACGTTGAGCCTCTTAATGGCAATTGAGCATCGTTTGAAAACCACAGCCTATCTCAGTACTGCTGCATGATCATGCTCCAAGTCTTAATCAAGACTTAATCACCAGATGCAATCAACATGAACTGGAATCTCAAAAGGAATGTTTCCAACACCCTGTAGAACCAATGTCCCGAAGAACTGTGGCTGTCCTGAGAGCAATGAAAGAGTACTGCCCAGTATTAGTGTGGTGTTCCTAATGAAGTGGCAGTGTGTGTAAATGCAGTGTGTCTTGTATTGACATTTCAACCAACAGCAATGCTTCAAGTTCATTAAATCAGACATAAAAGGCTGAACAGTCCAAATCACAATTCCTCAGTGTTTACAGTCACACATGGCACTGATTATTGCAGGATGAAAATGTGTTAGCAGACCAGCTGATGTATCAAATATGCTTGTCAGAGTTTTCTCTCTTTTCAGGATCTCACTTTTTTTATATACTATATAAAGGACAGATGCTGCTGACAGAACGCCATCTTAAGGACTATTCAGATTGGACATGTTTAACATGGTGAGGTGGGGTAGTGTAATTTACCAGAGTATCTCTTCATCTAAATCTGTCATGTCAGTAATTTTTGCACGTGTCTGGAAAGATTATGTTTTATTTATTTGTTTTAAATATTTTACAGGTCATAGTACATATTCCATTTAAATGGGCATATCGGTAAAGATTCCATTATATCCTGTTAGAAAATATCCGGTATCCACTTTTTCTTGAGTATAAAGACCCTCCAGGAATCACTCTTTTTTTATTGACTCCCACCGAACCAAAACAAAACCAAATATTGACTGAGTTTAAACACAGAACAATAAATATAGACGACGTTTAAAAGGTCAGAGAAGTGATGCTTCCAGAGGGGAAGGATTTAGGAAAGTTATAGAGTTCTTATCACAGGTATAGCCTGCAGACATGCTATGGTCATGTGACCTACTAATACACAACATGCCATAGTCCTTATGTCACAGAGCTTATAATAAAGACAAAACAATCAGTTTGTTTAAATGAAGTGTATGCAGTACATTAGTGTGACAAACATGCATACATTATGAAGACACTCCCATCTCTGTGATTTACACAGATCCCTTATCCCATTATACTACTTTATACTAATGTACATTGTACTAACTCTCGACATTCTTATCGTTAAAATCAACAGTACGACTGCTAACAACCTTTTACAGAAATTCCAAAACTATTCCTCAACCAGCAACCATTTGATCACAGGCTTTCCTGAAATATTACAGGTACAAAATATATATATTTATATAGTAATTATATAGAGTTACTACCTTGTTTGAGACCAGAGACTGGCTATGCATAAAAGAAAGCCAAGTTTAAATTAGTTTAACCACCACTAAAAAGTGCACCAAATGGAATGTGACCAAAGTTCAGATTTCACAGAGTGTATGAAAACAATATTTGACACCTAAGCCCATGAAAATCCCAAATCTAATCAGCTCGAAATTATGGGCAGAAGAGATTTTCAGTGGGATCCTCCCAGTAAAATTAATGCAAAAAAACAAAAACAAAGATAAAGCTGTTTTGCATGACTGGAAATCTGGTCTGTAAATTTCCAGACTTTCCAGAATGCATGTGGAAATCTGGATGATTGTAATGGTGGTATTTAGCTGCAGCATCTCATCTCAGCATCTCAAGTGCCCAACCTCTTCTAAGCAGTTTTACTCATTCTCTTGTTCTTTGTGTGGGAGAAAATACAAGTGATATCCGAAATATTTAGCGGACAAAAAGACGCACACACACAAACATACACACACACGCACACACAAACAGAGCCTGACAAGCTGTCACCTTCCTTATCAAATTTAACCCATGACCCCAACAATGAAGGCATGGCACTTTCTTCCCTCTCTCCACAATACACACACACACACACACACACACACACACACACACCCCGACTGCTTCAAACACACACATATCCATATGAATACAAGGCAGGAGGTTCCTTTCAGCCTTTGCTGCGTGTGTGTCGCAAAGAACAGAGAGGGGAATGAAAACCCTCTGCTTTTAAGAGTTTAGCATTATAATACGGCGAAATCTCTGGAATGAATTGCCTGAAATTCCACTATCAACCTTAAACACCCCTTTTCTTCTACACACAGCCAAAAAAAGTCCCTGTGAGTACCGCTTTAAGCAGGATTCCTCCAAATTGTTGGCCATCCAACTCAATGGACCATGACTATGCTTCATATGGGGCATCAGATGAGGCTGTGTGTCCCGTGAGAGACAGAGTGAGGGAGAAATAGATGGATAAATGGAAGAATGTAAGTCTCCCTGTGTTAATGTAAGCCGTTCTACTTTTCCCCGTGGCTCCTCTGAGCCAGGGATTTACGCTAGTCCTCTACACACTGTCAGCCACACACTCCGAGATCCCACACTTCTCCTTCTCTGAAGCTCCACTTAGTCATCTGTCTGTCTCTCTTTATAGCTGCTGGATCCAACTACTTATCTCTTTCAATAGTCTCTCTGTTTAACTAGGCCTCACATGGTCCTATAATGTGTGTTTGGTTGTGTGTGTATGGGGGGGTGTTGGCAGTGGGGGTGGGGTGGTTTGGAGGAGTCGATGTTCTGAAGAGGATCTGTTTTCGGCTGATTCACAGCATGGGGTGTGAATTGTAGAGCTCTCTTCATCAACATAGCACAGTCCCTATGGCTGTGTAGGGATACTTAAACATTATGCTAGCTGATTATATAAACACACACACAATGTAGGTCAAACAAAAGAAAACTTCTGGCAAAAACAAAATGCTCTTTATTCAGGTGACCAAAAACACACATGTACACAAGTTTTTACACACTTCACAAGATAAGATAAGCGCTAGCTATCGGCCATGAAACATTGGCAAGACTGCTTCCTGTCTGTTTTTTGCAAACTTGGCTCACATACAAGAACAAAGTAGAGATACACTGAAATCTCCCTGAACTAAACTACTGCTGAAACCACACACCAACAATATGCCTCACACACATAAACACGCCTGATAACTATGATAGCATATCTATGGCTAATCTGACTGGCACTTCAAGTGCTAGATAATCCTGTCCCAGCTAGCATAAAGAGCTGCAGTGTGACATGGAAAATATAGTGCAAAAGGTCCTTATCCAAGACGTATAGTCCTGTTTAGCCAAGTGGTATGGCTAACAGAGAAGACATGCTCTGTTTCACACTAAATATCTATCAGCTAAAGAGACATTTGGAGGCTCAGTGTGGCAGGCAGGTGGTAGAGTGGCGATAAGTATTAGGTGTGAAAGGTTGTTTGTCTGATAAACTCTGGCCCCCATCCAGCAGGTTAGAACCTCTTTGCGGAAACTAGCGTGCCATGCTGGCAATCAATGAAATCTCATTTTAAATTCCAGACCTATGAGGTTAGTGGGTGAGAAATCCTATTTGGAAATCTCTGGTGAGACTTAGCTGCCTTACAAATGAAGGCTGTGTGGCATGGCTTTTCTTGTACTCCGAGAGCTTTAGCCTCTTTTTCCTGCCCAAAAGGAATAGAGCGTCTTTGTAGCCCCAGGCTAGTTCTTACAGGATGTGCTAAAGAGGGTGTTGACAGGCATTCACACTAGTTCACACCAGGTGGAAGCCAATTTAAAGGTTCTCTCATAAACCAAGAGAAGATGAACTCGAATCAGTTAAATATGATAAATATTAGATTTAACCAGAACTGTTGGTGTGCCTGGACGGAGGCAAAATATTCGGTCCTCAGACATCCCGTAATATTTGGCAAGTGAGCATATCGGGCTTTTTGGCTAGCAGGCATGAAAACGTATCCAATCCTGTCAAATGCTGAGTTAAAATTTAATGTGATTGGGTGCGGTACTCTCCTGCTGCCTTGGGAGTAGATGTAAAGTCCATGAATCCTTTCAGGTGCCTGCTGGACAGTTTGCACATGAGCACTGGGAGAAGGTTCTTCTCAAGCAGCTGCTATTCTTTGACCTTGGACTTGCTATAAATAGCACACATGTGAAAGGTCCCTTGTGAGATTCTGCTGCAATGTGGTTCACTTGTGATAGGAGGTATGGAAGCCCTTAAATATGATTTAAACAGGCTGACTTCCTGGGCTCAGACAGCTAGAGACAGCTGGTTAGTGTCCAGGGCTGTATGCCATAGGATGTATCAAGAGACATTGCGAGGCTCTAGGCTATGCTTCCTAAACAGAGTCAATATGATGTGTAACTACACATAAAACTAAGCAAGTTGTTTTGGTCTTGAAAGTCTAAGGTTCTAATTTCTGAGTTGTTGATGCAATCAGTTGTACACCTAGTCTAGGAGAAAGTGCTGAATTTTATGAGGCTTTGCATCGTTTTCCTCAATGGGCTCAGTTTGCCAGCAGCCTAATAGCAAGTCAGATCAATCAGCATGTTCTGGCAAGCAGTACGAGTGGTTCAACTATAAAACAAAAGACAAGAAAATCGATGAAACCAAGCACCCTCAAAAGTGTTTCCCCTGTGAAACTATATTATTGCTTACAGCAGAACTGAAAAGGGGCAGGGTGCTGGCATGCACCGTTATACATGGTATACAATGCTGCTTATGAGCAATCTAGCCTCGGCTGCTGTGTTTAGCATTCCTCCCCACACCATCACACTCTCGTGTAACGTTTTCAAACAGCGCCAGTGACAGGTCTCCTGCTTCCTGTCAGTAACCTTAGACAGGCCTGTTGGGCAGGAACGAGATAAAGAGAGCTGAGGGGTAAAACACCCAACAACAAATCAGAAAATTCACCTCTAATTACAAATGTCAAAGTTGCTGAAGAGAGACTTGGGAATCCTGATGGGGCATCACTATCTTGCTTGTGCTGTCAATGCACACCAACAAGTTAAATGAAAGTCCTAATGAAAATCCATAAAGTTTAGCTCTAATTACAAGTGACACAACTGATCCTCAGTCACACCACAAGCTGCCTCTTCTTCCACAACTCTGACTGGTGGTGAAATACACATGTAATTATGTCAAAAGCAGAGGGGAAAAACTCTCCTTTGGATATGCTTCGTTTAGCTACCCAAGGATAGCCTCAGTAATCACTGCTGCACTGTCTGTTAACTCGTTTCACACACATATGCACATGGTATTAATGTGGGTGGCCAAGCGAGTCGGTGTTGCTCAACAGGGCTTTCATTACGATATGTTCAGCTGAGTTGTGCCAAAAGCCAGGCTAACACAGTTGCCCACATGTGTTAGTGAATGGAACGGCCTTTCTTTCAGCTTTCTTTTGCCCAGGCCGGCACTAGGTTATTTCTAAAGTACGTTTAAATCTTGGATGTTGGTAAAAATCCGTTTCCAATTTATGAGTCCAAATAGAAGGAGGATAGAACAATTTAATCAGAGTTACGTTCAGCAAAACAGCATTTCTGCATATAATGGCCAAAAAAGGAACAAAGAAGATTGATAGAAAGGCAATGGCAAGGCCCTAATGACCAGTGCAGTAAGGGCTTCCACTCAAAGCAATCAGAGGTGGCCAGAGCACGAATTGACATGCTAATGTATTTAAATCTGCAGGCCCTAAACGCCTAGCCTGGTACTGGAGAGCTCCCCTTAGCCAAATCTCACTGGTATTTCCTCACTTATTCCTGACCACCGAGATGTTACAATTACTGGCTAAAGTCCAAGCTGAACACACACACAGACACAAAGACGGACATGCCCATGCTAAGTGGGTAATGTCACGTGAAGGTTCAGTTGAATCAGAGTTGACCCACATTTTAATTACAATTGATTGTCAGTCAGGTCTTTTCCACATCTCCCCACATCCAGCTAGTCTTTTTGTAACTCTTTTGTCCTCCTCTATCTTTCTGTTTCCCTTCAGTCTTTCTCCCCCACCAACTATTTACCCTCTTTCCCACTTTTTTTCCTTCTTTCTCTCTCTGTCCCAGAAGTTTGATTCAAATTTAAATTACCCTCATTGGCCTGACCACAGAGTGTGAACACACACACATACCTTTTTCCATTCAATAACAATACCCACTTGCAACATTCCAACTGAAATCTCTCTCTCTCATTCTTTCTCTCATACAGACACACACACCTACATGTGGCAGCAGTGCAGGAGTGAAACACAATGTGGTCTTCTGCTGTTGTAGCCCATCTGCCTCAAGGTGTGTTTTCCATTCTGAGATGCTTTTCTGCTCACCACAGTTGTAAAAAGTGATTATTTGAGTAACAGTAGACTTCCTATGAGCTCTAACAAGTCTGTATATTCTCCTCTGAACACTCTCATCAACGAGGCATATCCACCCACACTGCTGCTCACTGGATGTTTTTGGTTTTGTTTTTCGCACCATTCTGTGTAAACTCTAGAGACTGTTGTGGGTGAAAATCCCAGGAGATCAGCAGTTTCTGAAATACTCAAACCAGCCCGTCTGGTACCAAAAGCATGCCATGGACAAAGTCACTGAGATCACATTTTCTTCATTCTGAAATTTGTTATTAACATTAACTAAAGCTCCTGACCTCTCTCTGTGTTATTTTATGCGTTACACTGCTGCCACATAATTGGCTGATTGGATAGTTGCATGAATGAGCAGGTGTAAAGTTATTTCTTTTACTAAACACAACCAAAGATAAGACCCACACACAACCCAACACACACACATCATCCCTCTATACTCTTTTTTCATCTTTCCTGTGTGTGTTCTCTTGGCTACAGTTTCCTCTCCTCCTCCCCTTTTCTTTTAATGAAGCACCTTTCTCTCTCTTTTCTGCTCTCTGGAGTCTTCCCCTGTCGCTCTCTTCCACTCTGTTAGAGTTAACTTATGACAGATGCTGGCACTGTTTCCAAAATAAATCCCGTGACAGTGCAATATCTCACAAATTCTGTGTTCATTCTTTCACACTGTACCTCCACATGTGTGTATGTGTGTGTGCATGTGTGTGCGCGTGCATGTGTGCATTAATGTTTGCCTGCATATTTTATGCTTGTGGAGGCAGGGTTGCCATTCATTGTTTGCCTGCTACCTGAGGCATTTGTGTGTGTGTGTGTGTGTGTGTGTGTGTGTGTGTGTGTGTGTGTGTATACTCGGTATGCAACCATTCTACCTCTCTATACCAATAGCTTGGAAGCTCTTCCAAAATTAGACAAAAATGCAGAATTTCAGCTCTGTGTGAAGATTTGCTGCTTCTGCTGTGTGTGTGTGTGTGTGTGTGTGTGTGTGTGTGTGTGTGTGTGTGTATGTGTGTCTGTGCGTGCATAAATTTGGAAATGTGAGAATAAATTTAGTGCTGAATCTGTGTGTGTTATGTATTGGTATAGACTATAATATAACACTGTGTAAGGTTGATAACACCACATCACATTACTTGGCCAAAGAATCATAATATTATGAGTCATTATGCAAATCAGCTATATAATATTCTATCACATTTATATATTTTTATTGCTATAATAAAGTATAGTCTGTCTACTGGTGGAGTTGCATCATACTTTTTAATGGAATTCTAATAAATTCTTATGATATTACATTAAATGATTATAAAAATTATTACAGTTACTATTAAAACCTTTTCCATAGTGCTGAACACAAAGTGTTAATGTTAGTGAAACTGACATTTGAAATAAAATAAAAAATGATAATAAATTGATTAATGAAATTATTTGATGTACTCAACACCACTACTTTAAGAACAGAGTGTCACATCAGCACTGGTTCTGGAAGCGAGATGACAGACATGAACTTCGTTTCCCATCAGCCTTTACAGACTACAACTAATCACATGCCTTCATTATCACTCGCACCTGTTTTGTGTTTCCCTTGATATGTGTCTCTATATAAGTTCTGTTTTTTTCTTGCTTCTGTTGCTAAGCTTTTGCTGTGTTGCTACTTGTAGTCTGTTATGTGGTTCATGCTGCATTTCCCTAGCTCTTGTTTTGCTATGTTTTTGATTCTGGTTTTGACTTTGTTTTTTGTTTAATAAAAAGCTTGTATCTGTCACCAATATCTGTCACAAAGACATATTAAATAATAAATTAAGTTGCCAAGCTAGCTTAAGTTTTTTATTTTAAAAAAAGCAACCTAAAAACGGCACTCCCAAACAACAGTGGGAGATTTCAAGCCTTTTGAAATATTGGTTTTCATTCAGGAAAAATAAAAATATGTTGACATTATGAATGTCTAATTCTTTTAAAATTGCGTTTGCATTCCAGTCGCGATGATGCTACAGTCATCTGTGGCCGTGATGTTAGCGAGCAAAACTGGCTGTGCTCTCTGGGTGGGAGGGATGGCATATTATCTCTCCCCTGTCAATCACAGCAACACAGACACTGAAGGTGTGACGCCAGTTCGTGCCTGTTGAAAATTGCTACTTAAATGTAATGTAGAGTTTAGAACATGTACTTTGTTTTTTCGAAAGCAGTTAAAAACTGATATATAAGTTAAGGTACGTAAAAATTAATGTTTGCCATGAATAACTGCAGTAAAGAAACATAATAGTAATTTAGCCAAAAAGTAGAAAGCTAAAAAGATAGGTTTTAAATACACTATATTGCCAGAAGTTTTGGGACACCCCTCCAAATCACTGAATTCAAGTGTTCCAATCACTTCCATGGCCACAGGTGTATACAATCAAGCACCTAGGCATGCAGACTGCTTCTGGAAACATTTGTGAAAGAATGGGTCGCTCTCAAGTGTGTTACCGTGATGGGTTGCCACCTGTGCAATAAGTCCATTCGTGAAATTTCCTCACTACTAAATATTCCATGGTCAACTGTTAGTGGTATTATAACAAAGTGGAAGCAATTGGGAACAACAGCAACTCAGCCACGAAGTGGTAGGCCACGTAAAATCACAGTCAGCGCATGCTGAGGCACACAGTGCTCAGAAGTCACCAACTTTCTTCAGAGTCAATAGCTACAGACCTCCAAACTTCATGTGGCCTTCAGATTAGCTCAAGAACAGTGCATAGAGAGCTTCATGGAATGGGTTTCCATGGCCGAGCAGCTGCATCCAAGCCTTACATCACCAAGTGCAATGCAAAGCGTCGGATGCAGTGGTGTAAAGCACGCCGCCACTGGACTCTAGAGCAGTGGAGACGCGTTCTCTGGAGTGACGAATCACGCTTCTCTGTCTGGCAATCTGATGGACGAGTCTGGGTTTGGCGGTTGCCAGGAGAACGGTACTTGCCTGACTGCATTGTGCCAAGTGTGAAGTTTGGTGGAGGAGGAATTATGGTGTGGGGTTGTTTTTCAGGGGTTGGGCTTGGCCCCTTAGTTCCAGTGAAAGGAACTCTTAATGCTTCGGCGTACCAAGACATTTTGGACAATTTCATGCTCCCAACTTTGTGGGAACAGTTTGGGGATGACCCCTTCCTGTTCCAACATGATTGCGCACCAGTGCACAAAGCAAGGTCCATAAAGACATGGATGAGCAAGTTTGGTGTGGAGGAACTTGACTGGCCTGCACACTCAACCTGATAGAACACCTTTGGGATGAATTAGAGCGGAGACTGTGAGCCAGGCCTTCTCGTCCAACATCAGTGCCTGACCTCACAAATGTGCTTCTAGAAGAATGGTCAAAAATTCCCATAAACACACTCCTAAACCTTGTGGAAAGTGTTCCCAGAAGAGTTGAAGCTGAAGGGTGGGCCAACTCCATATTAAACCCTAGAGATTAAGAATGGGATGTCATTAAAGTTCATGTGCACATGTGAAAAGGCAGACGTCCCAAAACTTTTGGCAATACAGTGTATGTTCAATTCTGAATAATATTTACAGTTTCAAAAAAAAAAAAAAGGAAATTTCCTTCTGGCAGGCTGAGTGACTTTCCTGCTGTCACTAGACCTCGCAGAATTTTGTTGTGCACACTAACAGGTGCTTTCCCAGAGACACGTGAAGCCGGCCAAGCACATCTTCTCAAACTGCTGCACATGCTGCAGTGTAGCACACTCAATGGACAGCGCTATCTACCCTCTTCCACATACATGACCTCACAGACACCCATGATTGGCAAGTGTTGCTGTGATTGACAGGGGAAAAAGAGTATGCTACCCTGCCCAGACAGCACAGCTTTGCTCTCTTGGACTCCCATGTACAGAAGACTGTATCGGGATTTGAACTTGCGATCTCTGGACGATAGGATGAGTGAAAACTTAGTAACATATTGTAGTGTCTAAATGAATGACTTTGGTGGTTATATAACAAGTACTTGATTAGTTGATTATTCGTGTCTATTACTATTTAGTACGAACTCTAGTGATGATGTAATAGCATATTTCATCATCTCCTCTTATTTTGATTTTATAATACCTCTTTGTCTTCCTGTCTGTCCTTCGGCATTCCCTCTCAAGATATGATGTAAAAGCGCGCACACATACACACACGCCCAATGAGAGCTGCAGTGGGGCATTGATATTCAGCACACCCACATTCACAGAAGAGAGATTTTATAGCTGAGCATTTATGTACACATGCACACACACACACACACACACACACACACACACACACACATGCTCTGTATCCTGTGTCATATTTATTAGATGACTGCCCAAGAGTATTTACTGGCTCAAACAAATCAGAAAACTGGAAGGGAGAAAGAGACATGCTACTGGATTACATAAATAGATTTAAATGTTGTGTGATGGGAATGGGATGCACACACACACACACACACACACACACCATTTTCTCACTAACAATCAGACACAAATGCACAAATGCATAGTCTGACATTGCCTGATAAAGCCGGCTGTGAGACAAGGTCATAATTCAGTTTGTCCATTTCAAATCTCCTCATTAACACACATACACACATACACACACACAAACACCATCTCCTGCTAATTCTCTAATTATGTTCATGATTAGGGTGAACTGGTGCACACTTGGCTTACCTAATGATGGCTTTAATGGCCAAAATCTCCATTAACTACCCCCCACTCTCTCTCTCTCTCACACACACACACACACACACACACTGACATGGACAGAGCTATTAACAAACCCTGGGCTGTAGTTGGAAGGAAATGTAGAGAGAGGAAAGCTGAGTGGGGGGATTTCACTGGGATTTCTTCTCTTCTCCAGAAACTCCATCTTCCAGCTTAAATGCCTCTGCAGCTGCCAATCTATAATCGACTATGAAAATTACATTTCCAATTTGCACCATTTCATTAAGGAGGCCAACCATGTTACCCAAAGTCACTTGCTACATTTGCGGCTGTCTTAACGAGGTATGAAATTAGATATTTGTTCAACCAGCAGCACTTCCACGTATTAACATGTAGGCTAAGCAAATTGATTCATGTATACATCACTGCTTTGGGTTTGTTTGTTGTTCCTAATTGCAATGTCACTAGCAATTAGAGATGTGTGAGCCATCTGATTGTCTGTATGTGTAAAGTTACATATACAGGGTTCCTGAACTATGTTCTACAACCACAGGACTATACAATATATGATTCAGAAAAACTTTTTGCTATGCTATATGGTGCAATACAACGTGATTCAGCAAGCGGGTTACTGGAACTGGCAGGCACAGAGGTCACACCCACTTCATCTGAACTGACACCTCAGCGGGAAAGAGAAATGGCGCAAGTGAGAAATGAAGCAAATTAATTTGATAACGTTTCTGCGAGTGAGGTATCAGACTTCAGCGATACAGAGATCGATTTGGTTCCAACATTTTACTATTTGAATCAGTAAATCTTTTAACCCAGAGTCTCCCTGGATATGAAGTTGCATTGGCCAAACTTGTATTGGTGGCTTTCCTCTTTCCTTGTTGAAATTGCCCTCTGTATTCAGCTGCTTACCGCCACAATAAAAAGGACAGAGCATAAGCACACACACGCACACACACACACACACACACAAACAGAGCCAATTCCCAAATCCAGGCCAGCTGTGCACTTTCTCTGAATTCCTCTCTTCACCATCCAGGTGTCTTTCACAGTGTGTTTGAGGGTGAGTGTGTGTACAGTCTCCTGTGGCTGTCTGTGTGTGAGATAGCAGGTGTTTTGTGTGCAGGTCAAAGCTCGGAAAAAAGACAGCACTATGGGAGTGTTGGGTGCTTTTTGTGTGTGTAAGACGAATACAGAAAGCGAGAGAGAGATGTCTAGGTAACGTTTCTCCCCTTTTTTCCCATCCTGTGAGTCTCCAATATATCTTTAAAGGATAACGATATACAAAGCAGCATTGGAGGTATGATTAGATAATCAAACATTTAGACAGGCAGGACAGCACGCTGCGAACTTGCATAATGTTCACTGTTGTCACTAGAAGCTGCACCAGTTTGATCCTCGACTAACGTCCCCCTGTGTAAACACAAAGTACATCTCCTCTGGAGAAAAAGGAAGAGAAGGAGAGGGAAGGAGAGCCAGGATGGAAAAGGAGGAACGAGAGAGTTATGATGGTGTTACATCATTACACATAGGTCTGAAACGTGTCACATCTGGCCCACTTCTGAAGTGACTAATCAGAGACTAGGAAAGCACTTGAAAATATGCAGCATTTCCATCTTCATTTCCATATTTCTCCATATCCCCCTCTCTCACTGAGCACCGCCTCCAGCTCATGCTTATAAACCACAATTCCCATGATGCTCTGGCACAGTGGAAGAGAAGAAACAACAAGAGGCATATTATTATGAGGCAAAAAAAGAGGAATAATACATAGACCTCTAGAGAGAGAGAAAAAAGGCAAGGGTTGAGTAAAACCACAGTAAACAGTAAAAACAGTACATTTTCGATAGAGGCCTAGTCTGACAGAGGCCTCTAATCACTTGTTTACATGCCTCTGTTGGTGAAATGGGTCCACACAGCTGACACTTTTTCCTGTTTATCTACAGCAGCTCAAAATGTTTGACAGTATCTGCGCTGACTGGAACAGGACAGCAAAGAAACAAACAGTATTTGTAATCACTGTCTAATTGTTTTGACTGATTACAGTACCAACTTTGACCATTTTCTGCTGTACATTTTCTAAGCCATAAAAAATAAAGTTAACTGATGTTTTTATTTGGGGAACGGTTAAAAAGAAGACTTTTTTGCATATATCTATTTGAATGATAACTTGTAACAGTGTACTCTGAGCTTAAAATGTTGAGTTCCTACGCAAAATGTGTGAAGTGTGTACAAAACTATTAATGATTATTTTTAGATTAGCATAACGTTTAGTCTGTGTTTTGTGCTTGCTTTATTTCCTCGTCAGGAGATCATGAGTTCGAATCCTGGCAATCCCACAGCCATTTGTGGGCAGGATTCCAAGAGAGTAAAATGCCTCTGATAATAGCCAATCATAAGCATCTGAGAGCTCATGTGTGCAGATCAGGGAGGATAACACTTTAGTCTGAATCTGTTACGCTGCCCTGTGATGCAGCATGAGCAGCAGTTTGAAAAGATGTGGCGGGCTATCTTCACATGTCTTGGAGAAAGGACGTGTTAGTCATCACCCTCTCCAGTTGGTAGCTGTCATGTTAGTTAATGGGTGAGAAGTGGCATAACCAAATTGGGGGGAAAAAAAAAAAATATATATATATATATATATATATATATATATATATATATATATATATATATATATATATGTAAAGATTAGATAGTATTTTCAGAATTTGGTACAGTAACTATATGATTTAAATATAAATCAACCAAATTACTGGAGTCTATTACAAGTTGAGGTAATGTACATTAATAATGATATAATTTTCTATATTTCAAATTTTCTATAGTTGTCGTCTAAACTGAAAAAAGTACAGAAAAGTGGTGCTACAGATCAGTTCACCAGTGGTACAAAAACAGCTCAATGCTCTTATCAACACTCCAAAATCAATGATTTCCTAGGCAGCTTTTCCTCTTCATTTTGTTTATGGGGTGAGTTTAACACACTGTGCTGTCTTGATTTGGCTCTGTGCTACTGGTCACAACTCATTTTTTGAGGGACTGGACTGCTTCTTTCACTGTCACACAACTGTGACAGTGTCTCAATGCCTAAAGAATAAAAAAGCCTCAACCCACAACAGCCGTATGTGGAGCTGTCCAACCTTTTAAAGCACATTGTTTTTTCTCACACTCTCAACTGAAAGAGAAACAATATCTTTTTAAATAATTCTGCCATTTATACCAGTACACCACCTAGATCGTAAGTCATTTTGACTTTAAAGGGAAATTAAAAAGATTTAGAATTACTATACTTGAAAGAATATGAAATTAATTGTGATTTTTAGATGCTAGTAGATGATCTTTATCTCTTACTTACTGCCGTACCTACAAAAATACCTGAGCATGAGTTTATTTCCATAAATATTGTTTGCACTGATAATAATGCAGATGAAAGTTGGCCATTTTAATCCGTTTGTATTACTGTTTAATCAAATTAGTGACATAAATAGAGACCAGAAGATGAGGATTATAAATATGAAGAAAACTGCTTAAAGATAGTGAGGTAATGAAACATGAGTGTGAAATAAAGAACTTGTCCTGAGTACAGTAGCCCTCCCTTCCTCTGCTGTATTCACAGCCACTGATAAGCATGATCGCACTCCACTAACTAACACTGATTTCTCTGATAAGTGGAGGTGGTTACACACACCCTCCTCTTCGACAGTCCCACTTTAACTGCTGTTATTAATTAACTGTGTTTCGCTCGGCGTAGCACCGTAAAGCACACACGCGCGCACGCACACACAGGGTGATGTGCCGCCTGACAGGCCGTCTCTGTGATAACAGTGTGTTGATAAATGAGCGCCAGGTCTTCGCTGTCACACAGATACATCTTGCTGTTTACTCATGAATATGCACAGATCTATTTGCATATTGTACACATTTATCTGCTATACGGACTCTACAGTCACTCCGTCAATCAGCATTCTGACATGCCGTTAATAATGGCAAGGAGAAAAAAGAGGCATGTCTGCTGTTTGATCAGGTAAGTCTCTTCATCTATTTCATAAGAAAGCAACAGAATTGGGAAGGATGAAGCTTTTTGGGTTGTTCTAGCCATGATCACAGTGTGAGCTCACCTGAACTAGGTATCATCTCACTAGCCATCTGCTCAACATCTGGAGGCACCAACACTCTCACTTACACATCCTTCCTTTTAGAATGTAAATAATTGTGTTCAACACACAAATATTTCAGAAAAAATCATTCACATCTGCTGAAATAATGAATAAATGGTCAATTGTGTAGGAAAATAAAAAATAACCTCATGGTTGGCAGCATAGTTTATATTTACACAGTTTAGGACATACCCCAAAAAATCTACATTCAAATCCACATATACACAAATGCATCTATTACAAATAATGTTGTAATGTTCAGTGCCTTTCTTTAGTTACAGTTTTTCATTTTATTTCCTTTCTTTCTGCTTTGGCAACATTGCTATTTAACAGTCAGACGAAAAACAACTTGCACATTTATGCAGTTGTAAGTGCGCTGTTACCAAAATATAAGTAAGGTGAAGCTAGAGCACAAGCAAACCAAATGAAATGAGATCCCCAGACAAAGAATATTAAACTGAGAATCCTATCCACAGATGAACTTGATTCATTTAGGCAGAGACTTACAGAGTGTACAGGGTCTGGATATAAGCTTCTGTGATACAGAGGTAATAATGCTACAGTGCAAGCCATTATATAATCAGTGTCCTCCTTAGTGAAAACCTGCTCCTGCCCCATCATGCTAAGTTGGTCAAACTTCTGCATCCATCACACAGCTAGCCAGTATGTCCAAGCACTGATAAAAAGCTAGCAGCGTATTATGTTAACAAACACCAGCAGCCATGTGGACCACAAGCCACAAAAGACTACAAGAAAAAAAGAGAGAAAACCCTAAGCTTTTTTAAAAAAATGGTGAGCATTGCATATGAGAGTCATCATACGTCATCACTTTTTAGTAAGGAATAGACTTAAAAACGCTATATGGCCAAACATATGTGGACATCTGACCATCACACCCATATGTACTTGTTGAAAGACCCATTCCAAAGTTGGTCCCCCTTTGCTGCTATAACAGCCTCCACTCTTCTGGCAAGTCTTTCCACTAGATTTTGGAATGTGGTTGTGGGAATTTCTGCCCATTCAGCCATAAGAGCATTAGTGAGGTCAGGTACTGATGGTGGACAAGAAGGCCTGGGGCACAGTTGGTGTTCCAGTTCTTTCCAAATGTGCTCAGTGAGGTTGAGGTCAGGGCTCTGTGCAGGCCACTCGAGTTCTTCCACACCAACCCTGGCAATCCAAGTGATGGGAAATCTACAGTTACAGCACACACAGACATTCTAGACAATTGTATGCTTTCAACTTTGTGGCAACTGTACGGGGAAGACCCACATTTGGCTGCGATAGTCAGGTTTTCACATACTTATGTAAGCATACTGTGCAGTCCGAGTGACAGATTGGTCCACTGTTTTGTTGAAATGTTCACAAAACTGTGGTCCATTGAACAGAACTAAGGGACTGCTTAGATTGAAGCGAGCAAAATTGGCCATGCTCTCTGGGAAGGATGGACGGCATACTTTGTCTCCCCAGATAATCACAGTGCTACTCGCCAATCATGGGCATTTGTGAGCTCACGTATGCGGAAGAGGGAGTGTGTTACGTTCACCTGTGATGCAGCAGGAGCAGAACTTTGGAAAGATGTAATGGCTGGCATGTAATTCATGTGAATCGGGGGAAGCACGTGTTTACCCTCTCCGGTTTACATATATATATATATAATGTAGGTATGTATGTATGTATATATAAAATAAGGAGTCATAGTGGGCAAAGCTACCCAAAAACGCTGCCTACTTGGGAAGCTGTGCTCCTGACAACCCCAGACTGACTGTTTTACAGTTCTGCATTACTGTATTTAATTCTGTGAATCTGTTTATAATGTGTGTTTGGGAATAGCAGGAGTGATGGCAAGAGCTTTGTGTTTGTATGCTGCTAGTGGCATCATGTCAACGTCTGTTGTTTTTCTATTTTCTGATTTCTGTGAAAGCTCAGTGCCCAGAAGCTGAGTGCTGCAGTGTCGTGCAGTCAAACTCCTCAATTACTCCAACCGGTCTCCATCTCTCTCCATCATTCTTCATCTTACCTACTTTTCTGAGGCCAAAATGCAACAGGAAGGCTTCCTCAACTGGAGTGCTTACCCATCTCATAAGAAGCCAAAATATAAGCACACTCTAAGGAATGTAGTTTCTCTCTCTCTCTCTCTCTCTCTCTCTCTCTCTCTCTCTCACATACACACACACACACACACAGTTTCCTTCTTGGGGGTGGCAGGCTAATAAGTAACTGAATAAATAAATGCTGCATCCAGATTATGTGTGTGTGTGTGAGTGAGACAGAGAGAGAGAGAGAGAGAGAGAGAGAGGAAACAAGCAGGTTATTCGTATGTATTTATTCACCTGTGTTTCTCTGTTATATGTCTATTTTTTCAGGGTCTTGCATCAGTGAAGCGAGAGTGTAGTGGTGTTAGCATCACTGACTGCCCAGCACTCAGTAATTGTCAGAAATCTGTGTGTGCGATGTGTGTGCGTATAGGAAAGATGCTCTCTCTGCTATAAATCTCAGCGAAGATGAATGAGGAGAGTGTGGTCTGGTTGCTTTGTTTTTTGTCTGCTTCATGGCCAACAGACCTCTCCTTGTTTACACCAAATCTGCACTATATAAAACAAAGCTGTTTAGATTTAGAACAACACATTCGTTCTCCCTCTCTCTCTCTCTCTCTCTCTCTCTCTCTCACACACACACACACACACACACACACACACACTACGTGTGCCCCTGCTTATGTACCCCACGCCTGAGTTAATGCCCAAGGCGGTTTTAACACTGCTGTGCCTCCAAGCACAGAGAGGGGGAGTAATTGGATTGCTGTGGGTAATAAAGCGCTCATATCCTGCACAGCATCTGGATAATGCAGCCATCAGGAAGAAGAGCTCATTAAACAAAACAATCACCTCTACCACTACCAGATATTGATCCTACCTCCAAAAACCAACTGCTACAAAACACACAAAATGTACCCAAAACATAAAAAGCAGAAATAATCAAGATACATGGATGTTCATTTAATACACTATAACATGATCAGCTTTAAGACATTACATTGATGCACAGATGAAGAATTTCAATGCAACCTCAATCAGCACTTCTGTTATTATGCCAGTCTTATTAAAGCATGACTCAAACGGAGCCATAAAAAGACGTTAATGGTCTGACCTGCTCTGCCTTCAGCTCACCCCTACGCCCTTTTTTTGTCTGATGCCTTGTGTGTGACCATAAAAGTTGTCTTTTCCACATTCTCCAAAAGACCTTTTCAAAGCTTTCACTACGGATTAAATATAATTACTTCTTTTAAAGGTCTTTATACCACCTCGCTGTAGAATTCTCAAATCTGATTGGTCAGAAGGTGTGCATTATGTTTGTATAACTGCACGGCTCTGACAGTAGTTCTGGCTGTAACATAAATGATAGGTTTATATTAATGTGATTGTTTCAGTATCTTATTGTTCCTATAGTAACAGTTAACTCACAGGGACTTGTATAGCGGACACACCACGTAATCTAAGACTAATAGATGGATAAAAGAAAACAATGATTTAACAAAGAAAAAAGTATAATCATTAGGTGGTTTCAGCAGGAGACATTTATTTAACATCTATGAAAGAAGTCTTGGGTGTCAGTGTGCTTTGCAAAGTTTCCCAGCAAGTCTTCAGGACAGAGGAGTTTATGCTTTCCTGTTTCTCAGTAAAACAAGCTATGTTTTTTTTTTTTTTGAGAAAGAGAGAGAGTGAGAGAGTGAGAGAGAGAGAAACAGGGATGGAGATGCAGGTGAGGGAACAACTGTTTATCATTGCTACAACGTAAATGATAACAGGAACTACCTTGTCTTTTGGACATTCCACAACAATGAATCTTAACTATAAACTGTTACAATGCGCAATGTGTCATTCATTTATAAATTAATCATTGTAATCATAGACAAATAGCTGTGATGTTAGCACAACGGACTGTGTGGTTATATGAAAATAATCCGCCACCAACTGCACAGTGTGTTGTGTGTTATTCCTTACTCGTACCACAGCGCTGATGAATTCTCGAATCCGACTGGTCAGATCGTGTGGCTTAATTTTTCTATTACACAGTAGAACACAACAGCTTGGACAGTAACGGTAAATCACCGGTGTATTTTAATACTTTTATAATACATAAGCATTTCTGTAATGCTCATTCACAGGGACTTGTACGGAGGATGCCCCACATCGTGAGACTAAAAATAAAAGTATTAAAAACAAGTATTTAACAAAGAAAAGCATATAGTCATTGATATGGTGAAGTGTTCTGTAAGTAAATGTTTATTTAACATTTGTGTTAGGAGTCTCGGATGTCAGTTCTTTGTGAAGGTCATAAGGGAGTCTTCAGGACTTTCTGGTGTCATGGTAACATGATGAGATGCGTATTTTTCTTATTAATGTCAAGAGAGAGAAATAAGAGAGAAAAAAAATCGGAATATTAGCAAATTGCTGTGGTATAAGCGGATTTGTGCTCAGAAGTACTGTTAAAATTCAAATGTGCATCATCAACCTATCACAATTCCAAATTCAGATTTATAAGCAAAGGATCTTGATTTAATTTTATCTTCTTTTCTTTCTCCAATTCGCTGATCTGGGCTACATGGCATAAAGTCAGAACATTTCTACACTATATTCAACAATCCACAGAAATTAAAATGGAATTAGCTATTGCTGTGATGAGGTTTGCTCAAAGAAAGGTCTATAGAATCTAACAAGATGTCTTAAAAGATTAGTGTACTTAGAGGAACATGTGCTTTCCGCTTCGCAGGCTTTACACATCGCAAATTGACTTAATGCTGCCATCTTTTCCATATTTTTAACGTAAGGCTGTCTGGTAAGGGTGCCTCTTAAATAGCACATAATTTCTAGAATTTTCCTGACCTTCTGCCATTGTTTAGTTAATCATCCTCATTTGTCAGGATGCTGAATGCTGCAGTATGACACAAAACACAAATTAAGTCAGGAAATACAGAAAATGTTCATGTGGTTAGGATGAACAGCATAAACATGAATTCATTCAGTTCCAAATAGGACTGATTCTTTGTATTGCACATGCATGTAATGGTCTGATTTACATTCAAATGCTTTCAGAACAATGGCGTGGAAGTGATTAAGTGAAGAACAAATCGAACGGATGAACTGTCTCAACCCTCACACAGAACTGCTACACATTTATTGGTCAAAAAATTAGTAAAGACCAAACTGAACTATACAAGTCCAGAAACAGACATGACACACGCACACCTGAGAGGAAGTAGCTGATTATCACATGGTGTTTTGAGACTCATACTACAGAACACTGAAATGAATAAAGAAATGTTAATGGTGCTGTTGTGTGAATAATAGCTGTCAAATAGAGAGATGGAAGTGAGAGTAGGGAGAGCCTTTTTTCACTAAAAAAGCCAGCCGGAGCTCCTATTAGAGCAGAAAAGGTGCAGTCTTTTTTAGGTCCTTGTGTGCAGTTTTCGTAACTCACTCCCGAGCCTTTTTCAGGTAAACCTTTAATCACTGAATCACGGTTACATCCCTGATTACTTGTTGTGTTAAACTACAATGGTAGATTACTTATTGATTGGACAAATGGCATGAACGAGGGAAGAAAAATAAGCGTTATCCACAAACAAACACACAACAGTTATACTCGGACACAATGCCTTTCTCTCTCTCTCTCTCGTTTCTCTGCGCACGGTGTAACTAGGGCAAGCTGAGGTAAGAGTGTGTCATCACGACTGGAATATAGTTAGTGAGAGAAAGCACACACACACGCACAGACTATAGATAACATAAAACACATAAAACATACTAATACTGCACACAGTAGCACCTATTTTCCATGCAGTCACTACGCTAAACTCTCTGAATGCTGTATACAATGTGATACACACATACACACACTGCACTACTTACAGTGGCACATGCTGCACTGACAGTATTTTGCTTATACACTATTTGCTCATACTGTTATTGGAATGCCATTTTATTCTGAATGAAATCAATAAATATGCCTATGATATAAATAATTAAATGAATAAATGCGGCAAAAATATATAAATAAGTCAATACAGTGTGAAATAATTCAAGACATTAATTGTAGCGAACTCATTATTAGAAAATATTACTTCATCATACTTTTCAAGATAACTTATTCTCCCCCACCTAAACACCATTTTCTCCCTAATTCTCCCCAATTCTCCCCTTCATACGACGAGCTACTAATCGTGCTCCTTCCAAGACACATAAAGCCATCCAACACATCTTTTCAAACTACTGCTCATGCTGCATCACTGGGCAGAGTAAAACACTTGGGGGGAAAAAGGCGCTCTCCACCCTCTTTCGCATATATGAGCTCACAGATGCACAGAATTGTCTGTCATTGCAGTGATTGACAGGAGAGAGAAAGAGTGCTCCATCCCTCCCACCCAGAGATCACTTCATTTCACTTTAATTTCATAATAATAGTTTTTTTTTTTATTTCAAAATGGCTTTTTTCAAAAGATTACTTTTATTTCATAATGCCCTTCTTCATTTCATAATGCTACATGTATTAGGACTGTTGTAATCCGTCAGCCAACACCAATGGGGTGGGGTGAGAGAAGCTCATTGGTTGCTCACGCAACATTCTCCAACAAGCCGTTCTCCTCTGAGTCGTGCTGGATGACACACCAAATAAATCTGCAATTTCTCAAGTTGACAGACCAGACAACACAAACGTGTGAGCATATGATCCAAAATTTCCAGAGGCAAACGTCCCACACCAGTGCTTGAGGAGACTTCCTCACGGGCATCTTCAATACGAACGCGGTGCTCAGTCAGTCTCAAAGCAATGACAATTTCATCCTTAATGTCTATATCTTAAGGGGCACTTATCCGCCCAAGAATTTCTAACAAATGTACAAATACGGGTCAAAATAGCATCAGCTGGTAAATCATGTCTATCTGTTTGGTCATCTAAAGAAAGCATCGCATTTCAGCGCTCACTGAGGTCTTCCATGTGGTTCCGTCTGCCTGAACGCTAGCATAACTTTGCCACACAACTTCACTAGCAGGTAGTTTCACTACTGCCACCCTTAGCATGTCTGTAACTTTATCATAAAGTTCAGAAGAACCAGAACTAAATAAAACAACACCATGTTTGGCTGAGTAGCACTGCACACTCTTGCGCTGGTTAGATTTTTAGGGGGTGGTTTTTGGCTCAGCGTGCCAGCTTTCCTTGCAGCCACTCTCTCTTAGCCTATAACAACGGTGTGATAAATACTGACAATGTAATAAATATTTCCTTTAATTGTCACCATCGGCTTTTTTGAGGTTTTATATGGCTGATTAATACCGTAATACCAGCAAAAAAACATGTCTGAAAATTTCACCCATATCAGCTGCCAAGTCAAATTCCAAATATTATTTATACCAATAATACTGACTCTGATTCTGAAATGTTGGTTCACACTTCAACATCCTCGCTTCCCTCACAAATCGCTTCAAAAAGTGTCAACCTAGAACTTAATCAAGTGTCAGCCTAAATCATTTCTCTCTTCACGACAAATCCTCCTACTGTATCACTTACAGCAGTCCTGCTCTTTAAACAAGGCCTCTCAACAACTCAGAGATGAATTTAGCATTTTGATGAGTGCATGCCTTCTGACTTCCATTACTGAAATATCGACCTCGCTCTCTACCTGCTGATGTTTTTGACTGAAATTTCCCTCCTATCATTGATCCGGCAGAGTGCAACTACATAATCCTGTAGACATCTTATTAAAGTCAATTATGCCTAATTAAATTTCACGTCCTGTTGTGCGCCCACTGTGCCGCGTCTTTAGCATGAAGACTAATGCTGGCTTCTCTGTGAGGTCTTTTAAAGCCAGATGTTACAGAAGTGTCTACTTCACTGCTTACGCGCCAACCTCAAAGAACAGAATTTATGAATATATGTGGACAGATCTGAGCCATAATCCATATTTTCTTATGAGCAATTCATTTGTTTTATTGACGGTATTTCTGAAAATTCGATATGGTGGATAATTCGATATGGTGGATAATGTTATTGCACAGCTGCAGAGTACAGTTACAGTCTCAGTTTCTTGGTTTGGCAGCCAGTGAGAGAAAGACTTCACACAGAGACTTCTCTGACCTAGCATAATTAGAGCTAGCTTCATTAAGTTATAGCTTGTGTTTAAATTGGATGAACAACAGATTAAAAAGCTTTCCTCAAAAAATCTTCTTCTCAGGGCAAAAAGGAGCATGATTATTTATATTTGACACCCAATGAAATTAGAGAGCAGGTGAGATTTACACCAGCTTTAAGTCCTTCTGAATTAATGAATCTGAAAACTGTCTGCAATTCAAGAAAACACCAGCAAAACGTAATTTTGATATGAAGGATTACAATTTTCATATGGTTAATATTTGAAAGCAGAGATGGCATCAGTTGCATCTTCATTGTCATTAGTTATGTTTTAAATCATTTACAAATGTATTATTCTAGGCAATCTTTAGTATACATTACTGTCTAGTGCTGTTCATACTGAAATAAGAACAAATGTAGTACAGTAAACAGGCTAGCATAATGTGCTCCATTTGTGAAACAAATGAAGCATGCAGAATGGATACTGTTTGCGCTAATCTGTCCCATCATGCAAAGGGCTCGGAGCAGATAACAGACAAAACTGCATCTGTGGCACTGCTTCTGTCTCCGTCTTAAAACTGTATTTGTTAATGAACTGTATACTACACTGAAACTTAATGAGGCACTCTTGTTTACATCACATGCATTTTAACAACATGCATTTCCCTTCAGTAGCAAACGCTTCGTGTTTGAATTTGATCATCTTCACTTTTAAAGTGACTCTCCACACAAAAATATGTTGTACATACTGATCATGTAGATCTAAGATACAACATAATTTTAACTGGTATTTAGTTTTAATATACGATTTGCGAAAGCTGTTCTTTCCCTAGAAGTTTAGTTTGTAAATGATTTGGTCTTTTTGAAAGGGTCGCTAAGGGGAATGAATCAGTATCAGTCACTGAGTCATTCCTAGCTCAGTTGCTGCCTGCAGGCTAAATAATCGCAAAGCAAAACATTTCAAAACTTATCAACAACTGACTTCATGATTAAGCAGAGATTTTGCGGTGATTTATGTAATATGTTTACCTGCCTGAGTTTTTCGAGCATCTGTGAATTGTGTGAGTGTGTACCAAACCTGATTCGCAGACAATGAGTCAGTGAATTCTTTTGGACTGATCTCCATGCCTCTCTTATTCAGTGGATCGGTGTGTTTAAATTAACGAATCTCTCTACCATGACCAAGATTTGCTCCTCTCACTTTCAGCAGGTCAGTGTGTGAATCAGCAAATCTCTCTGTCATTAATTTTTTAAGCTCTATCTTATCTTTCAGTGTATTTTTAAACATTCATGAATTGTGTAAGTCGTATTTGCGAGTGTGTGTGCGTGTGCCTAACCTTATCTTCTCCTCATCCTCTGGAGTCTTTTGGTCAAGCCCGAGATTCACACTTCTGTTGTTCAACGGGTCAGGTGAGTTCAACGAGTACCAGTCAGGCTTTTTGTTTTTGGTCTAAGCTGGAGGGTTCCGGCGTTTCAGTGCATGTAATAGTAATCTATGCTAAACACAGACATATGAGCATATTATAAAATAACAGAAAACTGTCTGCAGTTGACGATGGCATGACCGTGCTGTACATTTGAGTGAAATACACAAATGAACAAATTGTTGAATGAATCAGTACATTTAACTAAATGGATTCAAATGACCCGAGTCACTGAAAACGTTTCATCTCCAATTCCCTAAACACACCTCCTCTGCATTTACATTCGTTCCCAATATGTTCTTGACCAATATGTTCTTTGACATGTGCCCTTGTAGATGGTAAAAATGGGTCACGATAAGAATGTAAATGGAACAAAAGTAAAACAAAATGTAATACTCAAGAAGTGTGGTGTGTCTGTAATTTGATTTGAATTTGATTTTTAAGCCAATGATATAAAGCAGCATTTGCACGCAAATGATGTTAACAACAAAAGCACTATTAATTCTTTTTCTTAATTATCGTTACTTTGTTATTTTGTTAAACATTTCATGCTACAGTTCTTGCATATTGCTCAGCTCTGTATGGGCTTCGTGCTCGGTTGTAGCTCTCTCTGTGTCTCGGTGTGTGTGAATATGTGAGCTAGGTGGGTTATTTAGTTTATTGTCTCTCTCTGTTCTTCCTAAAATTGTTTTTTAAACATGGGTTTGCTCAGCCATTCTTCCCATCATGGCAAGAAGGTTAATCTTTCTCACTTAATATTTGCTACCCAGGTATAACTGTCTTTTTTTAACCATATCACTAACTACTATGAAATATTCAGTAACTACAGGGAAATTAATAGAAATACCTGCCAACATGTCCTGCAAATTTAAGGGATAAAGAGTAAGTGTTACAGTAACTGTACCACATAAACAAAAAGAATATTGCATTTTTACACTGAAGGACTGAAGTCTAAGAGCAATCCTCCTCTATTAAGTCTATTAAAAATTATTCCTGAAACCAATAATATGCATTAAAAAGCTATCCTATTGTGTAGTTGTATCAGGTGCTGGATATACTGAACACTGTAATATTGTGTTGTAGTTAAGATGCCGTACATTTTCTTCCTGTTCAACTCCTAATTTAAATGTTTGAAAAAAAATCTAATTTTAATCAAAATAATCCATCTTTTTCTTATCCAGTGTGTTGATGTGTAAAACAGTAATGCTTGCTATTATTTTAAGAGCGGCCTTTAATTATATAGCCAATGAATAAATTTTACTCAAGAGTAAGGGTACTAAACCGTACCTTTCCTTGTCACTGCCGTGGTGCCTTTATGAGTACATGTTTTGTAACTTGTACCTGAAATTGTAAAAAATAGTGTACCTTTGAAAGGATTAACGTTGGAAAATTAGTAATTACTTATTTAATTACTAATAATTACTTTTGAGAAACACACAGTAGGTGTACACACTTGAGAATCCCACTCCTGTAACAAGGAAAGATACAGTTTTGTACTTTTTTCTGAAAGTGTAGAGAGCGCGCATGATGAACATGAGGAATGCAACGTAACTCAAATGTCTTCATTCACATACTCTGATTTGGGTTCTTGACTCTGGACATTCAAAGACATTCAAAGACATTAGTGACATCTGTTAGAATTTGGCACCAACTTAATTTTTAAAATCTTTAAGATTTAAAATAGAATTTGGGAAAGATTTTATTGGGATTATCTACATTGTGACAAGTAATAATTGTATAACATACAGTAATAATAATAATAATAATAATAATAATAATAATAATAATAATAATAATAATAATA
>CM040975.1:24406215-24483379 GCA_022985145.1 Pangasius djambal | reverse complement strand
TAATAATAATAATAATAATAATAATAATAATAATAATAATAATAATAATAATAATAGACTGCTGAAATAGTACAGTCTAAGCCTGGCATTATTGCGACATTTAATGTGGCAACAATATATAGTATAAACAGTATGCTAAAGAAAGTGTAAATGTACAAATTTTTCTTATAGCTGATGAGCTAACACTGGAGATAAAATCCTACCAAAACAATAATGTACAAACAAATAAATTTGGGTTAGTGACTTTGTCAGAAATATGGTGTACATTTTTTTTAAAAATGTAAAAGTGAAAATCTTGCCCTTTTACATCAATGTCTATCCTCTGGGCTGTGAACGGAAGAAAGATATTAAGTAAGAGTCCCTCCGATCCCATGGTACGGCCCCTCTGCTCAGCTGGAGCATATGTATTTAATTTGATCATGATTTTCGTCTAAATTTGTATTCTGCCCCGGGCTACTGCATTAATGGTTTGGCCAGCACCACCTGCAAACTAGGTTAATATCTGCATTAATTCTTCCACGTTTAGGAAAGAAACCAAGACGATGCACACATTTACATATACACAAAGACACAAAGATGCATACTTCTGAGTTATTATATAAGTAGTCTATCACAGATATGCTGGGCTTGAAGTCATTTCAACTTGTCTGAATGTCAAGTGTGTGTGTGTGTGTGTGAGGAGAGAAGGAGAGAGATGGAATTGTGGAATGGTGACACACTGCTAACACATTGGGGTCACGGTGAAAAACGGCTGAAGAGGAAAGAAGGGGAACAGAGAGGAGGAGAGACAGACGGAGACTCCCAGGGAGTAACATTGTGCTGGAGAAAAAGGGATTGAGGGAGAAAGAGAGAGAGAGAGAGAGAGAGATGTGAGATGAGAAGAGCAGGACTTTAGTGCTACATATTATCTAATAAACAAAATAGATGCCAACAAATACATAAATCTATGTCTTTTATATATTTGTTTTAGCATGCTACACTTTTGCTTAACAGCGACCGCTGATTCCAGGCAAAATGCACTTCAGACAGAGGTGTCAGTTATGGCACTGGCAAGTGGCCCAGCCACATTTAAGGTTTTCACAGCATCTGGAATCAGCACCAAAAATAAGTCAAACGCAACCAACCATATCAAATGCTTGGGTGACCTTTCAGGTTTAAGTAACTTGCATGTTTTGGTCAACATCATACCTGAAATATGACCTTACAAATGTTGAGCTGTGGCTGTGTTTTGGCAGGCTGGTTCATTCCACGGTGGTATGCGGCCTGGATGAATGTGGTATGTGTGGCTTGGCATCAGGCCATCACTCATTTACTATCTGGGATTATTCCTATTAAGGCTGAGGCCCATGCTCAGTTCTGAAGCGATTATGGCAGAAATCTCCACAGTGAGAACACTGAATGGTCCCCCTATTTTCAGGTTAAACATTCAAAATTAACAAACATCATTTTTTCAAGCCGAAGTGATCTATTAGTGTCTCTGTTAAATTAAAAAAAAAGATGAATTTAAAGTCACTGGTCTGGTTCAGCTCTGAGTGTACTTTGCTAAGCAATCAGTCCTGCTAAAACATGTTTCTAGTTTCCTAAAAAGTAAACCTATGCAGACAAAAGATTTACACCCCTCCTCTTTTTTATTTACTAATACAGGTCTGTACGCCAATACTGTCATAATATCATTTGCGTAGGTTAGTCACTCTATTAGTGTCATAGTTACATAACAAACAGACGACTTGACTAGCAAAAACTTTGCTACACAGCCATCCTCTACAGTCCGGGACCCCTTTAACTTTAAACAAAAAAATCGCAGACCCCCTCGGTACAGATTTATTTTTACAAACTAGTAAAAAAAAAAGGAGGTACATTATTTAAACATGTACAATAATATTTTGGCTATTTGTTAGAGCCAGAAAGTTTACAGACATAATGATTTTGATAATATTGTGAACCTCCTGGCTGCTCTTCACAAATCCCTGTGGGTCCACAGACCTCACCATGGATCTATAGGCTGATGTACAAGCTAAAAAGGTGTACAATTATGTGTAAAACTGTACATGCTAGGCTCAGTAAGTATCAACGTACGGGTGTTTAATACACTTTTGATGCCCTGTGCTAGTTGCCTAGTACTAGGTATCATTAAAACAATAAACGTTAAAACAGCAAATTGGCTTTAATTATGCCTGTAGATTTTTTCCCGCTGTTGCATACAAATTCATAAGCTATTGCATGTGACCTGAGATAGCGTCTAAAACATGGAACCTGTACAACAGTGTTTACTTGCTGCAACCAAATTTTTGCCTGTTTTATTTTTATATATTTTGTACTTCAACTTGACCTACGGTTAGAGGTGAAGTCAGTAGTTGTCCGTGCCAATTTTCCATTCAGCGTAATAACAACCAATTTCAAGGGCCCATTATTGTAACTGTTTTTCATCACTTCAGTTTCAAACGATCTTACAAATGGCTGCCGTGGGTCTTTCACCTTCTGCCCTTCGAAGGCCACTGCGTAGGCTTTAGCCGTATAACGGGCTGTGCCGCAAGGCTGAAATATAAAAACTCATCCTAACTGTACACTCCGATATCATGGTTATAAGTACACTACGACTACATTGGGGGTATTTTTTCAAGATATCTTGGTATCTGCTCTAACCTCATACTTCCACAGAGGAGAACATAAATCCATGTAACACTACAGCATTCAGATTTTTCAGATAAACTGACGGTGTGTTTTTTTTTTAAATGGATGCTCTTAGCCTTTAGTAGTTTATCAAAGCATGAAAAGCTTTCCTTTTATTTTCATTTATTCTTTTAAAAAGCATATATGGCTGTAATCGCAATAGTATGAAGGAGTCACATTGGTGTACTGTAACATCCCTGAGTCCTGTCTAATAGCTGAAGCAGAAGAAAGTCTTGTGTTGATGTATACGGAAGATTTTAGCACTGAGTTTAGTCTAAATAACAGAGAGGATTATTACTGACAAGACAAGATGAGGTAGGAGAAAAATTATAAAAAATAATTCTGTGTATTCATTATTCAACCTGCTACACACCTTTTTGTAATGAAGTAATGTATCATGAATCCACACACACACACACACACACACAAATACAAGCTGATATATAGCCTACTATGTTCTGTGGTTTATAATGTTAACAAAAAAAGCAACAGTCTTAACTAAAAAAAAAAGTGGCAGCCTAAATGTTGAATTATTTCTTGAACATTTTTATATTTATGGTCGAGAGAGAGAGAGAGAGAGAGAGAGAGAGAATGATATATTGAATAACGGCACACCTGTTTGTGGTGAAGTGTTTATAACGTTAGCCACACAGCTAACCCGGAGCGTATGTCACAGGAAAAATTAGCCACACAGCTAACCCGTAGTTTATGTCACAGCTAAATTATTGTCATATATTGTGTCGAAAAACATTGCTTGCCAATTAAATAAAAATAAAAACAGGTAGTTTATAGTGGAAGGTGTCGTTTAAACTCCACACCGCTGTGTATACTCGTTTAAATGAGAGAGTACTTACTGAATGTTGGAGCTGTTCCAGTGCACCGCGTGCCGGCTCGCGCGCGCCAGGTAAAAGTTCGCACAGGTGAGCGCGAGCAGAAAGAGCGCGAGCGCGGCGAGCGCCATAATCCCTTCTTATCAATATGTCTCCCTTCGACCCGTCTCTTTCTGTGTGTGTGTGTGTGTGTGTGTGTGCGCGCGCGCGCTTCCCGGTCCGGTCTCTGCGGGTCCCGTCACTCACAGCACTGACACCACCATCCCGGGCGTAAGAGAAAAAAGGAAAAGGGAGCGCGACGCAAAGCACGCGCTCAAACTGCGACCACGGTGACGCGCGTGGACTGTGCATGCGGCGCGTAAGGCAGAATCCATGGCAAGCACCGCGTCCCCATGTCTTCCCTTTCTCTTTAAAGCAATCCTGCGCCTGCAGAGAGCTGAGAAGCCCGCGTGCTCGCGACGTCTCGGGATGGACGCGGGATGGAGGCTACGCTGACCGGATTCTTGACATTGATAAGAAAAAAAGTGTCCCCTCGGAGGACAGTGCAGGAGAAGACGCTGCGCACGAGCCAAGTGAACAAAGGCGAAGAGGCGAAGAGACTCCGTTTGCGGGTCTGACAACTATATGTTACTATGGCGTCGTTATTATTACTTATAGTTTTTTAATGAAAGATGCTTGATTAGACTATCTGATGCTCTCCATCGGCGATGATGCACGTTTCACACTAACGGAGATGTGATGAGAACAGGTCCTCGTGCGAGTTTTATTCGCCTCCCTCCAACCGGCCCGAGCATCAACTAGCCTCAAGTTCTCTCTCTCTCCCTCTCTTTGTGTCTCTAGTGATTCGGTAGGCTGTGCTCGTGCGTCTTGTAGCTCCGCCCCCGCTCGGTATAAACAGCCCCACGTCCTTCAGCATCAGCTACCTTAAAGCCGAAACGAGGAGACAGGCTCCGTCCCAAATCACACAAGCCTACACTAAGTCCATCAAATTACAACGTGATATACATATATAAACGTACGCTCTATTGTAACCAATGGCAACCTAAGCTGGTGCAATGTTTTCACATATTTGGGACAAAGCCCCAAACTTTCTTTTAATCTAAACTAGCGACTCCATCTTTTATTAAAAAAACAGGCCTTTGAACAGCCTACATCCCACAATCCCATATCCTTCTGCTTCCAGCACCCATAATATGCACAAACTGATGATTTTTGCACCCAGGCGTTTAGTGCGGTTCCTAAACGCACACCCCATCCCCGCCCCTTCAGCATGGGTAAGTCTGGTGTAATACAGTGTGATTATGGGAAATCCTCTTAGGCGAGTAAATTGATTCTCTCCTCTCTGCACTCCCCAACTCATCTGCATGCAGGGTGTAGAACTGATGGTTAATGCACCTGTGATATGGAGAGCGCGCACACACGCACGTGCACACACACACACACGCACACACACACACACACACACACATACACAAACACACACACAAACACTCTACTACCCATCATTATATTTTTGCATTGAGGATGGCTTGTTGTCTCTTGTGTCACCTCAGGGCATGTTGCTGTGGTGATGCTGTTTTTTATGAAGGGAGGCAGAGAGTCAGTGAGAGAGGAAGAGAGGAAGAGGGATAGTTTCGGTTTCCTTGCCTGCCTGCTGGGAACGAGTTGGTTAAAGAGAAGTCAAAATGATTTATTGGTAGAAAAGGAGGGAATAGAAGAAAAGTGGATGGAGAGAAAAAGTGAGAGAGGGAGACAGAGAGAGAGAGAGAGAGAGAGAGAGAGAGACACGAGGTGTCATTGGGGAATCCCTCTGTCTTTTTCTCTTCAGTGTTTTTGCCTATCTCAGTCACCTGCATATCAGAAGAGCTCTCTCTCTCTCTGTGTGTGTGTGTGTGTGTGTGTGTGTGTGTGTGTGTGTGTGTGTTAGTCTTTGTCGTCTGGCCCTGTCTTTGCCTACACCCATTGTGTCATGCTACGTTGACTCTTTTGCAGTCTATTTCTGTCCTTCTTTGGCTCCCTTGCTCTCTCGTGATCTACCTGTCACTTCTTTGTGTGTCTTACACTCATCCATCTGCCATCCATCTCTCTCTCTATCTCTCTCTCTCTCTCTCTCTCTCTGACTCCCTCTGTTTCTCTCTCGCTTCCTCTTTTTTTTAATTCCAGTGCAGAAGTGTTTCTCTTCTGGTTTCATCCTCCACTCCATCTTGGTGACAGGAGAAAACCTTTGAAGCACCCATGCAAATACATTTTGTACATTTATGGAAAAAACATCTCACAATGTTAAAGTGCATGAGTGCACACACTCGCACATGTACACTTGATTTCAAATAGACTGCTCCATGAAGTAGTTTTGTAAATTTCCTTTAAATGCGCACCTTTCTCAAATGCCTCTTTAGTCACATGCCAAGAATGGCAAAAGCCTCATCGTGATGGCTTTCACACTGTTTTTCATTTCTTTATTTTCCCAACACAAACGTTTCATATATCTGTGAGGGGGGCATTGTCAGATTTCATGAAGCAGCTTTCATTTGCAACAGTGCTTCCCAATCCAATTGGGCTTTTCCCTCTCTATAGCAGATGAAGAAAAATGGCCCCTGTGGCATAGCCAGGGCCGCCGGCACACCGGCCCTTATGACATTTAGCTTGGCGCGGCCCTATCCGTCACACAGCCCGTTTCCCCCGCTCAAATCCAATCTCGCTGCCTCATAACACTCAACCTAATACCAAACTCCCCCAGCCGAGTCTTCTCCACGCACCAGCTGCAAGGGAAATCACAGGCAGGGTGGCATGGCTGACTTGACCCCTTGACACAGGAAGTCCTTTCTCAGACAGCCGTGTGACACACAGAGATGTGGAGGAGAGTACAAAGTGTTGCATTCATCCAGCAAGAAGAGCGATTAGAGAAAAAAAAACAGGCATTTTTTTTATTCGTGTCAACGACCTGACCTTTAAAATAAATTCACAATCGCAGCTGTGGCTTTCGGCAGATTCAGTTTTCTCATGAAATTATTAAAATAAGTTTTGTTTCTGATTTCTCTCTCTCCCTTGCGCTCTCTCTCTCTTTCTCTCTCTCTGTCTCTCTCTCTCTCTCCTTCGCTGTCATTCCCCAAAGTGTTCAGTGTTGTGTTAGTAAACCATGCTGACATCCACCCCTCCTCTGGCCTCCCTCCTGCCTCATTCTCCTGCTCTCCCTATATCTCTCTTGCGCCCTCTTTCTCTCTTTCTCTCTCTCTCTCTCTCTCTCTCTCTCTCTCTTTCACTCCACTGACTGACATGAATTTTCAATCTCACTGTTTACCTTCCACTGCTGTGCCTAAAACAACACTGGCAAAGATAGAGCCCGCGTAGGAGAGGGAGGGGGCAGGGCAAAAGGGAGGGAGAGACAGACAGAGGAAGAGGAAAAGAGAGAAAGAGCGGGAGGATGTGGTGAAGCAAAAAAGGCAGAGGTGTTAGAGACTATGGAGTCTATGGTGAGAAGTGAATGAGGTGCAAAAAGAGAGAAAAGAAGCTGTGCGTGTGTGTGTGCACGTGTATGTGTGTGTGTCTGTGATACAATTGATACAAGAACAAATTTGGAATATAGTACAATAATAACATTTTAAATACAGTATATTTAGGGGACGAGTGATGTAAGAAAAGATATACACAATAGAATTGATGTGCTACATACTGTCTACAAAAACGAGTGACAAATTAAAGGAAAACCAACATAGTGTGTGTTAGTAAGGTGTTGGGTCACTATGGACCCCACCACCAGAACAGCTTCAATGTTCCCTGACTTCAGTTCTACATGTAGTATCTGGAACTGTACTGAAGCGAGGATTTGCATTCTTCCTTCAGTTGATGGTTTTTTATAATGGTGATGGAGAGCACTATCTTCTACATCGGTCCAAAATCTCCCATAGGCGTTCAGCTGGACTGAAATCTGGCGACAATGAAGGTTTTAGCATATGATTTACATCATTTTCATCAGCAGCAATCCGTTCAGTGAGCCCTCGTGCCCTGTGTGGGGGCGGAGTCATCCTGGATGAGACCACACCCATCAGGATAGTAATATTTCAGTTTAGGATAATCAGTCTGAAGAAATTTTTTGCATTGATGCTTCCCTCTAAGAGACAAGTGGACCTGATTCATGCCAGCAGAATGCATCTACATAAAAAAGCATTACAGAACCACAGTTTTTTTACTATAATTTGTTACTGATCTGTATGTATTACGAATGTAAACAAATATGGTAACATGCTCTTAATGGATACAAATACAAATACAAATAGGATGCGTGCTATTCTTTTTCCCCCCCACAGGGTTAAATAGAGGTGTGTATCAGCACTGAGAAACTTACATGAGTGTGAGGTTCATGCTGGCACGAGTGTTCAAATATGAACCTCACAGGACAAACATAAGACCATGTTCATTAACGGAAAAGTACAGCACTACGCGGTGAATTTAACTACCTGGTCAAGGACGAGGTTCTTTCATTCAGGCTACTATTGTTTCTATACTGAATTCATTAGAAGCCATCACAGGCATGTCTGAACAAAAATTGTAACTGTGCGAGCAGGATTAAAAAAAAAAAAACAGTCCTGTACACATCTCTAGTTGAGACCTGTTATTAACTGGAGTGATGTAGCTGAGATTGAGGAACTGTCAGAGCCAGAATTCACATACCATGATGACACTGCTGCCATTTCTAACTCTGCGTTTCTCTTTTCGTACTATTTTTAGGGTTTCGGGAGTGGTAGGGCTTAAATTTAATTTAAAAAAAAAAACCTTCCAGCTTAGGCCACACCCACTTCAGGTTTAAATCCAAATACAGATACTGATATGAATATTTTGAGCACTAAACAGATACTGTCATTGTGTTACACTTCTAGTGTGTGTACTAGAGAAAATAAGGGAATTGGTATGCATGACACACATTTCTACATACTCTATGTGAGAGAGAGAGAGAGAGAGAGAGAGAGACCCAAAGAACTGATTAGACAGAGAGCACAGTTTAATAGCAGGCCACAAGCTAACTGAATAAGTGGACAAAGCGTGTTTAAAGGAGAGAGAGAGAGAGAGAGAGAGAGAGAGAGAGATGGCTAGACAAAGGATTCAGTAGCTAATAGCATGCAAGGCGACTGTCTAAATGGTCAGTATGTGTGTATAAGAAGGACAGAAAGAAAGCGAGAGGACACACAGAACATTAGGGGTGAAAAGGAACAGAGAGACTGAAAGTGAAGGATCTTAAGACATATACGGAGAGGAAACAAAGAGGGATGAGGAGAGAAAAGAAAGATCTTTTTTTTTCCAAAACCAGGGAGGAAAGAGGGAGTCAGTGGAGAGAGGGAGAGAGCTCAGAATAGACACACTCAGCAGCATGAAATATTGAAAGAAGGAGCAAGAAAACAAGACAAAGGAGAGGAAAATGGAAGGTCTGATAGAGATAAATACAATGGTTATTTGGGCAGCGTGTGTTGGCAAAGAGGGCGAGATGGAGCGAGAGGCAAGCGAGGACGAGGGGCTGCAGCAAAAGATAGATGATGGAAAGAATCCCGACTTTGGTGCTATGATGGAGGGTGGGAGGAGAGGGCAGAGATTTAGAGAGAGAGAGAGAGAGAGAGAGAGAGAGAGAGAGAGAGAGAGAAGCCACATTTTTTGGATGTGGAAAAATAGATGGTTTACATTGGACAAATCAGTCTGCAAAGTGTTTCATCTCTCTCATCCTCACCTCTCTTCATTCGTCTCTCTCTCTCTCCCTCTCTCGCTTTGATCTCTCACTCACTGATCTACTCCTCTCCCTTAATGTCAAATATTTAAGATGTATGGCAGCTTTTGTGCAAATTATCATGCAGATCCGGTGGTGTTTTCAGCACCATCAAATGCCACTCCTCTCATTCACAAGCCCAAATGCTTGCAATCGTTTTTTTCCCCCCTACAATCATTATTAATTCATTTCTAATCCTCTTGGAACTTTGAAAAGAAAGACCAGATGATCAGTAGTATGTTTTTTTTTTATCTGTCCTTTCTGATCTAATCACAGTTTCTTAACCCCAGGCTAAAGTCAGAGGCTCTTATTGACCGGGCTAAATGAAGCGGCTACAGCGCTTTATTCAGTCTCATCTGTAAATCTTCAGCATCAGCAAAGGCGAGAGGAGCATAGCACTCCTGCTGCTGCTGCTACAACTGGGGGAGAGGAGGAGAGCAGATTGGCTGATCGGTGATCGATTGTGGAGGCCTGCACGCAAGTTTTCTTACCAAGCATTTTGCTGCCTGGCACTGACATAAATCAGACCCTCAGAGCTGCACTGCACTCAGGACCGCCTTTTATTCTCGTTCCTTTTGTGTCTGCATTTGTGTGTGTGTGTGTGTGTGTGTGTGAGAGAGAGAGAGAAGGAGAAAAAAAACTGAGAGGATGAGGAGAGTCTCATTATGTCAGTCTTTCTTGTAACAGCATTTTCTTTTTTTTTTTTTTTTAAATTTTATTAGTCTGGAGATATCAGAAAAAAATGGTGGATCAGATATTGGAGAAAATAAAGAAAGAATTTGATCCAATATTGTAACAAATAAAAAGTGGGTTTGGAAAAGAGTTTTTTTAACTGTTCATGTTTACATAAACATGTAAACATGTTTTTTTTTTGTTAGGATTGATTTTTATTATATTTATAGCTTATCTGTTGTTGTATCTATTACTGTATATTTGCAATTGAATTGATTTTCTCTTTTGTTTTTAAGCTACATAGTTTTCCCTGTCATTTTTAAAAGCAGTTAAAAGTAGTTTTTAATATCCTCAAGGTTTCAGTATCCGTATTGGAAAAGTCGTATCGTGCCATATTTCATTATTTTATTGTTATTTTATTATTAATGGTAATTATTGTAATGTAAAATGTATGATATTTTGATAATGTGTATTCAATTATAATAACGCAATTATATAATTTAACTGATTAACCTGCCATCATCCACCTCCTCCTTCCTAAACTTCCACATTCACACTTTCTACAAACCACAAAAATACCTATTTAAAATAATTCTTGGTAAAAAAAATATTCAGTTGTTTTATAGACGCATGTTTTTAATAACTTGTCACTAGTGATTTGTTCGTCAGTGGTGTTGCCTGTTACAGCATGGCCTCTTTTGTGTGCATATTTACATTTATTCATTTGGCAGATGCTTTTATTCAAAGTTATTTGGTTCAATGACATGACTCATTTTCTTGCACCTGCATACATTAACTTTGGCAAAAACATTAATAAGCTATGAACTCTATTTATGTGCTTGTTGTTAATTTGGTTGGGCGGAAGCCAATTCATCCTGTTTTCGCACAGTGGCTTTTTTTCATGGTCAGAAGTGAACACACCAGCAAGGGCAAAGCTATAATTTCTGCAAAGTCCTGGCCCGTTTTCACACAGCCAGTTTCTTTGACTTTTCACTATAAAATAAGCTTCTTCATCAACTACTAATTAAATACAACTGACTGAAAGATTTTATTTCTAACACATAACATCAAACAACTCAACTGTGGCTGCTAAATATGAATCAGACAATTAATGCGTTATAGAATTAAGCCAGTATAAAACGCTATGCCCTGAAGACTCACATTTGCTGTAACATGTCTCAGACAATCTGTTATTTTTGTCACTGAACCATCAATATGAAATCCAATTCAATCTAATCTAATCTGATTACACTATATCAGAATCAGAATCACCTTTATTGCCAAGTACGGTGGGTTTACATGTATAAGGAATTTGTCTTGGTGTACTGGTGCTTAGTAATAACAGTAAAATACACGAAATAAAAAATAATATTAATAAGGTAAATGTCACTGCCATGAGCTTTTAAAAGGAATGAGAGGAGTTGATATCACCTATCCATATCTGTTGATAATGTATTTATTATAACTAGAGATGGCACCAATCCGATACCCAGGATTGGTATCGAGCAAAAAATGGTGGATGGGATATTGGAAAAAATTCAGTCCTGTGGCAAATGGAAAAGACTGTAACTGGGTTTGGAAAAGATTTTGGAACTGAACGTAAAGAGACTTGATTGTAAATATTTGTTGGGCTTGATTTTATTATATTTATACTTTAAGTGATTTTTGTGTGAAGTCGGTTTTGTCATGCATTTAGCTGCGTATTTTTTAAGTGCTTCAGTTAAAAAAAAAACATTTTAAAGCTTAGTAGTATACAAATGAGAAAATATTGGATGGGTATCGATATACTCATTAAGATCAAGGTTTCAGTGTGAATATCGGTATTGAAAAAGTGGCATTGTGCCGTCTCTAATTGTAGCTCCACCCCACCTTCATCTATGTTTTATTGTTTTTCTCAGTTATCATCAAAAATTACAATAACAAGCAAATGAGTAAATTATCAGGATATTGGATGCCAACATCTAACAGCAACCTCACAATTATTATAACACACACACTTCAATTACACAAACAAATAAAGTATTCATTTTCAAATGACTTGAATTTCTTTGTTTTAAATTGATCAAATAAAATCAGATTTGATGTAAGCGTCCTTAGACCAGACCAAAACGATTTAAATGTTAATAAAGGCCCTATAGCTCCCTGAACTGTATGATTTTATTTTTGTTTTCTTTGAAAAGACTATAGTGGATAAAGGAATTATCCAATTATGTTTTATTTTAAAACAGCAATATTTTCAACAAACTATTTCCTAAAGTGTCAGCACGGTGTAAACAAGTTCCAGGAAGCTATTTCGTCATCATGTGACAGGAAAAATAATTCACAAGGAAGACCTCTGAAGAGTGTAATGTCAAGCGTCAGGAAGTCTCCTAGAAATATCTGATAATATGACATCGTTATGACCTATAACAGCTAATAATAAGAAGAAGAAGAAGAAGAAGAAGAAGAGGAAGAAGAAGAAGAATATGGTGTATTACTGTTTTTCTATCATATAACAATATAGAATTATTATTCTTCATGAATGATAAGATAATGGTCATTATAAACATAAATACTGATACAGGAACCAAGAATAATTGCAGAATAAAAAAGTAAAACATCTGCCTCTTAGTTAGTTAGTCCTCGCAACAGATATTAATATTAATAATACTAATACTAATGCCTACTACTACTACTTCTAGCAATAGCAACAATAATAACAATAACAACAAAAACAATGCTACTACTACTATTACTATTACTATTAATAATAATAATAATAATAATAATAATAATAATAATAATAATAATAATAATAATAATAATAATACAATTCTGAGTGAGTAAAAAATATGGGAAAGGTGAGGAGATTAAAAGAAACTTTTTCCAAAAAAAAGGTTTCTTTTTTGCTGTGTTTTTGCTTCTGTAGATGGACTATAATAACATTCCAATAAAGCAGAAAGTTCATTACATTAAATGTTATTCACATTTTGCTGTCAAGTATGAATTGATTCACTGAAGTTCATATTGTTAATAAATGAGTATTTGGATTAGTCCAACACCGAAGTCACCCACAAAGCACCATCAGGTTGGTTAATCAAATGGGTTTGGTCAGTCGTGGTAACCAGAATATTTACTCCCAAAAAAAAATTCAGAAGTTTCCTACTCTATTTATCTGTTTGTTTGTTTTTAAATATACTACCTTCTGACTGCAACTGAAAAATCTTGCTGAGGGATTCAAAGTGACCCTCTGACAACGCTGGGGTTTGAACCCACAACCCTTCAGTGAGTAACACCAAACCTTTACAGCTGAGCTCCCACTCCTCATAATTAGGTGTCATAGTTAATCACATATGTACATTATTGTAGGCATTACACAAGTGACTGAGAAGACAGGAGACTTTGGGCATATGGGAATGAGTAATAGTCAGCAAGGACACTGGTTTCTAAGGGAACATTAATTTTGAGGATTAAGTCCTCACCTTTGTAGCAACACCATCCATTCCACCTTCTAAAAGCCTGGGTCAGCAGTTCACATGATACACTCTAATGGTACATGTGAGTGTGGGACAGAGAGAGAGAGCGAGAGAGTGAGAGTGAGAGAGTGCAGGGTTTGCTTACGTGCCCTTAAGAGACCAGATAGCCTGAGGCAAGAGCAAGATTGTCACGCGAGTTTGTGTGTGTGTGTGTGTGTGTGTGTGTGTGTAAGAAGCTTGGATCAGTGTAAATCTCCAGGCATGTCTTCCTGTATGCATTGTATATAGTGCAGTACACACTACTGATTTTTCTTTTCATGCATGGCAGCATTTATGTATCTGAGACATGGGAGAAATTCTCCATACACTGTGCATGCATGTGTCGAGCCTTCTCCTCCTCTCCTTCACTCCTTCCAACCGTGTGTCAGTAAGTCATCCGCTCACAAACACATCACTTCCTGTTTGATCAGGCCAGATTTGGGGTGATCTGGTTGGCCATTAGGTGTAATTACAGGGGGACAGCTTGATTGATTAACTGATATTGGACGATAGCTCTGTTATAGTTCTCACATTTGCCTTGCCACACTGATTCTCTCTTTCTCCCTCCCTCTATCTCGCTCTCTCTAGCGCTCTCATTGTTTCATTTTGATGGAACTGTAATTTCATTGCAGCCTGAGAATCCTGGCTTTAATATATTCAGGGCATCAGTTTTAAAATTGCAAAAGTTGGCAAGTATCATGAGCATCATGAGTCTAATGACAAATGTATTCTTTTGCACATTCACATTTGCGAGTGCTTGGGTTCCTAATAGCTGTCGAGATGGGCGCGTCACCGCCTGAGTAATGGACATCAGAGGTGGTGGAGAAAAATGATGTCGTCTGTAAAGCTCTGCACAAATAGGATTATTATCTGCTATTTATTACTTCTTATTAGAGCTAAGTAATAAGTCATTACTTAAGGTTTCATGCTAGGGATTTTATTCCAGGACTATCAGAGGACCACTGTTCGGCCCAAGTGTTTTTAAAAAAATCCACCACATGAGAAACTGTATTATTAAGGCTCATTTTGTTAAACAGTGCGCGTGTGTGTGTTTGTATGTGTGTGCATGTGTGTATGTGTTTTCACCTGAGATCTCATTAGGAAGCACACTTCTCCCCTGACTTTACATGCTGGTGGTGACATTTGACACCCAGAACAGGAAGCAGTGGGAGGAGGGAGTGAAACACTACAGGAGGTGTTAAACACTGTACCCCATCCAATAAACCCAAATTATATAAATCCAAAATTAGCTCTTACCACTCACAGAGCTCCAACCTGACCTACAGTCCAATTCCAGATCCAACCTTTACTGGCATGACTATCAGGTAGAATATTGCCAAAGCACAGAAAAGAAGAAAAGTAAAGCTTCATATATTAATATTTGTAATATTTCTGGGACCTCACATAGTCTGACTGGAGCCTTTATTTAATGTAGCTTATGAAATGTGTGAAACAAGGTCACCGTAGATTTATAATAACATAGTCTCAAAGCAAGTGCATCAAGCATCAAGGGCAAAAATGTAACAGTCAAGTGCAGTGAGGGAAAAAAGAAATCTGAAAATTAACCAGGGTATGGTTTAGCTCAGGAAGTGGCATCTATTGTTAATGAGCCGCTCTACACAGAGAAGAGGGAGTGCGATTAACAATCATGTTCTGTTCTCTACTTCGCAAATAATGATCCATCGTACCTATATATACATACATACATACATACACACACACATATGTGTATGTATACATATACATATATATATATATATATATATATATATATATATATATATATGGATATATATATATATATGGACACACAAAAACCTCTTCATATGCTTGGGGATCCTGCTGGTGGTGGTTTGTTTATGTACAAATATTTTTGAGTCTTTTTTATAGAGATTTTCTATCACTATTATTTCACATTCAGGAGAAAATGATCAGAACATCATTTCTGTGATTTCATTTAAATGATAAAAATTCATGCTCATTAGTGAAATTAAGCCAAAATCATTTTTAATCCTGCACCAGGCCCAGCGTGGAAGGGTTCAGGCTCATGGCTGTAAAGCGCGGCACCTGTTTGAGAGCAAATGTTTCCTCTGTCAGATGGAGACTGATTGCTGATTGCTAATGCCTTCTGTGGGTGTCAAGTCTTCACGTAGGTGGCTGATTGTTGTTGCCTGGATGGAGGGTAAGGTGATGCGTCATCGCCAGAGACAACGTAGCACTTTGGCACACAATGGGGACGGCTTCGGGGATAAAAGTGTCTGGGGGCATTAAACGAGAGAAAGAACGAGAGCGAGAAATAGTCAGAGGCTGGAAGAGAAGCTCAATGCTGAATCGTTTGAATTGGCTGAAGGACACTGGTCAATGGAGGTGAGAGGTTTCTTAACATCCACATGCCCTGATTTCAGTACTCAGCACGTATTTAAGCCTCTGTGTTCATAAACAACATAATGAAAAGCCAATTAAAAAAATTCTTCTCCTTGGCTGAGCCAATATTGAATTTTCAATTATAGTATTGTTTTAAATATTGCCACAATATTAAAAATGTTCTACAGTTATTACAGCTATGTCCAACATGCTTTTTAATGTTTCTTTCTTATCTGGTGAGTGCAGTTATGCTGCCTCAGAGAAGAACCCATGCAACACTCATTTGTCTAACAGAAAAACAGAACATGGTTAAATGAGATTGATTTTATCTGAAGAATAGAAATGCTGCAAATTTAGAAGCGCGGCTGACTGGAAGACAGCTCATGCTATCATGAATATGTTTTATATTTACATTATATAATTTATATCTCTATATTTATCTATCTATCTATGTAGCACTTTTCGAGCTTATTTCAACAGAATGCTGCCAATAATTCGGTGGATTGATGGACAGATGGAAGGATGGACAGACAGATGGATAGATAGATAGATAAATAGATAGATAGGTTTTTAAAAGAAACAACATTAGATACCTGACGCAGTGGTGTCACATAAAGCTAATTATTGCTTTAAAAATTGGTCCTTACATATTAAAATGCATATGAACTTTCCTCATATACACACACACACACACAGACACACACACACACACACACACTCATGTGCATGCACGCAAACACACCTTGAGCTCATTAGGCTCTTTTGAATCAAAGAGGAGTTTTGGAGAGTTACACACAGCAGCACTTAGTAACTAAAGAGCTGTTCATCAAACACTATTGTTCTAAAACACACGCTTGAGTGCTGTTCCTGTGTGCATGTACATGTTTTGTGTGTGTGTAAGTGTATGCTTGGTTTAGTCTAAACACATACTGTATCTGCGTCTCCCAGATTTGAGCACGTCTACACGGTCAGTCTGAGAGAGTCGTCAAGTAAGAACAAATAATTACCATTATAATGTAACATTTATAACACATAATTATATTTATAATGCTGTTAAAAGCCCTGAAGGCACTAAAAATCAGAGCTTCAGAAAACTTGCATCAAGCAATGAATGTGCTGTTAAGAAAGCAAGCTTTTAAAATAAAAATCCACGCAATTAAAATAATTTATTCTGGGATAAAATCCAGTGGCACAGCGATGCTGCACCAAAACCAGAGCAAACAGATTTAGAATAAAACAAGCATCCGAATGTGACCTTCCATTCTGTATTAGATTTACAAAAAGGTCCTTCATTTAAATTTTAACAAAAACATATGGTTTAGTTTTGTTGTATTATGCACAGCATATCTGAGTAATTTATTGCTGAATCATTTGGAAAGATACAGTACTGTATTTTCATATATTAACACAGTACTTTACTGAAAGAAATATATTTCTAGTCCTGTTTACCAAAAAAATAATATGAGTGTACAGTAATTCCATGTGTAAGGATTTCAGGCATGCAAATATTTATTTATTTATTTATGAGAAGAATACTAAATAAAAATAAATGATACCACACTATACTTAATTTTTATTTAATTGTCATTTTGGGAGATGCTGTGGAGCAATTTTGCACACCTGCAGCCTTAATTCACAAAAAAAGTCTGTCTTTAGCATAAAAACTAATATCTGACCTTCACTGTCACCATTTAACTTTATCGCACACCACTACTGTTTAATCACAGATGCAGAGACGATGAATATCAAACAAACACGAAGCTCAGATAAATGGTAGCATGTAGAATTTATAGTGAGATTTAAGCGAAAAGAGAGAGAGAGGGAGATCATGGCTTGACTAATTCTCTACAACCTGAGGCACGTGTAGATGACCGATATCTTCACTGCGGCTGTCAACTGATTGCTCTGATTTCAATTTTGAATGAGAGAGATGAGGAGAGAGGAATAGTGAGAGATGGGAGCAGGGAAGAATCTAGGGGAGAAAAAAAACAGGTCTGCTCCAGGTGGGACAGAGTGACTGTTATTTTAAGAGAGCAGAGAGAAAGAGGAAGAGAGAGAGATGGGGTGAAAGGAGGGAATAAGGGGAGGAGAAGATGAATGTGGTTAATTAAGATGAGCAGGCAGCGAAGACAGTGCAGAATTACACAAACACTAATTAGAGTCTTCGTTAGGGGGCACGGAACGAGAGCACTGCATCCATCATGTCTACTCTCTCTCTCTCTCTCTCTCTCTCTCTCTCTCTCTCAGCAACTGGATCTGTCTCTTTTAGCCATTTTCTCACTCCCCTTCCATTTCCCCCTTTCTCTTTCAAGCATCTCCCTTCTCTTTTTCAATTTCAATCATTCTCTCAATTAGATATCTTAATCAGTGTTTCCTGGTGATTACTTTAAATTGTCAGCAGGTAATTTTGCCCTATATCCCTCCCACCCCACCCAATTATTTAGTGTTCACCTCTATTCCACTTATTCACTCTGGAGGTCATCAGTTGTAGTCCTGGAGGGCCGGAGTCTATCAGAGTTTAGAAGACTTCCCAGACTCTTGACTTAATTTACCAGGTAATCACCATATATATAGAGGATGTCTTAGACAAGAAAAATCGCTTACTAAATGCTGGACTGGATTTGAACCTTCCCTGATCTATTCTATATTTGATTCTTTTGTCCTTCAGCATACAGCTCTCTTACTGAGACAGTAGCTCTGTCTTAAATCGCTCCATCACTCACTCATTCAATATTTACTACATGGACACTTCTTTATACAGCACTGTATAGGACAGCCATAACAGTAACACCAGAATTCACAGATTATTTGAGATTATTCTGGCAATGCATTCTCCTGATCTGACATCACATCCACAGTTAAAATGGTAATAATATTAAGTAGGCTATCAGTACCATTGCAAGTCATATTGAAGTAATACAGTTTACAGTGATATAATGGTGTGGCTATGTCTACAGTATAAAGCAATAACATTTTCTGTATCTCCGTCCGTTTAGTGCTCCAAATATTCATATCTGTACCTGTATTCATATTTAAACCCAAAGTTAAACCAATTTATATCAGCTGTTAAACAAACTTTAATGTTCATAAAGTCCTTTTTACAGCTCCATACATTTTAAATTCCATTGAAATACTAATAACCTGTTTTTAATGACCAATGATTTTTAAAAATGTTGCAATTTCACAGATATAAGCCATCACTGATTTGCTCACCTTCTAGATGTTGCTGGATCATGGGGCAGTGTGGTCACTGCCCCATTTAGCTCCACAGAGTTATTATAGCACCTAGTGGTCGAAAATGGGAACTAGAGCAAGTGCTAATAAAGGCTCATCGGGGCAGGAATCTTGTTACCCCATACTCGTGGGAGGAGCAGCGGACAGCACAGTTCAAGGGGTTGCCAGATTGGACTATCTTAAAACTACTCTGTGTCCACCAAAGTCTTGTTTTATAGCAAATGATCAGAAATAAATCTAATAAAGTGCAGACAGCTTGTTTATGACATACAGAACCAAGGACCGTGAACATGAACATGGTCTTTCTTTGTCCTATAAGCTTTATATCTGACTTCTAGCTCGTTTTTTGTGTCCTGCAGGATCCCAGGCCTGATTCACACCTCTAATCTCAACCAACTGCCCTATGAAAGTTTCTGGCAAAAAAAATTAAATAGTGCTCATATCTGTATCTGGTAAGAAAACATTATCTGTTCATTTCAGATGTATTCGGTTACATTCCTACTCTACCGCTAAGTTACTATCCCCGAGTTTTAATTACATTTTTCTAACTAACTGAGCCATGGAAACACTGGAGTGTTACATGTAAGTCTATATATTAGATACACAGCTGACAACATCTGGTCAGGTTTAGTCATTGTTAAATATTATCTTTTACTTGTATACAATGTTGGCAGTTCTGGTGCCATGTTAATCTGGAGCTGAAAGAAGTGTCCATGCACTGTGGTACTTTCAGGAAGTAGTGAGCATGTGCTATAGACACAAAATAGCGCAAGAGATTATAAGTAAGGATAAATAAAATGTTTGTTCAGTGTCATCACTATTTGCAGTCAGTCAATGCTTTTTTCCTCTCTCTCTATCTCTCTCTCTTTGTCTATTCCCCTCTTTATAGTATTTTGTTTCTGTCTATCTTGTTTATTTTGCCTAAACCCTGCTTTGCCATGACTTTGCATCCAAAATCACTCAGTTATCCCCCAGTTTTATTTCTGCATAGTTGCAGAAACAGATTGGGAAACAGATTTATGTTCATAAAACAACTTTACATTTATTTATGTGGCAGATGCTTTCATCCGAAGCGACTTACTACTGAGGCAGTTCAATCCGAGAATAGAGCTGTTCAAAGAGTCGACAGTAATGTAAGCAATTTTATTCCTTGCAGGGTCTGAAAGTGCAGAAGGGACTGATCATGCCATTTCATTTGCTAAAAATGTTTCAATCAGACAAATCGTGCAAATTAGGCCCGCTGTTACCATTTTTCACCATTTCACACTGATAAATACACATTAATCTTTCAGACCCATCAGCTGCACTTCAATTCAAAAATAAAGACACGATTTAGCATTAGAAGCAGATGAGTTATTAGAGCAGAGATGTCATAACCTACAGGACATAGAGTGCTAGCTAAAATGAAAAACAAATTATTGATCAAATTGGAGCCTCTTATCAGGTACTTCAGAATGTGTCTTAAATTACACTTACTGACACAAACAACTCTTGAGGAAAACACACAGCATGATAAATTGAAACACACACACTGTATAGCAAGACAAGCCACTGTTACTAAAACAGCTCTTCAGTGTAAAATATTTTTTTTTGTTTTTTAATAAATAAATGAATAATTATATGCCAAAAAAAACAACAACTGGGTACCCCAATCAGCACAAGAAACATCTAATGCCATCTAATGTCTTCAGCATATTTATCAATGTAGTTATGTCCAATTTCCATAGTTCATTCGCTCTAATTACGGATCCGATTTTTTCCCAATGTGTAATTAGAGACATGGCCCATTTTTTGCTGTTGTTGCTATGGTTTTGAGTTTCTATTCTGATGGGTCATTAGCTGGTTTAATAGTGTTCCTCATGCTGAGGCTGAAGCTGTTCTCATCAGAACTATTATGTCTATTGAGAACTGAACATCAAATTCATTTGCTTTTTGTCGTGTAATGATCATATTTATTTTACTGAAAATATAAAGGCAAATGGGTCCTTGTGTGTGTATGTGGGGGGCATGTTTTTATATCTTGGTGGGGACAGTGATAGGAATATTTGACAGGCTTGAGCTTGTTGGTTAGTAAGGTTAATTTCAGCTTAAGTTTAAGTGTAGGTCTAGCATTGATTAGCTGAATTAATTATTATGTCAATGGAAGGTCCTCACAAAGATAGTAGGAAAAATGTGTGTGTGTGTGTGTGTGTGTGTGTGTGTGAGATTGTCCTGAAAGTGAAAAATGATTTTTTAACACTATATTTGTAATATTTTTTCAAACCTGAAAGGGTAAAACAATTTCTTTCTGGTTATATACAGATGAAGGTTAGGGTTTTATTTAAGATGGGTGTAGAAAATTCTTATTACATATAGATATTGTATATATATATATGTGTGTGTGTATATGTGTCCCAGGTGGATGAGAACGGTGCAAGGTCAACACTGCTGATATTTCCAGATGGTTTGTAAGAAACATCGTTAGGACAGTCAGGGTCAGGGAGCTAGTGAACCATACAGTAAGTGAACCATTTGTTCTAGCTCACACTGGATGATAATGTTCACGCCATGAGTTCAGAAGAACTACGAGACAGGGCGGGTTGCTTGCATGTTTCTCCCTATTAGTGGTTGTGCTTTTTAATGGGACACTGGCCAAATTGAATAAACTAACCATACATACAAACATGTAAACATGCATCTTACATACTCTTTAAGGTGAGATTTCCCAGCTTGAATACTGGCTAAACCTTCTACTTGTAATGTCTATTAATAGCAGCGTTAGAAACATAAATATAGATATTCCTGTACAGATGCAATGTCTGACTGAAATTCTAGCTTTTTACACTGAGTCAGAGAAATCATTTCAGCCTACCAAAAATGGCTCCTTTCTTTTTCTTCAGCTGGCCAGTGTTACTGGTCTTTGCCTAGCTGATGCATGCATAGTTTGATATATATATATATATATATATATATATATATATATATATATATATATATATATATATATATATATATATATACATACAGTATGTAAACTATACATTCCGATTGACAAAAAATATTACACTTTACATTGTGTTTGTTTTAAAACATATTTTAATAAATGTAGAACCAGTAAGGCACAGCATGCATTCCTGCATTAAAAAGAATGTGCCTGCTGTGACTGTGCTTAGCTTTCATTAAAGTAGAATCTGAAGGCAATTCCGGGTACAGTATATCCGGCATTTACCACAGAGCCGGCTCGTTTTGTGAACGACCCATAACCATGAAGCATGAGGTAGTGAATGAGTAGAAACAAATGATATTCATTAAATCCCAAGAATTACCCAGAGAATTATTTATATGGTGAAACAAACTAACAAATAATAATAATAATAATAATAATAATAAAAAATGCAGTTAATTTATTATTAAAAGAGTTCATTTTATCTACAGCAACATCAATACTACAAAAAAGTGTACACTGCAAAAAGAAGAAAATATCTTGAATATGTGCAAATTTCTTTAATATTTATTATGAGATTATAATAAATCAAATATAAGATTATTCAGCCTGGATTTAGATGCATTTACCCATTTCAAGCTTAATATTTTCTATATTCTAGATAATTTAGCTTCTTTCTAGAAATTGCTTAAAATTTGAAAAACAATGTTAAAATGTCTAGAAACAGGTTTAATAATCATATATATAATTTATACTTATCTTATAATAGGATATGTACTAGCTAAATCTAACTACAGTTAAGAAATTTTCACTTGCTAGGACGTTTTCCTGCAGTGTAACTTTTTTTTTTACAGGACACCGTCCCATTCTCAAGAAGACAATATACCATAAAAGTATGTTTAAAATGACTGCAACCACCAGGAAACACAAGTTATACACAAAGCAGCAGGGCACAGAAAACCACTGGAGGATTACAAAGAGGTCTAAATGGAAAACTGTCTAAATCAAATGAAGTTATACATGGTTCAGTCGCCCAGTGAGCATAGCTGTCCTGTTGCTTGTTTCGAACAGACATTGTGCCCTGTTTGTGATGCACTCGTATTCTTGTAAACATCTTGTAAGCAATAAGAGTAATATGGTCGTGAAAATACATTTATTAAACAACATAATCTGTGACAACTAGACAGCAACGACCCCAGGTAACATGATCTAACCAGGGAAATACTCACTAAAACATTCTCCTTGCTTGTTTTTATGTACCGATGTTGACAGATGTTGGGAAATGTTTATAGATTAGTGACAATTCTTCTAAGCCTGATATGTACCAACAGATCATCCACAAATAGGATAATATTCATTTTTTAAATAAATTATGAATGAAAACAATGTTTTTTTGTCAGGCATGCATTTTGGATGTCGTTGGCACAGGCACACCCTGACACACCTCTGGCTATAACATATTGAAGGTGGTAATACATTTGGAAGGAGTACCACCTCTTCAGAGCACATTCCCGGGGAGGGAGTGTTGCCATGTCTGCATTTTCTCCTGTGCAATTAATCTACTTTTGACTTGCTGCTGTAAGTTGATTTTTTTTTTTTTATCCATGGTCTTGGGGTTGGAGGTTTTGCATTCATTAGATTAAATATATAAATGTTTGCAAGTTAAATAGTCAAGGTGGGTTTTTAATGCAAACAACTGGAAGACCGTGGTCCAGATGCAGACCCCGTAAAGTATGTCACCTGACCAAACCAAGCACTCGGAAAATACTGTAGAAGTCAAATACTTAGCAACTCAGAACGTCAGAACTATCAAATCAAATGCTTAGCAACTCAAATACTTAGCAACTCAGAACGTCAGAACTATCAAATCAAATGCTTAGCAACTCAAATACTTAGCAACTCAGAACGTCAGAACTATCAAATCAAATGCTTAGCAACTCAAATACTTAGCAACTCAGAACGTCAGAACTATCAAATCAAATGCTTAGCAACTCAAATGCTTAGCAACTCAGAACTATCACAGCTTCTGTAGCAAATCCTCTGTTGCAGTTTAACCAGTCACACGCATTTATGTAAATTATTTAGCTGGAGGCAGTTCATCAGACCAGACACTAGCTACAGGAAGAGCTAGACAGGTTAGAAAAGGAAGTTAGTGAAGCAAAAACATGATTTGTTCATGTAATGTGACACATTTACCGTTCATTCATTCATTTTCAGTAACTGCTTTATCCTGGTCAAAGTCATGTTGGTTTAAATGACTAATTTATTTATATTTTGGGAAATAAAAAAACTATATTTGTTATAAAATAATGCAGGAAGGTATAATAAAACAAATATCTTCAGGAGCATACGGGACTGGACAAACTTTCTGTAGGAGCGGGTTTGAATGGGGTTTAAAAAAAACACATCTATTTCTTCGGTGCTGATCAGAAGTGTTTATGTGGAGCAATACCGCAAAATAAAACATAACCATGTTCAATTTTATTTTTAACCAAAACCTAATCATTAGTGATTCAGCATTAAAAGGTAAATATGTCACTATTTAGTTATGTTAGCTGTTTATATAGACATAAGGAATTTTATGGACCTTTATTTGAAATTTAGTTGAATACTTCTGTTCTATTACATTCTTTCCCTTCAATATCATTGTTATAATGAACACTCTTTTCAAACATCTCAAAAATTTCAGAAATTATGAGAGTTATGGTAGAAGAAATATGATATGGAGTGATATAAGGATGGGGAAATGTAGGGAAAATTGAAATTTAATTCAGAGAGCATCTTGAGCTTGTGTGGTAATTTTTAATTTGAGTGTTAATGCTCTTTTTATAGCTGCTAACTAAGATTTTTCAGGGAAATAGTAAAAAAAATAGCTTTAGCTATTCTGCAGAGGTATTTCTCAAATGAAATGTTATTTCCTCAATAATCTTCCTCAAGAAACATCTCGCTGTCAGGATTGAGGTAGGAATTCCCAGTGGTTGTACAATGTACTTGTGTAATGCATGTTGTGTATTGTAGTGCCAGACATTGATGGGCAAAACACAATGTTGCACTACGGAATACTACATAACATGACATAACATATGAAAAACCAGGTTTTATGCCAGAATGCTCCTTTAACAGCTGGCAGCTCATTTTCACACTCTGCTGCGAGGCTCAAAACAGAGTAGTGATGAGAATTAGAACCTGCTTTAGTTATTTGATTCTTTAAAAAAATATGTATATGTATAACACAACACAGAGAGGAATATTAGCTTATTGATACTGTGTCTTGTGTGGTAAGAGTGTGTAGATTTAAAAAAATAAGCTTTGGATTCATTCATGCTTGTGAATTGATTGACCTGATTCATCTAAATGTGTTGTTCATGAATCACCCATCGTTATTTCGGAAACATGCTGAGTAATATAAACAGGCAGTGAATTCTGACTGACGTTAATAGCTGCTCAGAGTGTAAATAAGAAATAAAGCAGCCAATAAATATACTGTAGCATGTATACATCTTTTGTTGGAGGGTAATTAGAGCAACATTACAAAAGTGCACACATCAAAAAAATTTTCCCAAGAGCGGCTAATGATTTCATGGTACAGAAACTCAGAGAGAGAGAAAGAGAGAGAAGGAAAGAATGTGAGAGAAAGAGTTTAAGAAGGAAGTGAATAATTAAGGACTAGTCTTTAGCACTCAGCTTCTCTTTCATGCTCATTGGGTCTCTCCAATTAGCTAAACACCTGTCAGGGTGTGCGCGGATAAAAGCACACACATTTGAGCACACGCACACACACACACACACACACACACACACACACACGAGACATAGAGAGCGAGCCATCATCAGAGACAGCCACTTATGCAGGAATGAAACCGTTTAAGTATTTCACCTGAGATATTTCTGATTGTGTGTGTGTGTGTGTGTGTGTGTGTGTGTATGTGTACTTTGATCATTCATCACAATCGACTGAGTTTAATGTCCATGCTCTCTTTTCCGTTTATATATATAATGATTTATCACGAATACGGATTTTTCTTCTCTTAGTAATATTCAGCACTGAATAATTTCACTCAGCTGAGAGATGCACTTTGCTCCTTTGCTGTGTGATTTCCTTTCAATCACCACTTTTCTAATGCTGCTTCTCATCTTTGTCTTCTCTCTTCCATCCTTTCATCTGCTCCCAAACCTTCTGTTTCCTCCAACTCTCTCTCTCTCTCTCTCTCTCTCTCTCTCTCTCTCTCGATATTTAGGTTGATTTATTGCTTCTTGTTGGAAAGGCTGGCATTTTAATAACTCAAGTTCTCCTCGCTAGAACTTGGAGGGGGCAGTGGTTTACAAAAAAAGGGAGGAAAAAAACACAAAATATAAAATATCTGTTTTTATTACATTAGTTTCTCGCATTCCCTGCCCTCTTTCAGGTCATACATGTCTTATTAACTTGTGACGCAGGATTACATATGAGTGCACCATATGAGTGTGACATCATATATGCATCTGTGTTGTTACATACACACACTGTTATCATTATTTAAACATAAAACACACACTTTCCTCAAAGAAAAGTGGAAACTATATAATGGATGGGTAATGAATGAGACGATGGAATGATTAGAGGACAGAAGACGGGAGAAGTGGGAGAGATTTCCAACACTAAAGCGAGACTTTATATAGAGACCAATTATTCACAACGGTCATTAGAGAGAGGTATCACTTTCCCTCATTTACTGAAAGGAGCGAACGAGTGCGAGCGAGGGAGTGCGGAGTGGGGGGGGGGGGTGAGCAGGGTAATCATTAGAAAGAGATCATTTTCCTACTGTCTGTAATGAGCGACGGAGAGGGACAGAAAGCAAGCAGAGACAATAATAGACAGAATATACAGGAAGGGTGGATGGATGGGTGTATAGATGCACAAATGGATGTATGGATAGGTGGAAGGATGATGGATTGAAGCTTGAAAGGACTGATGGATGGATAGATGGACACATGAACTGATGGACAGTGGAAAGATTGAAAGGACTCTTGAAGGAAGAAGAACTGCATGCGTTTGCAATAAAGCTTATTCATAATTAAATATATAAGTTGGTGTGAAACAAACTGCTTAAAACTAAAGTCAGATTGCTAGGAGAGGGAGCGGAGCAGTGGTGCAGGGGGTTACGTCTCACAGCTCCAGGGTCCCAGGTTTGACCCTGACCTTGGGATACAGTGATATTTCTGTGCATGTTATTCCCTAGGCTGTTTGGGTTTCCTCTGGTTTCCTATCAAAAACATGCAATAGGTGGATTGGCTACGTAAATGTGTGTATGCATGGTGGCCTGTGATGGACCGGCAGCCCATTAAAGGATGTATTCCCTCTGCACACCCAGGACTCTCAGGATAGGCCATGTCAACCCTGACTAGGATAAAGCAGTTACTGAAAGTGATTGTGATGTGAGAGTCCATCACAAATACAGAATAGATGCTGCTTTGCCACGCAATCAAATAGCATGATTATGTATATCTAAATCAATTCTATGGCCTTCTACAGCCGTGTATTTACATTCACATGAGCAATTAACGAGCAAGGAGACAGACTTAATTATGAAACATAGATTGGGATTAACAGAAACACAGTGCATTAAAGTTTTTAATTAAAATGTATTTATTATTTATTTCACAAACGCCTATGACGAGGCGTGCTGGGAATATGAAAGAGAGAGAGAGACAGAGAGAGAGAGAGAGAAAGAGCGAGAGGGGAGATAAGAAAAAAAAAGTGAAGACATAAAATGTGTAGTTTTGGCCCATCTTCTACTCTGCTGGTTCATCTCTACAGCATGTCGCCTAAGGGAACAATTAACTCACTTTTAAAGCCCATCAACAGAAGCCTTCCCTCCTCTTTCTTTCCCTCTTAACTTGGCCCATATCCATCCCACCTGAAATCATTCTTCTTTCCTCAGTCTACCTGTCTCTCTCTCTTTTCCTCTCACTCATTAGTGCGAACCTAAATCACTTTGCTTTCTGCCTTCAATGTGCATTTTTATTCGAAACAGACCCTACTGTTCTGGAGATCCGGTTCATTCTCTCAAACAATGTGAAAGGCCTCTTGCTTTCCGAAGGCAGACAATAGGCAGGCGAGAGGAGGATGTCTAATTGATGACCAGATTTCAAGGCTGGACTGTGTGCTGACAGCGCTTCCCAGCATATTGTACACTAGAGAGGACAAAGGAGACAATGAGAAGTCGTTGTGATGGAATCACAGGCTCTTGGGTAATGGACGCTACACAGTGCTCAGTCTCAGATAAATACACAATACTGTAGGGTTGGATAAAGACCGTTTCAATGGCATGACTCTGCAAAAACATATTTGAAGAACAGCGCGCACACACACACACACACACACACACATACAGACAAAGACACACATACACACACGCACATATTCAAACACAAACACACATACACACACTTGGCATTTGAGTTGTGTACATTTATGAGTATGCTGTCATGGTGCTGCAGTATATTGTCATTTTTGACCAGATGGTCTTGGCTGTTACGTTAACCATGAGGGACACTGGGGGGAAAAAAGGAGACAGAAGAATAGAAGAAGTGTAAGAAAGAAAAATAAAAATAAAAGCAACTTATTTGAACACATATAACACATTTATTTTTTTATATATTATACAACATGTAATAGAACATATAATGTATATGCTATATAGTTATAACATATATACAGCAGCTATATAGTTTCATATGTTATATATGTAAACATATAATCATATGTTATCAGTATATACAAAACCACTGGCAGGTGAAGTGAATAACAGTGTTTATCTCGTTACAATGGCGCCTGTCATGGGGTGGGATATATTAGGCAGCAAGTGAACAGTCAGTTCTCGAAGATGATGTGTTGGAAGCAGTAATAATGGGCAAGCATAAGGATCTGAGCAATTTTGACAAGGGCCAAATTGTGATGGCTAGACAACTTGGTCAGAGCATCTTCAAAACGGCAGGTCTTGTGAGTATGTCCAGGGAAGGACAACCGGTGAACCGGTGACAGGGTCATGGGCACCCAAGGCTCACTGATGCATGTGTAAAGCAAAGACTAACCCGTCTGGTCTGATCCCACAGAAGATCTACTGTAGCACAAATTGCTGAAATAGCTAATAGCTGGCTGTGATAGAAAGGTGTCAGTGGTGTCTATCACAGCTTGCTGCGTATGGGGCTGCATAGTTGCAGACCGGTCAGAGTGCCCATGCTGACCCCTGTCCACCGCCAAAAGCTCTTACAATGGGCATGTGAGCATCAGAACCGGACCGTGGAGCAATGGAAGAAGGTGTCCTGGTCTGATGAATCACATTGTCTTGTACATCACGTGGACAGCCTGGTGCATGTGCATCCCTTACTTGGGGAAGAGATGGCACCAGAATGCACTATGGGAAGAAGGCAAGCTGGCAGAGGCAGTGTGATGCTCTGGGCAATGTTCTGATGGAAAACCTTGGGTCCTGGCATTCACGTCGATGTTACTTTGACACGTACCACCTACCTAAACATTGTTACAGACCAAGTACACTCCTTCATGGCAACGGTATTCCCTAACGGCAGTGGCCTCTTTCAGCAGGATAATGCTCCCTGCTACACTGCAAAAATTGTCCAGGAATGGTTTGAGGAACATGACAAAGGGTTCAAGGTGTTGACTTGGCATTCTGACCGTAAATGTATCTGTGTCTTGAATCCTGGAGTGTTCAAGATGGAGAAGTGCGCTAAAAGCTCCTGAGGTTCAGGATCACGAAGCCACCTGATAGGTGCAAAGATCCATAAATATTCAAGTGAGCAATTAGCAAATGAGCCTTGACATGCACAAGAAGGGCAAGTTTCATGTGCAAAAAACAGTCATGCTGGCACTGAAAGTCTGTAGAACACTAGTAAGACGAAATCTGGGGCTTTTGGAAAATGATGGACAGAAGTACTTTTGACTGCCAAATGTACCATGCTGATTTGGCATTTATTCCTACATTTTCATTCTTCTGAAGCAGAGAGATTGCATTTGATTATCCATGGGTTGCCATTTAGCCTTTAACGCTTAAAAATTAAACTCTCAGGCAACAATTTCATTTTTAGAATGTTTCTTTGCTGCAATTTGCACTTAAATGAATAACTCTGTTGAGGGTCGAGGTTTTTTTTTGCATAGAATCATCAAATACATGTGTACATGTGAATCATCAAATAATGTGCTTAACTTGCATTAAATTCATGACTTATGATTAAAATTGACTATGACTTTGGTTTATATTAATAATAATATAATTTGGGTAACAGGCTTGTACTTTCAAGGTGTCTGCGTCAGTCAATATCATAATAACACTGAAAATCTTCTTCCCAAAATCTTCAAGAAACATTCTGCTGAACATGTGACTTGTGGCTACTCATGGCTGTTGTGGGCTACAAATAAAACGTACATTTTTACAACCTATAATGGATCAGTCATGGAAAAGGATAGATCATGCGTAAGACAGTAAATGAATTCCCAAAGTAATGCAAAAATAACAACTTTTTAAAAAGTATTTTTTAAAAAAAGTATTAGATTTCAAAGTGTAGTCATATTGGAATGGGACAGGCAAAAACGCTGTTTTGAAGTTGCTGTAAATCAGTTTTATTAATGTTTTAACTTGTTGATTTGAAATATGCATAAATGTTGCTGTGAAGGTTTAAAATATTTTTTAACCTTTACTTTATATACATACAGTCAGGTCCATAAGTATTTGGACAGCGACACATTTTTTTATAATTTTGTCTCTGCGCAGTCAAGATGTCATTGAAGGTCTGTTTTCTTTTTTTCAACCTAATGATGGCCTCCTTCACTTGTATCAACACCTCTTTGGACCACATGGTGAGAATTTCCATGAACAGCTACCAAATGCAAATTCAAAGCTTGGAATCAACTCCAGACCTTTTATTTCCTTAATTTGTCATGAAATAATGAGGAAACAGGCCACTCCTGGCCATTAAACTGCTCATCAGTCAATTGTCCAATTACTTTTGAGCCTGTGAAAATGGAGGGACTCTGCAAAAAATGTCTGTAATTCCTAAACAGTTAATGAAATATTTTTGTTAAATCGCTTGAATTAAAGCTGAAAGTTTACACTTCAATCACATCTTGATGCCATTGTGGTGGTGTACAGAGGCAAAAATACAAAAATTGTGTCACTGTCCAAATACGTATGGACCTGACTGTATAAATATATGAATGTATAAATGTAATCTCAGTAGGATCAGTGGGAATCACCCATATGCCTCTCTAGGGTTTGTTTGTTTGTTTGTTTGTTTGTTGATTGGGCGGGGCCATGTGGAAGTAAGTGGCTATATGTGAATGAGCCCATTCATATGGACTGTATGGATTCAGGTGAGAGCTGTAGGCTGACTTTTGTAATGTCTACACACCACTCCCAAATCATTTGAAATCGAATATTCAGGAACAATTATGTTTTACATAATATGTAACCTTTAACTTTGATGTTCAAATGATAAAAATTGAATCTGGAAAGTTTTGTCATCTTGCCATATTAATGCTATAAACACCTAGCTTATTATTCAGTTATTCATCTTAAAGCATATTACTCGATAACTATGAATTATTCAGTAAGTACAGTGAAACTAATTGTGGCGTGTAGGTATGAGAGTGAAGAGTCTGTTTTATGGTTTGTTTTGGAAAAGTGACTTTTCTGCTGCATTTCCTCCTCTCTGAATTGCCCTTCTGATGGCTTCAGAAACTTGATTGGAAGGAGGAATAAATCAGGCTTTATTCTGGACCTGCCGACAGATCCTGATAGTTTAAAAGGGTTTTAAAACCCCTAATCTAAAATACTGTATATTAGACAAGATCTGTGTTCGTATTATATCAGGAAACATTAAGAATACAGTGAGGAAGCATGTGCGGATGGTGCACAGCACCTCATTTGGAGGTTATATACCAAGGTTTTATAAAGATAACGGAAGGAAACAAGCTGTATCAATATAATGAACCAAAAAAAGCAAGCAGGCAAAGAAAGAGAAAAACAGGAGTGAGTGAACATGCAGAGGTACATATTGAGTGTCAAATGGGACGGAGCGAGAGGCATAAAATTGAGGAGGAATAAAAGAGGGAAAGAGCTGGGTCAGATGGGAGGGAGGAAAGCGGCTTTTTATAAACAGGTCTCTATAGTAACGGAGGCATAATTTGCTTGGTGGAAGCGTAAGAGTAAAAGAGAAGCATTTACTGACTCTGCTTGAGCCCACCACTGTAATTACTACACATAGAGTGAGAGAGAGAGCAAGAAAGAGTGAGACGAGGAAAGCATTAAGATGTAGCCTAAACCCAAGACAGCTATGGATTAGCCTTCTTACTTGAGTGTGTTTATGCTGCATGGAATATGTCAGAGGAAGCTGAAACAATTTCTTAGCTATATGTTACATGTGGCTGAATTCAGCTAGACAACATGAATGATAGCAGCCACGGCTAAAGTAAAAAAAAAAAAACCAATGCTTATTTTTCTCTGCTCTAAAACGAACGAAAGTGTCTAATAGCATATGTAGTATGTAAATAATTAGAATCATTGCTGTGTACAAGTGCAAACGAAATTCATTTTCCTTATTATTTGAATTTTATTTGCATACCGTGTGTAAAGAGAGTGTGATTGAATGCAAGGAAAGGGTGACTGGCATGTAGGTCAGTTTCAATACCCAATTTACTACTGGAGTAGGATTATCATGTGTGTGTGTGTGTGTGTGTGTGTGTGTGTGTGTGTGTGTGTGTGTGTGTGTGTGTTTATATTGTGTGGAATCAAATCAACATTTTTTCATTTTTGATTGTCTCATCTCTCCATTTCAATATGTCCATTTGTCCTGTCCATCTCTCAATTTGCATATTAAGAGCCAACACCTGTCAAGCAGGGGGCATTTTCCTCTGCGCATCGCACATTCACACTCACACAATAGCACTCCACTGCTTGACATTTCGATATTCACACACTCTTGATACACTCTCACTGTCATTCTTGTATCTGCACTGGCAAATTGATTAAACTGAAAGTGCATAGTGTGTGTGTGTGTGTGTGTGTGTGTGTGTGTGTTAAGTGTGTGTGTGTGTGTTAAGGCCAGTCGAGAGGCAAGTTAATTGCAGCGCAGTTGCTGGTGTGTACAAGCTAGTTGATTACAGTATTAAGGCTTTGGAGAGAGTGTGTACAGCGTGTTTATGTGTGTTTGTTGCTGCCAGTCTGTGCATGTAGAGATAACAGGATTAACTGCCCCCCAGCTTCCACCATATAACAGGGATGGAGAGAGACGAACGAAGGAGAAATGAGGGAGGAAAGAGGGACATAAGTGACACTGATAGGGCTGAAGAATTTATGGAGTGAAAGAGAGAGAGAGAGAGAGAGAGAGAGAGAGAGAGAGAGCAAAGGAGATGGAGTGGCAGCAGTAAGTCACAGTTGTCATTTATGGGAGCACCTAGCCAGGCTGCTGCATCAGTCTCTTCGGCTGTCTGTCAGTTTCTCCTCTAAGAGATCAATAAAACTTTATTGAAAAAGAACAAAGTTTAACGGGGGATCCAGTTTGGAGCTGCACCTGAGCACAGAGTGAGGAAGTCTACTCAAGAGTGAATCCTGAAGGAGCACAAGGTGACTGTTCCCCGTTTAGCCCCGATTCTTAATTAGCCCGGCACCGCTGAGACCGCCTGCACCCAGCTCTTCATTTATATAAATCAGAACTCCCCTATGCTTGCAGATATGACCTCTACACAAACACCCAGCTGCACAAACTACTACCCAGCCCAATGAAAAAAACACAGAAGCTGCAGATATGCCATCGACCGCTACACTCTGAAGCACACTAGAGTGTAACAGCAGCAAACAAGCTGACACGAATGAAAAGGTTTAGCCACAAGTGTCCTTTCAGGTAGGACTATAGTACCACAGTCATGTTCCTTTATTAACCTTTATGACCTATTTTTAAAATGTTTTAATTTAAAATGGAAAAATATTTTTAAAAATGAAAAATAATTTCTCATGTCAAATCATTTATATATATATATATATATATATATATATATATATATATATACACACACACACACACACACACACACACATATATATATATATATATATATAAAAATAGAATATTTTTTTTTACAGTGACCTTAAATGTTAGATGTTAGAATCTGAATGGAACACATGATTATTGTTGATGATTGATGATGATGATGATGATTATTATTATTATTATTATTATTATTATTATTATTATTATTATTATTATGACAGAGATAATGTTTGGGCCATTTTGATGTCCAGATCAAGCTGTTAAAGAAAAATCAAGGTGCTGAAAAAAAAAAAAAATGACCTGCCCTTGTAAACATGAAATAATAAGTAATTTTCACTGTCCCATTCCCTCCGTCTCTTACATACACTCACAGCTGCTATACACAGCTGCTATCAGACACATTCCCAGGATATAACCTACATTTTATTTCAAAACAGATGTCCTAGAGAAATGCAGCAGCCACGGCTAAGTACAGAACAGAACCTGAGGGTTAATTAAACAAAAACATGGATGGCCTATTTAAACCTCGGAGGGTGAGACCTTTAGGATAATTATGCCTTGCGTTCCATGGGAACATGTGGCTGCGCTCAGGTACTAGGAGATCTGCAAAATTCTCCAGAGGGACAAATCTGTAGGGACAAATTCTCCAGAATGTAATCATGTCATATTAATGATCCATAAGGGGAATTAAGCTTTGTTTTTTGCAGGAAGAGGACATGGAGGAACTGCAGGATTTATTAAGGCTACTCGCGGCCTGTTGGAGAGAGCGATGGCCTCGACGCTATTGGCCAAGCTAGCCACCTGACATTATTTACGGCTGGCAATTTAGCATACAGATGATAACGAGGGACCACCAGCTGCTGTCGCACACGGTGGTCACGGTGATTACCGCCTGAACACGTGCTCTCATGGGAACTCCGTGATGAAAACAAGGCAAATTAATTCTGTCTTTCGCTCACCTGTTTGTTCATTCACATTCTTTCCCTTGCACACATACACTCAGTTGGTATTTCTCTTCCTTTCATAATAAGGCTTATTCAGACATTTGAGACATCATGTGCATGATTTATAGCTACACACTCCCATATATCCATTCATGCACCAAGTTCAGTCATGCATTTGTCTTCTTCGAGAACTCATACTCATACGCATGCTGAGAGGCCTATTCAAAATGCAAGCTGGATTCCTGCCGTCAGGCACTGAAGAAATATTCTAAAGGCGCGGAAGAAAGAAAAGATATATGAAATAGAGAAAATTATAGCCCATTATGTAATATAATAGACTCTGTCTAGAGTCTAAATAAAAAGCACATCTCTTCATTGAGAACATCACTCCACGTATAACATAATAACTATCTGTGACACGATAAAGTGTACCACCTGCGTTCAAAAGAGTAAAGGATATTTCTAAACAAAATGACTTAAATGAGATATGGCATCATAATAACCCATTTGTGGTATTGGCTATCATATCAATCATAAAGTCATACCTACAGTCCATTTGAAATCATCATTACCTCAGACAGCTGTTTCTTGTTTTAGGAAGATTTTGGTCATAGTTCATTTAGGAGGTTATATGCTTTCTCAGTGTGGGCTTACTAATGACCATTTAGAAATGAATCTCTTAAAACAACCCCATAAATATTACTTCATCTCTAACCGCTAACTGTTTTTGGACTACCCCATCATGCTTGTGTGTGTGATTCAGTTACTAAACATGTATTCCAACCACAATCTACTAAAAAAAAAAAGCTAGAATGCATTCTGAGAGCAGTTTAGTGAATAAGCCATTTATTTGGAGTCTCATTCTGAAATATTTTCATTATTATTGAGCAAACGATGTGGTTCTTGTTATTCTCATGTAGGCTAATGTACCATAGATATTGTAGTTGTTTTAATAATAGCTAGTCTATGTGCCAATTTATGTGGCTTCAGCTGTGAAATATTCCCAGGAATTCACATTTGATCTTTGAAAATATATGATTATTCTTCTCCCACTGTTGTGGCTTCTACTACAGAGTTTATAACAGCTTCATGCTTTAAACTGCCATCAAAAGCATCACGCTATGAAGTTTGCACACAGGTAGTTGAATAATAATTGTGAAAAAAAAAATGCATGTGGTGAAAACAGTCGGGGGAAACCTAAGAAACATTTGGACAACCTAATAAAACCTAATAAACATTTCTTCATGTAAGGATGAAAGGTTTAGTCTGAATGCAGAGGAATGTTTAAAATGACGGAGACAGAGAAAGAATCTAAGAAAGAAAGAGAGAGGGTCTTGCTACTCTGATAGAAAAAATAAACATACAAGCATTAGCTGTTGAGGAAAACAGTTAGATCTAAGCAGAATACATAAAAAGATACCAAAATTAAGACATACGTTATGCAAATTCAGCTAAATATGGTAATAGCAAACATGTAAACTGCTATTGTCAGAGATGATTGATGATTTAGGGAGATACATTATAATGGCAGAAATTTTGGAATGTTTCATGTTATACTGAGGGCCGACATTTTAAGAATAAGAATTAGGTTTGCATACATTACTGTAATTAAATAAAGAAAATTATCATTTTAAAACATATTGGATTCTTTAGAACAAAACCGAGTTTTGCAGGAAAACTAAAGCAGGTGTGAATTGAATTAGTTTAATGACTAAGAACCAATTACTTGGGAAAAGTAAAATCATACTGCAATGATGTGAAGCCTCCAAGTGCATACTATATTCATGCATAGTACATTATCTATGCAGACAAGTACACCAACAACACTGGCTGTTAATGTAATCACAACTGCATACTGGAAATATGGCTAAAAATATTTCACTGCCAAAACATAACAGTAAACCACCGCAATTAAGGAGTATTTTTCTGAGTTGTTAAGTTGTTGGTCCTTGTACAAAGAACAGCTGTGGCTGATATTTAATAGTACAAGGTACAATAAGGACAAATCTAGCGCTAGTATGAGGCAGTCAAATGCAGAAGATATGCTGGGATGGAGCCTCTGTAAAGTAACCACAGGGGCCGCCGTTCTTCAATAACCTCCCAGTGGAGGCACATGGGGACACACTTGAGCTGGGGATGTGAGCAATTGAAGAAAGAGAGGCTTAAACACCAAAGATCAGAGGTTTTTTAATGGAGGCTGGAGTAGTGGGGAGAGTGATGGATGCCAGTAGAGCAGGAATGGCAGCAAAGAACAAGCAGAAGGCTTCAGCAGCCTTGCTGTTGGTGCTGTACAGAAAGGCAGAAAGGACAAAGACAATAAGGAGAAAATAAAAGGAATTATACATTGTCTTAAGCAGCTATTGGTCCCAAGCTGTGGTGAAAGGTCCATTTTTAGGCACTGAGCCACAAAGCCTGGCTTCATAGGTTCTAGCATGGCAATATTTTCTATAACCTCAGCAATCACCCTTTTCCTACACCTTAAAGAGCAATACATTCTGGAACTCCCAGCTGCCCTGTTGGCACTGGCAGTAACTCGGCAGTACTCTCCAAGACACAAGGTGGGATCAGGTTTGAAGTAATTGGAAGGCATACTCCAGGACACCAGATGGCACAGCCGCTGGTATGCTAAGAGCCTGACAGTCAGGGTCAGCAATGTCTCAACAAGGTGAAAGTGACAGACTCAAGATGTAGATCCTCACTGGAAGCTGGCAGGACAATAGCCTAATTTTAGCAGAAGTCCAGTGTGACTACAATGTCCGAGGAACCACATATGTGGAAGCTTGAGGAACCACAGAGGCTGTGGCAAGAGGAACTAAAGCTGTCAATGCCAGAGTGACTGGAGTCACTGAGACAGCAGGAGTTGAGACAGGAATTCCAAAAGGACAAAAGGAGACCAGAAGAGAAGAGAGATGGGAATGGTGTGAGACTATTCTCCCATGAAGCACAGATTCATCTGAACTGGAACCTGAATTGGACTGATGTGGATGTGGCTGGAAGCTGGGAACACAGGTAACCAAGACCTGAAGGGGACATGACAAAGATTGTCACTGGTATTATTCTAGCTGCAAAGAGAAAGGATGGCTGACTCCGACATGGCTTCCCTCACACTGGGCACACTGACTGCCATGGAGACCTCCCACATGCCAACTCATTATGAGTCATCTTCTCTTGACTCTCATTGTTGCTATTCAAAGTTAGCAGTGAGAGGCACAATGATAACCACACTGCTCAAGACCCGACTCTGCATTGTCATGGGAACTGGAACAGCTTTCCCCTAATAGGCTTCTTGCTGACTTCTCTTCTTTCTGGCTGGTCAAACTCAGCAAGAACGATGGGAGTAATGAAGCTACACTCTTAGAAAATGTAGAAATTTAGAACCCCCTAAGGGTTCTTCAGCTGTACCTCTGGGCAGACCCTTTAAGGCTCAATGTAGAACCCTATAACAGATTTCCTTATCACAAAGTGTGCAAAGTACAAATCCTTTTTTGGAACCCTAAATTATCTGGCCTTTTTCTGAGAGTATAGAACAGTGGAAGCTTTTTTTTAGCTACTTTAGGGCCTCCCAAATTAGAATGGAAGCCAACTTGTGAGCTTTACCCACTGGGTATGATAAAGACCAATTTAGCTCCTTGCAATAGACAGGTACCTTACTTCCTACAATATTATATAGTAACAGAGGGAGTGAGACCCATGGCACCAACTCAGAAGCTGGTTCTACTCACCAGGGAGCTCAAGTAGGGCATTCAGAGAGAGTGGTTAGAGCTAACAAGTCAGGTTCTAGCATACTCACTGTATTAATGGTTAATTAAAGGTTTTTATTTCACTAAACACAGAGAAATCAAACAACTCTCTTGCTTTTTCCTAAGGATTATGGCTAGGTGAATTGTAATCAGGTCAGTACTCATCACAAACATCACAGAACTGAAAGAAGTCTGCATTGAGGAGTGGGGAAAACTTTCTTCCAGTCGATGTCAGAAACTGGTAGATGGCTACAAGAAATGTCTCATTGAGGTTATTTGAGCCAAAGGGGGAAACACTAGCTATTAGAGCATAGGGTGTCCTAACTTTTTCCTCAGTTCAAATACTAATTTTTGTTGATTTCTTTTGTTTAATAAGTGAAAACAAAGTGATTTTTTGTTGTTTATATTTAATGGGGTGTCCTAATTTTTTCACATGACTGCATATACAGTCAGGTCCGGAAGTATTTGGACAATGAGGAGTTTTTGTGATTTAGCCTTTATACACCACCACAATGGATTTGAAATAAAACAATCAAGATGTGATCGAAGTGTAAACTTTCAGTTTTATTTTAAGAGGTTCCACAAAAATATGGCATTTACCATTTAGGAATTACAGCCATTTTCAGCAAAGTATCTCCATTTTCAGGGGCTCAAAGGTATTTGGACAAAGTGACATAATTGTAAATATAACCATAATTTTACTACTTGGATGAAAATGCTTTGCAGTCAATGACTGCCTGAAGTCTGGAGCCCATGTTCTCAAAACTCAAATTCTGAGTTTCCTCCCTGGAGATGCTTTGCCAGGTCTTCACTGCAGCCACCTTCAGTTGCTGCTTGTTTGTGGGTCTTTCTGCCTTCAGTCTTGTCTTCAGTAAGTGAAAAGCATGCTGTATTGGGTTGAGATCAGGCGACTGTTGACTACAACGCCGACCAGTACGCAGTTCTGTTTAAAAGTGACCTAGTGACAATAGTGCAAATATTACAAGAGTACGATACAAGTAGCTGAAATAGTGTAAACATAAGAGTAGCAGCCTATGTTCAGTAATAAGTATTTGTAGCAGCGTAAACATGTGCAAAAACTTGCAGAGAGGATGGCGGATGCTCAGTTGTGTGTGCGTGTGTGTGTTCCTTCAGTCCAGTTTCTAAGTATTGAGAAGTCTGATGGCATGAGGGAAGAAACTGTTGCACAGTCTGGTCGTGAGGACCCGTTTACCAGACGGCAGGAGGGTAAAGAGTGTGAGAGAGGAGTGTGTGGGGTCGTCCACAATGCTGGTGGCTCTTGAGTTTCTTTCGCAGTATGTTTAGGGTCATTATACACCTGCACTGTGGAGCGGTGTCCTATCAGTTTTGTAGCATTTGGCTGAATGTGAGCAGAGAGTACAGCCCTATACACCTCAGAATTCATCTTGCTACTTCTGTCAGCAGTCACAACATCAATAAACACCAGTGAGCCCGTTCCATTGGCAGCCATACATGCCCATGCCATAACACTGCCTCCACCATGTTTGACACATGATGTGGTATACTTTGCATCATACTTTTCTCTTCCCATCATTCTAGTACAAGTTAATCTTGGTTTCATCCATCCAAAGAATCTTATTCCAGAACATGGGAGGCTTTTAGATGTTTCTGGCAAAATCTAATCTGGCTTTCCTGTTCTTGAATGTTACCAGTGGTTTGCTCCTTGTTGTAAACCCTCTGTATTTACATTCATGAAGGCGTTGATTGTAGATTTTGACAATGATACGCCTACCTTCTCCAGAGTATTCTTGACTTCTGTTGATGTTGTGAAGGGGTTTTTCTTCACCAAGGAAAGGATTCTGCGATCATCCACTTTAGTTGTCTTCCGTGGTCTTCCAGGCCTTTCGATGTTGCTGAGCTCACCAGTGCTTTCTTTCTTTTTAAGAATGTACCTAACTGTTGATTTGGCCACACCTAAGGTTTTTGCTATCTTTTATAGATTTATGTTGTTTTTTCAGCCTAATGATGACCTTCTTCACTTGCATTGAGATCTCCTTGGACTTCATATTGGTAGCTCCAGTCGAACAGCTGCCAAATGCCAACTCAAAACTTGATATCAACTCCAGACCTTTTATCTGCTTCATTTGTCTTGAAGTAAAGAGGGAATGGACCGCACCTGGTCAATTAACTTCTTGTCAGTCAATTGTCCAAATACCTTTGAGCCCCTGAACCTGGAAGTACTTTGCTTAAAATGGCAGTGATTCCTAAATGTTAAATGTCATATTTTTGTGGAACCTCTTAAAATAAAGCTGAAAGTCTACACTTCCATCACATCTTGATTGTTTTATTTCAAATCCATTGTGGTGGTGTATAAAATATAAATAAAATAAAATCACAAAAACTCCTCATTGTCCAAATACCAGACCTGACAGTATATATATATATATATATATATATATATATATATATATATATATATATATATTTGTGTGTGTGTGTGTGTGTGTGTATACATTCTTATATATCCAATCAACTATAACTATTCATAATTTAACATCAACCCATTTAAACAGGTTGTGATGAAAAGATAAAAACACTGAAAAAAACAGAATACAGGAGAAAATCCGGACAGCTGATGAATATGAACTTCCAGTAACTAATCTAAAGAGAGTGACGCGTTCCGTACCAGCATACGACTCACCTCCAAGCCGTAGCTCCGCCTCTGCTGTCCCGCGATTGGTCCAAAGTTTACGTGGCCCCTCCCTCTGCTTCTTACCTCTCTTGCGCAGTTTCTTCGAAATTGAATCAGCGGACTGGAGACGCGACAAATCTCCGTCAGCTCTCAGCGACTGTGATTGAAAAGTGCTGCTTTCACGCTAACTGCTCTCCTCTGCTCTCGGTGTGTGCGCTTAGGGGTACACTTTACAGATGTACTCAAGTTGGAGTTACATGTGAAGACTTGGAGAAGTGAAGATATGCCAGCGCACGGAAACGCCTGGGGTTTGTGGGAATACGTCTGACTTGTAGAGGGAGAAGATCTCACACTGTCCTGGTGCTGTTTTCTTTTTGTTTGCTGATCACACAGAAATGAACCCAGCACTGAGCATGATTTTCTTCCACTAAGTGCTAAAACAACCTGGACGGATATTCCTGAGGTTTTGAGCTCTCCTGCCAGAGATCTGAAAGTTTCTGAAGGACTTTTTGTGCGTTTTTGAGTCAGGACATTTGCCTCACTCTTACTAAATCTCATGAGAGAGTGAATATTTTCTTTGGAGCTGGATGCAGATATGAGTTTCTTCCGGTACACAAGACCTTCACACATACTCACTTTATTAATTCTGCACATGCATGTGCTCCCAAGTGCATTAGCAAAACGACACATTGTGTACTGGAACTCCACCAACACCAGGTAAAGTCCCACACCTCACTGGGCCTCTTGTTACACACAGTGTATATAAATAAATAAGATGAAACTTCACTGCTCTTGTTCAGATGCATGAATCAGAGTCAGATGTATTCATCTCAGTGTATTCAAGGTGACTTGTGTTGTAATCTTGCAAACATTTTGTATTTTGTTCACTTTTCTATGGACTCTGTTCACTCTTCCAAGGACTGTCATCCGTCATTGTGAGTTCTGAGTGTTTAGAACAGACAAACCCCATCGGATTAACTTTGAAAACTTTTCAGATTTGACCAAAGTTCAGTCACATTGAAGCTAAGCATATTACTTGACTAATAAACTTTAAGTGACTAATCGTATAATTGCTTCACAGCAGTGATCGTGATCATCAGCCCTGTTCCTGGAGTTCATTGTACAGATTTGAGCAGATCAGATCAGGTTTATCTCGAGTGGGTGTGTTGGATTAGGGCTTGGACTGAATGCTGAATGATAGTAGATCGCCAGGAAGAAGGTTGACGATCACTGCTCTACGGGCATTGTTGCTTCAAGGCTGTTGTTGGCATGTAGAGACACAAATCACAGAAATAGTGTGTTTGAGGAGTGGGATGTGATGTTCCTTCTGGCTTTTCAGTAGCTTATTGAGGGTCAACTGCCTTTCCAGGTGTTGCATGAGCCCTGATTGGCTGTTCAGCTTGTAAAAGGCCTGAAGGACAAAGTTAGCTCCACCCAACAGAGGAAGGCGTGGACATGTAACTGCTGTACTCGAACACACACATACACGCAGGAATTTTTCTTCGGAATTGTAAAGCGTGGATGTGCATATTACCTTATCCCTGACAAGAAGTTTAAATTTAACCATCTTTTTTTTTTGCTACTGATATTAAAGTAATGCCCTGGCCTAATTAATGTACTAAATAAAACAACAGCATCATTAATAACACATGAGAAGAACCAATATTTTGAGATGGCAAAATCCTAAATAATATATAAGGTATGTATTATAAAAAGTCATAAAACACAAATGTTGGAATAGCAGATTTATTAAACCGCTTATGCATTTGGATTGCTGTATAATCCGTTGTGCTTTTGTTTTGGAAAATGAATGTGCCTTATGGGGGTGAAAAAAAAAAAAATACAAAACAGCAAAATAAAGCACTGATTATAAAGGCAAAGAGATGAATCGGCTCGGGTTTAGGGACAAGAAACAGATCCTAATACTCAAGCAGGCAAGTCTCAAGAGCCTGATGAGCCTGTTGTCTGATGGCTGCTGATTTATTTATTATTTATTTTGGATCAGCTCTTTAGATTGTACCTGCATTTCTACTATTTTGGTTCGCTTGTCTTGTTCGCCGTCTCTTCCTTCTGCCTTATTCAAATCCACACACGCTTTATGCTGTAAAGTGTTTTAATTCAGAGCACAGTGAACACAGACTGCAGCTGGAACATTTGCAGTCAACTGGCCTGTAGAAAAGCTGGACCGTCTTTATAAGAGCTCTACATTATAGCAGAGAGGACTGAAAAAAAAAATATATAGCACAGTATAACACAGTATTATGGTTTCTGATAATTATCATAGTCTAACCACACAGTAAACAAAATGTTTTGTACTCACATGTTTTCTACATCTGCAGATTTCAGAAAGCATAGCTAGGAGGTCGATGATTGTTTTTAAATGTTATTGTAGCATTGTAAATTACAACTCACCGCTATCAAAGTCATTATATCTATCATCGAGTTCCTCTTCTTATTATCCTGTTTGACTGGTCACGTCAATTTAATGGCTTTAATTCAAACCTCAATAACTCAGAAACAAGTAGGCCTGTAACTAATGTCAAATGTTCTCTGTAAATGGAATATTCAGGAATTAAAAAGCTCCATGGTTCCAGGAAATTGACAAAAATATTATTGTACATATTTAAATAGTGAGCCTAATATTTGTATAGTCTAATGTTCATCAGATAAACCTGAGTGATTTAGTCTGTGGATTAGTTTCGAGAGTTCGAGAACCCATGCAGTTTGCAACAGAAACATAAATATTATATGTAATAGAAAGATGGTCCATAACAAGGAAGTATAACAAGCATTCCCCTTTATTTAGAAAAACCTGTTTAAAAAGATTATAGTATATTTCACTCATTGCATCTGGAAATAACAATTTTCTATGACGTGACCTGTAATCATATACTATAACTCCTTGCTTTTCACGCTATATTGTGAGACTAGTCTTCTGTATACTCCCATTATTATTACAGGAATAAAAAAAAACATGATTACTGTACATACGCTAATGATTTGGATGCTACATCTTTAAACGTGTATTATGTGTATTTCTCATTACTGTCCAGCTGATAAAAATGAAGTGGTTGGTATATGCTTGTGCTTATAAAGAAGTGAGTGTATCACAATTTCATTCAGTCAGAGACATAACACTGGGGGGAAAGAGCCTATTTTTTTCTGAACATTCCTTCCTGTCCGCATGTCGTAAAAAGCCACGTGGCCAAGCGTGTGCCTGTGATATGGAACTGGAAAAATAAAATGCTTCTTTTCCCAATAAAGTGTACGCATAATTTTTTAAATGAACGGTCAAATCATCAGTGCGTCTGTAACGGTTTTGACAGTGTGATGTTTTGAGGACTGGATTGTTTTCTGGCATGCAGAGCAGCGATTTTCATAGTGGAAGCCCCACCTCGAAAGGCTGCTGTTTTGTATCTGATTGTATATCATTAAGAAAGCGAGCTAGAGATTGGTGCATTCGGGTGCCATGTTTTTGCCTGCCCGGTTGCATCATGGAAGCCTGGAAATGGTTTCTAGAACAATCTGTCTTCTCCTACCACGCTTGCACAGCTTGTACCATCCACAGTAAAATGTCTGCTTTATTCTTCGCTGTTTTTCCTCGTAGTCTCACTTGACTCCGAGGGACCTGGAGGAGGAATGCAGCGTTTGCAGCTGATATTAGTATTGGAAAGGTTAGAGATGGTCTGTTAGGTAGTAAAACTTTAGAATATGCAATTCTTTCTTAACTTTCCAATCTCTTTCCACGCTTTTCTTAAGAAGTAGTGTATAACATCACATGGAACTTGACATGCTGACTGCGTAGATAGATCTCCTGTCTTTCTTTATGTAGGTCTGTGTATTTTATGTCTGTTAGTCACTTATGTAGCAAGCTTGGACACATTTCTTGTTATGAAACACCAGGAGCTTCTCTCTCTCTCTCTCTCTCTCTCTCTCTCTCTCTCTTTCTTTCTTTAGCCCCGCCTCCTTTAAATCTGTTGTTGTTTTTGCCTGCAAGATTGAATAACAATAATCCTGCTATGTTTTTGAAATTTATCATGCACTAATTCCTCATGTGAAGTCCAATTGTGTTTATGCCTAATTAAGTCCATTGTCTTAATGTGTGCATTAAAGCATGTCTCTGTCTCTCCATGTTTTTGTCTCTCACACACGCACACAGACGTGTCACTTTGCTTGTGACATAGCGAGTGGGCCTGCGATGCGCATGTACTGCTCAAATTAGTTTTCCGAACACCAACTGCAATTTTTCTTGTGATTGCACCGAATTCTGAAGGCTAACACTCTGAAAGTCTCATGCGTGCCTCCTCCTTTCTTAAACTGCCAGTTACTAGAACTTGCGAGCTGCAATCAAGAGACCTACTTTAAGTAATTACCTTCCTGTTTTTACCCCCTTCTGGAGACTTCTTGCGCTTTTTGATTCTGCTCATGAAGAGAACTTTCCTTCTCTATGGCTTACAGATGGCATCTTTTATAGGCTGAACCTGCAGACCAATATATTTCAGCGTATGCTGCCTAACAGCATGTCCTGCTTGGTCTTAATTAAGATAAAGCATGCAGCATCTCCTCTCTCGCATGTTTATTGATCTTCAAGACCTACTGTGTGAAAGCGATGTAATCAGAAATGTAGCCTTTTCATAATGATGAAGCTTGCTCTGGTTATAATCAGGAGCTTGTTTTAACACGTGTTTGCGAAATTCTCTCCTGCAAACGTTCATCTATCACTCTTCCCTCTAAAGGACGCCTGAGTCACTGGGGATTGGGAAAGTTCTGAATTGTGCAGAGCAATTTTTCAGGCCGCTTGCCCTTAACCGCACTCCCCCAGACGTATTAGCCTACTACAAACTGCATCGGAGCTACATTTCCACTTCCAAGACATAACAGCCTGGAGATATATGCTACATTTATTACCGTAGATGGGGGGGAAAAAGATGATAAAGCCTGCCCAGGCTCATGCAGAGTCTCACCTTGAAATTTTCCCCGACAACCTCAGACGGGGTTTAAATGCATCTGTTTAAGGTCATCGTTTTATATATGTATGAGATGTGGGTGATTAGGGCTCGTCGGCTACGCTGCGTCTGGATCGGCATGGCAGAAAAAGCAGGTTTCCTGGATATTTGGCTAATATCGATAGCCATTCTCCATGCAGATGTTATCTGCTGCGATGTGCCATTATCTCCCACCTCCATATTGACCAGTAGCGCTTCTCTCACCAGGGTCGAGTCAATATCATGCAATTTTGCTACCCTTTGGATGCCCTGTGTGTGTGTGTGTGTGTGTGTGTGTGTGTGTGTGTGTGTGTGTGTGCGTGCGTGTATGGAAGTTAGGAATTGGATCAGCGTGTCTGCTGTGAGACCAAATGAAGCATTTTTCTGCATACTGCGTATATATGCCATGTGTATGCAGGTGAATCGGCTTCTGTTTTGATCGAGTGAGCATGTAGAGCAGGAAATAATACGATTTGTGGCATCGCATCTACAAGTGTGTACAGCTTTTCAGTTCTCATGACATTTCACCTACTGCAATAGCATTAAAGTGAATCTGCATGAATCAGTATTGAAGAAATTATTTGGAAACACCTGATGGTACCTTCATTTTTGCGTCATGTGCTGCATTTCATTGTGGATGGATTAGCTGTGGGGTTTGTTAGAAGGAAAGAGGTTTTCAGTCGAAACGTGCTCACTCCTTCGAAGACAGAAGGCCTTTTCCAGCATCATCTGAAAATGAGGGGTGTAAATGTGCAGTTGAGAAACAGATATGTGTAGTTTAGCAAGAAAATGGCCACCTTTGCCACATGTTTACACTGCGATTTGACCCGTTTCCCAACGCCACACTCGATCAGTCACTCTTAGAGAACCATAGACTAGCTGTGGTAAGTGCATGTTGATTGGACCTGTGGTGTGTGGAGCCGTTCTCTTGAGCCGTAGGGGTCTTCCTGAGTGTTTCTGCGTGTCTGAGAGAATAGTGTGTCTCAGGTGCGCTCAGTAGGGTTTGTTGTCGATTGAACCGAAGCGTTTTTTGCTCTTTTGTTCTGAAAGCGAATCCTGCCAGGCTCCCCACCCTTCATCCGGAAACCCACCACGAACTCCGAGCACACATGCACTCTCGGGAGAAAACCGAATTACGATGAGCTGCCGAGGTATTACTGCGTTTGTGAAATGATATTAGAGCGTAACGGAGAGGTATCCGCCGAGATATTCCATTTGCACCGTCTCCTGTCATGGGGATCAATTGCGAATTGGCAATCTTATTGACTCTGGTTTTTTTTTTTTTTTCCCCAGTCTAAGCCTGTGCAGTATAAAATGAATGCTGTCAAGCGTGTACACTGCGTGTTAAATTAACCCTGGCGATATTAACACGTGGATGTCTTTCCCCTGCAGTGCGGCTTCCAGCTCTGTTTGGCAAAGAATCTTTCTGGTCTCATGCTCCGACTCTTAGAACATGTGTTGCTCTTGTTTCTGCTGGTCTGTTTGCTTTAGATTAGGAGAGGAAAGCACGCACATGCTCACACACCTCAGGCTGTACTTCACAAACAATAACGACAAACTTTGCCATTATTGTTCCTACGTGCGTGAATATGTGTGCGCGCGCAAGAGAATAGGGCAAGAAAGGAAAGCTAAGAGCAAGCTATGCCTATTATTGCTCTTTCTCTTTATTTATTTGTCTGAGCTTATGTTAACAGTATACAGAGATTATTTGCATGCTTCAGCTATAAATTTGAAAGATTTATGTACTTGTCAGGCGTTCTTTTTTTTTTTTTTTTTTTTTTTGGAAAACAGTCCAATTACCAAAACAATTTGCTTTCAGACACCATATTCATATGTACATGAATGAGACCTTTCCATATTATGTAAATCTTTCTTCTTATTTTTTTGTTACTCATGATTTGAAAGTGAAAACTGAAATATGAGGCAACACACATACACATGCACTCGCGCGCACACACACACACACACACACACACACACACACACACACACACACACACACACACACACTCACTCATAAAAATCATATCTGGTTGTTCTTTAAACTGGCTGGTCTTTAAACTATGGGTTGTATTAAGATAGCAGCTAGTTGGTTAAAGGTTAATAATATTCCTGGAACAATAGCTGTTCATATCAGCGAGTTACACATTACACAAGATCACTGATTGTGTTTCGTGCAATAAGACCACGTATTAGAAATGCAAATCTGTGGGAGGTCCGAAATAATGATCCTGCATGCTGCAGGTTGTAATCCAGTAAACGATACTTTTATTACCTGTTTTTACACAACACGCCATGTAGCACCATTACCTTGCTACCGCCTGAATGCCAAATGGCTCCGACTAAATTACGCAAAAAGCTCTGAAGCATAAAGATGATGATTGTACGTTAGAAAGAGTGATACAGATAGAGATGTGCTGTGATGGAAAGTGATAGTGATGCTAGCTCTGTAATGAAAATTGCAGGGCTGCGTCGCTTTTGGAACAGCGCTGTGCGGTTGTCCGTGCTGGAAAAAAAAAAAAAAAAAAAAAACACGTCCCTCCAATGTTTATTTCAGCTTTATGCGTAATTATGAGGGGGCCATCTTGCATGCATCTGCAGTACATTATAATGTATGTGGTGTCATCCGGTTTGTGTTTGTCTCCAAAATGAAGGCTTGTACAATATAATTTGCGGTTATATCACCGAGTGGCATTTTTGTGTTTTGTGGTTTTGTGTGCTGTGCTGATTTGAGCACAGCGTCTTATCTCTGAACGCTCTTATCTAAAGGGAGGGTCATTTTATTTTTCTTGAGTAACTTTCCTGTCGTGCGACTTTTTCACTCCGAGGCTTTGAAAGTGTCCGTTTTGTTCTTCCGAGTTTGGACGTCAGAGAGCTCACATTAATTTTATCACTTCATGCTTACATGGCCGGTTCATGTTTCAATTTGTAATTCATCATTCCATTTTTCTCTCTCCATTAACCCCAGCATAGCTTTCTCAATCTCTCCCACTCCCTCCCTCTCTCTCTCTCTCTCTCTCTCTCTCTCTCTCTCTCTCTCTCTCTCTCTCTCTCTCTCTCTCCTGAGATGGAAAAGACATTATGCCCGTGCTGGATGGATGGAGGCGAAGACAAGAAGGAAAAGGCATTAGGCAGAGAAGGGAAAGAAGGTGGAAGGTGGCAGAGAATGAGTGAACAGCTTTCGGTTCCCTAAACTGCAAGGGAAAAGACTCTAGGGAAAAAGGGACGAGGTGAGGGAGCAAGGGAGGAAAAGATGTCTGCGGGTATTACTGTCAGTGTCAGGTTGGAGGAGTGGTGAGGAAAAAAAAACGCACTTTCTGAGATTGAAGGGAGGACATTTGGGATGCGTATTCAACGTCAAACCACCGTGTGTGTTTGTGTGTGTGTGTGTGTGTGTGTGTGTGTGTGTGTGTGTGTGTGTGTGTGTGTATTTTGGGCAGTAGTAGTGTTGTGGTGGTGTATGTGTGTTATAGGTGTTTACATTTACATGTAATTACATAATTATACAGGAATGGGCTCATTTTGACTTAATTATTTAAATGGGTTAAAATGTGTGGTGAGTGTAATGGGTGTGTGTGTGTGTGTGTGTGTGTGTGTGTGTGTGAGAGAGAGAGAGAGAGAGAGAGAGAGAGAGAGACAGAGAGAGGAAACAGTGTTATTTTGTTTTAGTCGACATTGTACTGTGTGGAATGAGTGGTATGTTGGGTATGGTGTGGTGAGTTAAAATGCCTCACATATCAGTCTGTTTTAATAAGGATCAGAGTTTCGGGAACGTGTGCATGCTTGCACATGACTCGTGCCAGAGTTGCGTTATATGTGTGTGTTCGTGTGTGTGTGTGTGTGTGTGTGTGTGTGTGTGTGTGTGTGTGTGCAGGTTTGGGTGTGTTGTATCGATAGCTATTGTAGTGTCGCGAACTGGCGATTCATGATTTTCAGGTTGTTAAAACGGCTTTATCCCATGTGTGTGTGTGTGTGTGTGTGCAACTTGATGTTGGTGCTATTTGTCAAGCAGATTGGCCTGTTGAAATGTCTACTCTGTAGAATCGAACACTCCTGCTGAGGCCTCAGAATAATAACTCTGGTGGAGGGGCCGCATCAGCGGCGTTATTATGTGAGGAAATTGTACTGAACAAATATTTCATTTTTCAGTTCCAAAATTAAATGCGTGCAGAAAAAATCAGCATGGATGAAAATTTGCATCGAGTCAGCTGCGACAGGCCAGCAATACTCTCAGACCGCATTCGTTTTCTGTCTTCTCTCTTTAACGACATCAGCATGGCACACACACAAATACACACACCTACAGCCACCTGTCTGAAGTGATGTAGGAATGCCTACATTACCCCGGCGTCTGGGACGAGGAGAATATACTGCCTGTATGTGCGTAATGATGGCACATCTCATCCCTTGCTCCATTTAGAAGAACTTTACTGCTGCTGTTTTGATAACGTACAGGTTCATTACAGAACAAAAGTGCATTTTAATCTTGTATATCATTATCCACTATGTGTTGCCCTTGTTGTTATTGCTTCCTTTTCACACCTGCATACGCTGTAATTCTTTTTATTGAGCTGTGTGTTGTATTTCTTAAACCTACTAGTGCTGACTTGTGCAAAAATGCTGTCTAAGTACTTTAAAAATGTACACAATTCAGCTTGTATACAAGGTTATATACACTATAAGGCCAAAAGATTGTCACACACATATGTGGGTCTTCCTCAAACTGTTGCCACAAAGTTGGAAGCACACAAGTGTATAGGCTGTCTTTGTGTGCTGTAGCATTACACTTTCCCTTCACTGGAATTTAAGGTCAAGCCCAAACCTGTTCCAGCATGATAGTGCTCCTGTGCACAAAGCGAGCTCCATGAAGACATGGTTTGCCAAGGTTGGAGTGGAAGAACTCAAGTGGCCTGCACAGAGCCCAGACCTCAACACCACTGAACACTGACTGCATCCCAGGCCTCTTCACCCGACATCAGTGCCTGACCTCACTAATGCTCTAGTAGCTGAATGGACAAATTCCCATAGCCACGCTCCAAAATCTAGTGGAAAGCCTTCCCAGAAGAGTGGAGGTTAATATAACAGCAAAGGAGGGACTACATCTGGAATGGGATGTTCAACAAGCACATATGGTCAGGTGTCCAAAAAATGTTGGCCATATGGTGTATCTGTAAGTTTGCGACGGTGTCTGACAAAAATCCAGAAGAATTCACATTAGCCATTGTGTATGAAATGACTCATTATGAAAAAATCTGTATTGAGTCAGGGGAGGAAAAAACACTGTAAGGTTATGTTCCTGTGAGAACTGCTGCGAGAAAATATTGTAATAGTAACTCATAGTCAGAGCTGGAATTTGTCAGAGCAGGAGTTTTTCTCGGGCGCACATCATATGCCAACTCGGATACGTCAACACGCCTGAAAGAAGTACAGACTCCGCCAATTTTGGTTCGGCTTAACAAAGAGCTGCAGGCATCCTAACGGTTTTCTCCCTTCCCCTGCACAAGGCCTTGTTTTTTAACTAGCACTCCGCTGTTCCCCTCAGAGAGACGGAGACCCGTGGAGAGCTTATAATCTCTCACCGCAGGCCTGTGCAAGCAGCGCATACACGGATCAGAAAAGTTTCTCCACTTCAACAAAGCTGTAGCTAACCTTAGCCAGATAGCTGGATCCATCGACTCTGTGCTGAATGAACGCAGTTAGACATAGTTTTGTTCGGAGCGATTTCACTCACAACACGGCAGCTGATAATTACATTCTATGAGGTACATTTCAAATCTTACGAAATACTTAGAACCATCAGATTAATTCACATGGTAGAGATTGGGTTTGGGGTTCTCATGAAAGCTGCTTCAAAAGTCTTGGGATAGGTCTTGAGCCTTGTTATGGATTAGTGAATAGGTAAATAATCAAACAATCGAAAACCACAAACATTTAAAATTAGTTGTTATAATTCTATAAAGTGTTAAACAATTAATATGACTTGCTAATCTCACAGCTAATGTAGTTAGGATGAGACTGGATCTGGGTGGTGGTGGGACTGTTTTTGTTTTGACGTGCATTCCTGTTTGTTTGTGGGTTTTTTTTTTACGATTTTATTTTTTCCGCATGGGAGTGTCATCAGAATTGTGCTACTGTGCATGTGTGCAGCTTAGAGGAAGCAGTGCTTATTATTATTATTAGCCATTTTTTAAAATTTACAAAAGGCTTTCTAAACCCTGCCCAGTATCGGTTTTGATTAAGTCGCATGGTTTTTATCACAGCTCTTGTCATTGGGGCCCCATTCTGTGTGTGCAGACCAGAATGCTTGGTCATTAGTTACAAACCAACAAGCAGGGTCAATATTTGCTTGTCCTGCATGACATCATTTATTGGTTCAGTGTTAAAATGTAGTTTATATTCCAGCCATATTTAATAGGCTCTCTGTAATACAACACCAACTACATAGTATAAGTAAGGCTTAATTGTACGCCATCATTCTTTTGATGCTTCTATTATTTCACTTTATGCTTTTTATATTAAGGGTGGTTTAATCTCCGTCAGATCTGCAATTAGTTTTTAATTATGTTCTTTTCTTCTCCCTTTGTTAGAAGGAGGCTTGCATTTGGTGCTTAGTATGAGGCATTTTTCAGCTTTTGTAGCCTGTGTGTGTGTGTGTGTGTGTGCGTGCGTGCGTGCGTGCAGCGCACTGTAGAGCAGGGTTGCTGCTGATTTGTGCACTGCAGGCTCTGAGCTCTTGTGATGCCGGGCCCTTTGTGACCCAGGCTTGTTCTGAGGTGCAGCGGCTGGACGCCGAAACCCAATCAGGCAGCCTGAATTGGAAGCATTTGGACAGAGACAGATGGAGAGGAGAGAGAGAGGACGAGGGAAATGAAGGCATGAGATGGAAAGAGAGGGTGTGTAAAAAGCACTTTTATCCCCAAAGATTACAATGCATTGACCGTGAAAGAGTTTAAATAAATGCTGAGCATAGAATGGATGAGTGTTGGGAAACAGATGAGTAAGAGAGAGAGGGAAGAGAAGAAAGGAGCAAGAGAGTGATGGAGAGAGAGAGAGAGAGAGATGTGTTTGACAGGAAAAGGAAGTGAGTCGGGCTGTTGATGAAGAGGGTGACTGATGGAGAGAAGAGATGTTAAGAGGAAGAGAGAAAGCAAATGAGAGAAAGAGTGAACAGAACTGTATAATGTCTTCTAGTGTGCGTGTGTGTGTGTGTGTGTGTGTGTGTGTGTGTGTGTGTGTGTGTGTACGTGCACACACAAACTATAACTACTGGCTCCACACATCTACAGACCAGCTGTATGCAAACCTACACACACTCAAGCTTCTGAGCAAGGTTCAGAAGATAGCCACACTACAGTGAGGGGGAAAAATAATGAAATAATGAGATGGCATGACTGTCAAAGAGCAAAAATGGAGCGCCAATGGTGAAGAGAAATAAAGGACAGACTGACACAAAGAAAGCCAGTTTGTTTCTAGCCGATCCAAAGAGTGACCTAGTTTAGTGATGATGGATGTCCAGAGCAGCTCAGATTTATCGGTAACGCTTATTTGTTAGCAGGCGCCATTTTCGGTACCCGCCCTAACCCACTTACTCCAGCTGGGCATCCAGACCGAGAGCAGGGCTTGGCATGGCACACCACACCTTCACCAGACGCTATCACTTCAGCTAAATTTCCATTTTTCTTTTCTTTACGTGAGGCGTTTATCTTTACTGCTGGTCATACTGTAGTCAAACGAAGACGTCTTATCTAACCCTCATGTTCTGTGCCATTTCTTTTTCTTCAGCCATTTCTTTTCATATTCAAATAGTAATAAAATCTATTTGAAAATATCTAATGTCTTAGATTCTTGTCTGTTATGAGCAGTTTACACCACGGCAATGTTGAAAACAATCTTGTTAGATTGGTCAGAAAGTGTTGATTCATTGTCTATAACAGCAGCTCTGACAGTTGCAAGACAAACCACAGGTTTATAATAATATCTTGTTGTTTCTATAGTAACAACTCATTCACAGAGACTTGTATGCCAGACGTCTAAGACTAATAATAATCAGATTTTAAAAATGTGCTATTATTAAAAAAAACATATAATTACTGATATGGTGAAGCTTTCTATATGGCAACATTTGACATTTATGGAAGGAGTCACCAGTGTCAGTGCTTTGTAGGTCAGTAGGTTTTCCACTACAGGAAAGTCTTCAGGACCGAGGACAAGCTGTCTTTTTTCGTCTTTTTAACTTCGGAAAGAAAAAAGCCAGGCTGGTGATAATAGAAACTAATTTGTATCATGGACATTCTACAACATTACACAATTATAAACCCTTTCTTTAATGAATAAAAAAAATGTTATTGGAAAATAATCAACTTCATAGTAGTAACAGTCCTTTCTAGCCCTGACTGATAACGATATCGTGATAAGTTATGTCATAATACACCTTTGTGAGATATTATGAGTATCATATATTGTGATATCTTTTTTTATTTATTTATTTATTTATTTTTAAATAACAATTACACTGGAAGCAGCTGATTTGATGTAAAAAAATTTCTACCGTAATGAATATTTAAAATTGTAAAAAAAAAAAAAATGTCTGCTTTTCAGTGCTAATTTATTTTTGTAGACATTAAATAAAAGTTTTATCAAACTAATTTAAAGATAAACTAAGGTTTGTTTTTAAATACATCACTATTTTGCTGGCAGTTTGTTACCAAACCTATATATTGTGATGCATATCATGTAGCACAAAAATGTATTTTTGTCATATCGCCAACCCTTAGCTCTTACATAAATGATAAAAGTTCAAGTTTTGTGAACGCAAATAAGAAATGAAGGAAATGTGATGGAAACTAATCCTTTTTTGTTTCATATTTACATTATTTCATGTTTAGAAAGGTTATGCAAAGCACATAAGGCTTCATGTTGGAAAGAAAATTGGTTTTAGTAAAGATATAAAATGAGTCATTTTGAACAGATCATGAGGGTTAAGGCCCAGGATGCGAGGCTGTATTTAAGGCACGCAGAGCTCTCATTAGCTTGAGGTTTTGGAAGTCGAGATGGAGGGACGGGCAGAGCGAGGGAGGGAAGGCTGGCACGGAGCCTGGTTCCGGACTGGCTTGGTCCCAGGCCACGACACCTCTGGCCCCATTTACCCCCAGCACACACACAGTGCTCTAAACACATGTCAGGAAAATGCTCCTATGTGTTTTGAAACTGCCACATAATCTACATTTCTGTGCTATATAAACTCAAGACAATATGCAGATTTGTGGCAGAACAGTAGCGCCACAGCACATTCTTATAGATCACACACACGCTTCAACTTTTGCTCTTTGGTCTCAGTGAGGATGAATAGGATTTTCTCATGCTTTACGGTCTTAAAAGACCATAGTCCACTATAAAAGACCTCTATTATGCTTTTTTTCCTTTTGAAATGAAAAATCTGAGGAAAAGGCAGAAAAAGCCATTTTCATATCTGCATTTAGCAACAAAATGGGCTCCCAGTGTCCACTACAGTACTGTTGTGTCAGCGGATCAAGCTGGCATTGAGGCTTTGATGGCCATTTGCTAATCTTTCAGACCTTGACACCCTCTTCCTCACACATGCCATTCTAAAGTGAACTTGTCCTGCTCTCGGTGGTGCCGTTGCTCCTGCTGACTCTCGGTGAAAGGGCCGCAGAGCTAACACGCAGAAAATAGCCACTGCTCTCGGCTTGATAAACGCATTTAAGCTCTGGGGGCTTTCAGTGCCTTCCTAAATGCTAACCACCTGCCTACCTTACACACACACACACACACACACACACACACACACACACACACACACACAAAACCAGCCCCACATGATTGCTTTTATAGAGGAGTTACCCTGCAGTTCTACTGAAAAGGGCCACTTTGTGAGTTTGCTGTACACACACCATCAGCTGCTTGCCTAGCATGCAGATATGAATTGTAACTCGCCATGTGCTCCAAATGCACTGCTGTAAATTGTTTCAAAAACATTATTGTGTGGAAAAAGTTGTAGAGAATTCATAATGCACTCAATTTAGACTCATTGAGCATCCCTTGAAAGTACTGGCTTTTACTGGTGACACACAAACACGCGCAAACACACAGAAACACACAAATTCTTGCTCTCCAGGGACAAGAAGCATGTCTTTGTGGTATTTCCAGCAACGCATTCACATAAATGAAAACCACTGCAATACACTTTCCTTTTCATCATATTGCTAGTGGACAAATGAAACCTTTGTTTTAAATCTCAGCTGCTGTTGTCTGAGCCAAGCTCCTTGCACCCGAAGCAATAAAGTTGGGAACTGAAATGGAATTAGGACAAGCTAAAGCTATTTAACAGCGATGCACCCAATACATAAAGACAAAGAGAGTTGCTTGAGAGTATTAAGCAAGCTTACAATTGAATGTAGAGCTATGAGCTTCATGAGATTGTATGTGTTGAGAGGAAATCCAGCTCATCTGCAGGAAGCAGAGTCAAAGCTTGGAAGACACAACCTTAATTCCAGCCGTCACATCTGGCCAGTCAGGAAGCGTGAGAAAGCAGAGTGTACCTCAGAACATCATTGTGTAGACTACACACTGGGCAAAGACAGACTATTCTGGGTCACGTGTTTTTTTTTTTTTTTTTAAGTCACTTAAATTTTCCCAAATCTAAAGTTTGACATTGTGTAAGAAAGGTTTGAGAATTGGACATGGAGGACTAAGGTATGGAGAAATAAAAGAGAATGGGCACTGACAAACAAGAGTGGCTACAGAGGAAATGGCATGAAGGTACTTAAGGTTACAAAAGGCAGGAAGGACGGATGTTGAACAGAGAACAGGAAAGAGAGACGCAGAGAGAAAGTGGAAAGAGAAGGCGTACAGTGTGGAGTAACAGAGGGCTGACGTTGGGAGCTAATTACTGTCCAGTACAAAGAACTATTCTTTTTCTGCCATTTATCAAAAACTAATGCACAGTTTTTATAGAAATGAAACCAATTGATATCCTAAATTTAAAATTCTATCTGATCATCATGCGTGCAAGTGTTGTGCCATTTATTTAACTAATAAAGGCATTTCTTCATTTTTTTATACAATACTGATGGGCTGAGACCTGATACCAGTCTGATACTGACATCCTATTATAAGCAGACCTGCTCTCGAACTTCTGTTGCCATGCAAAATATCCTGCTTTAAGGCAAACTGTACTGTATTCCCATGAAAAACCTCATGTCATGTCACTTAATATCACGTGTTGATTTTTTTAAAAAAATACGTCGAATCTTATCAGATACCAATCCAATATCCAGTGCCAGAATCAACTCTGATACAGGTGTGGGTGTTACACTGGTATGCTCCTAATTTCATTTAAATAGTAGCGCAGGGATGTTTCAGATATACACACATGCACACCTTGTCCAGTTAGACCTGACATCTTGGTTGCTTTCACACCTGTTCAGTTGCCTCATCTGATTGAGAGTGAAATTAGTTACTTTTGGTTTGTGTATTGGGTTTGGTTTGTTTTCTCACTGTTTGTAATTAAATGAAGCAAAGTTTAAAAAAAAAAAAAAAAAAAAAAAAAAAAAAGTTAGCTAAGGGGTGTGTAGGTCAGAAAATGCAAACCTAAAACTCTTTCATTCACTGGTCTTTGTAGCTCACTTTGGCAGCTCACATCTACATAAAAATGTCACCCACAACCCAAAACACGTGACATGTTTGATTCCCTTTGTGAGGTCGGGTCAATTCAGAGTTGAAATGTCTCTCAGTGCGGTTGAATCATGCTAAAATTAGACTGGAACTGGACCGACATCACCTCGCCCAGATGGGCAATTTATAGTAGTCGGTCTACCTACTGGCAGATTATTACAACCTGGAGAAACTGGAGAACCTGGAGGAAACCCACACAGACACAGGAAGAACATGCAAAACTCCGCACAGGCAATAACCCAAGCTCAGGTTGGAACATAGACCCTAGAGTAGACTTTAATTATTTAATTAATTTAGTTTAGTTAATTTTTCCACTTCTCCTGATGCTGTTTTATGTTGACAGCTCTTAGCAGGCATCACCTGTGTTATGTCTGTCAATATCCTGACTAACATGACCTGATGAGATAGAAAGAAAGAGGGAGGGAGAGGTTTGAGGGTTAATGGGAAAGGAAAGGGTGGCCTTGATACAAGTCACTTGGAATATTCAGCAGTGCAGTACGGGAAGGAGAGGGAGCAAAATACGGACTCCAAAGTTTTATACAAGAGAGTGAACACTACTGATGAGCAGAATCACTCCCGCTTTTCAAATTATCTCTCTTCTTCAATGTCTCTCTTTTCAGTAACTCTGCTTGTTTCGTTTGCCCTATCTTGCCCTGTTACGGAATCAGCATTGGAGACTGGCAAGAGATTGCACGAGACATTAAAGTGATCCAAGGAAGCAAAAAACACTAAAAAAAAAAATTCTAAAAACTAAAAGGCATTGGAGCAATGGAAGATCACACTGTTTGCTCACTTCTTTTTCCAGCTTTGCAGCTTTGTACCATTCTGCCTCCTCTGCTGCCTAAATTTCTGTATCCATGATACACCCCCCCCCCCCCCCCCCCCCCCCCCCCCCCCTTTGGTTCTTCTCCGTGCATCCCTTGATTCCATGCTGGAAATCTCCATGAAAGAGAAGTTGAGCTTGACTGAGCATGTCTGCCCACCTTCAGCCCTTTGTAATTGCCCCCCCCCCTTCTTTCTCTCATAGTAAGTGCTAAATTGGAGAATGCTGAATTCTGAGGGCATCTTTCACCATCTTGCCACATGTATTCATGACCCCCTTACTTGCATCTATATTTCAATTTTAAACTGCTTTTCTTATAGATATGAGTTTATTTACAATGTCTCTTTCCTTTATCGATCAATCCCCACCCAAGAGTTCTCTCCATTACCCCTCTCTCTTTTTTTATACCCCCTTGATTCTCATCCTGACTTGAGGCCTTAATATTGCATGTTGACTTGCAACTTCGCTGGTGAAACCTGGCTCACATTGCACTGTCTTTAGCTAATCAATCAGACTAGAGAGCTACAAAAAGGAACCTTTTTGATTTATCGTAACCAAATCCAAGTCAATGTCAAAGAAAGTCGTCAACAACAGCGAGCAGAGGGAGTCTGAGCATTGGCGTTCGGCTACAATCTGTGCAAGTGGACACATGGTGTAACGCACAAAGCTGACTGTTGGCTGCCATCAAGGATCCAAGCATTGCCTCTACCTTTTGCAGTGTGTTGTGCACTGTTGGCACTGACTCAGTGTCTTGAATCAGCATTGGAGACTGGCAAGATATTTTCTCAGATTGATTGCTTAATGCAAAGAGACATTAAAGTGATCCAAGGAAGCCAAGAACACAAAAAACAAATTCTAAAAACTAAAAGAAATTAAAGAAATTTAATTTCTAATCTTCTGCTCATATGCTGTAACTAGCAGTATAAACTCTATAAACTCTGGCAGTGTAAACTCTAAGGAAATCTTTGAACAGCTTTGAAAAATGGTGTGAAAATGGTAGCTATGCTAGTATGTTTGGCTATGTCCTGAACCACATACTCATGCACTAAATGGTATGTTAAAATAGTCTGCAACTGATACCTGCAAATTTTCACTGAAGATGTTTCTTACACTGCAAAGGTTTTCCTTACCTCCTCATGGTAGATTTGTGTCTAAGAACTGCTGCTGTAATCATAATAACTTTCCTGTGCTCAGCCCAAGATTATAATTAAAATTTTTATGGGTGCAACTGTGTATATATATATATATATATATATATATATATATATATATATATATATATATATATGCTTCGTGCTCAAAATATCTGTATCTGTATTCGGATTACAACCTGAAGTTGGTGTGGCCTAAAACAGAATTCTTTTTTTTTTTTTTTTTTTTTTTTTAAATTATGCACCCTACCACTATCCCACTATAGTGCGCCTTTTATTCATATCTGTAATTGTATATGTTTAAAGCATATTGTCTGTTTATTCCGAATATAGTATATCCTATCTGGTTGCATTCCTAAACAATATGCTCGTACTGAACATTCAACTAATAGTTGTATTCTGTTGTAGAAGAATAATGACTTATAACTGCACTATCTGGTGTCACCCAGATAAGGATGCATTCCCGTTTGAGTCTGATTCCTCTCATGAGTTCTTCCTCATGTCTCAGGGAGCTTTTCCTTGCCACTGTCCTCTTGCTCATTAGGGATGTAAGTACACAGCCATGGATCTATAGACTGCTCTCTTTACTACCCCTCTCCCTTACAGACCCCTCTATCTCTCCATCTTTTACCCACCAGTACACCAACCCAACTGCTTGTTCTCTAGCCCTCCCACATCTCCCTATTGTTACATTTTACCAAGCTTCCCACCATGTTTATATGTTTTCATGTGGACACCATAGCATTGTTCCCCAATTATCAGGCCCATTTAGCAATTACGCCCTCGCTTACAGAACAACGACGGCTCGAGAGCACCGCTTGTTTCGGTAATCACGCAATCCGGCCTGTTTTGTATTCCTCCACTACGCTCGTGGAATTGTTCATGCTTTAATTATTCTCTTTTATAAAGGGATCAAAGGTGCTGGTGCTGCCGCTAGCTCTCCATTTTCATTCTCACACACACACGTTCACGCACTTTTTTTAACATTTACTATGAATGTTTATCCATTATTCAAACCATGTAGCTTGCACTGTAATGGCTCCGTTTTGGCTCCACTATGTTGCTGTGTGTGTTCTCAGACTTCTTGTGTAGGGCAGAATATTCCCATCCTTTAGAATGATCTGAAGTGCATGATGACCTTCTCACTTTTTTTGGCAACAATTTTCATCAGCTGGAGTCAGGAACCAAACAAACAAAACATACTTCCAGAAATGGAGCCATAATTTTGCGATGGTTCCAGCGATGCTTTGGTGCAAACTGAGGTCACAGTGGCATTTGGGTGGGAACTTGCGGTCTACAGACGGCGTCCGTTATTTCACAGACTGCAGCACTGGAGATCCTAGTTGTACCTCAAAGGTTTACCACTAGCTAGCTAAAGTTATACTTAAGCTACCGTTTGGAAAATACAGTGTCTTGTAGAAACACCCTCTTTCTTGGGAATTTGAGTTCTCAAGTATTCAGTCATTTTCTCTGATGAATACTTAAGCTGTTGAAATGACCAAAGTGCACATCCTAACTACATCCTCAAGAGGAGCATTAAACTATTGTGAGGATGTCTGGAGTGGCTAATTTGAAGGGCTTTTGAAGAGAATGATAAAGCAAGAAAAAAAGGAAACTGTAGGAGAAAAGGAAATGCTGAGATTGACAGAAACACTGCAAGGTTGCTCGATCAGTGTCTGATCCAACAGACTATTACTTACACACCCACGTTTTTACTCGTTCTTCTTTCACAACATCCCTTCACAAAGACGGGTAAAGGAGAAGAGTGACATTGTTTTTCTTCTCATGATGCCTTCTTTCCCTGCCTTGCTCTTACCCTTGAAATTATTCAGCTTGCAGTTTCTCTGAATCATTTTCTGTGCTTTGAAATTTCCCTCTTATGAAGTTAGTGAGGATTTTCACCATCACTTAAATATAACTGAATTTATACTAAGCATGCTTTACACCTGCATCGTTTAGTTTGGGTATTTCAAAGTCCTTAGTTTGTTGTTTTGTCAGGTGCAAGCAGGTCACTTGCACGAATCAAGACATGGTCTCAGCATGGCACCAAACTCGAGCAATCCAATACAAAGAAAGAACAAGTCTGTCAGTTAAAGTTGTCAGTGTGTCTATGCTAAGCAGCGTTGTGTTGGTGCTGGGAAGTAGCGCATCTCCTCCTAATGATTTGAATGATCAAATTAATTGGTGGAAGTCTTGTTATATGCTAATAATGTATCCTCTCCAGTGCTCTGTCATGAGAAAACCACAGTATAATTAATGAAAACGTAGGCGCAGTTAGCAATTTATTCTGTGTACCTAAACGGGATTGATCTACTTATAACTGGTGTATTTTTATGTGATGGCGTGAACCCCAATATGTACATATTACATTAATGTAACAGTCTGAGGGTTGATCAAATCAGTGTGAGAGTAGGAAAAACGTAAATGGATGTAACTGACCATGGGGATTGGAGTTGGTGCTTCTACTCAAGTGCTTACACAGCGTCATTAAACTATAAATGATAGTGTGCAGGTTCTGTTATTTTTACTCGCTGCTACTCTAGCTGTGAGATAATTAAGGTGTGCTTGTGTGTGTGTGTTAATTGAGATGTGTTGTGCAGCTTGAGGGCGTCGAACACAGACGCTGTATTGATCAGTGGGGCTTGCCAGCGACGGGTTTGACTGATTCACGATCGATGCAGCCCCGTCACACAGATTGATCACCAATACTCTGTCATGGTCATTGATCGGGTTGCTGTTAAGTGACACACAGCTCTGGTCACACCGTGGCGGAAGAACGAGTGCAATAAACCTCTTCCACTCACTTCCTTTCCTCCCCATCTCACACACACACTCACTTTTTATCCAGGTTAGAAAGCTGGATGAAGACTTCTACCGTGACACTTAATTTCACCTCAGTGAGTTATGGCTCTTTTACAATAATAACTCTGCCTAAGCTCAGTTTTGCTGCTTCCGTTTTGGGTTTTAGCATTTGCCTAGTTATATTATTACCACATAATTACATGTGGCCCACCCTCCACTCACCTATTTTTAAGCCTATGTAATCACAGCTGGCTTCACTACTGAGAATGATCTGTAGTTACACAGACGCTTCACTGTAATTTATATTCTCTGTACTTATACAGTATACAGAACTATTGCTGGGCACAATATTCTTACATTAAATATGTTTTTCAGGCTGAATTCACAAGTGGCGTGTCTAAATGCTGAGCAAACAAATGCGCAAAAATAACTTAAAGTAAGAAAGAGTAGAAACGTCATCCAATTTGATCCAAAGACCAGACCTTTCAGATCATACCATTTGTTTATTTAATAAAATATTTGTGCACTGATTGATGAGGACAGCTAGTCAGATAAAAAAAAGCTGGAGAAGTTGATGGTGGATGATTAATAAGACATCTTGTCTATAGACCACTTTTTTCCACCTTGTAATTAATGATAAGAAATTGGTTAGAATTTGATGCTGATGCTGATGCTGATTCCATACACATTTTCTAAGAGTGTGCTCAGTGGGCCTCATTTATCAAACTGGATATGAACGAATTTATACCTAAACTGTCATGTCAGGTGAAACAAGAAATGTGATTTTTGTCTAACTGATGTGAATTACTGCAGTTTTTTTATATGCTGTCAAGATCAAATAGCTTCAAGAATTTAATGAAAATTTTGTTAAATTCTGTCATTTCATATTAATGACTCGAAAGAAAACAATCCAGAAGAAATCTCTGAATCAAGACGAATAAGACTACGTAGTCAATTAGGACAAAAGAAATACTGCTCTTTGGTAGCTGATCTGCTGCAATGGCTGAGCTGCATTACTGTAAGATTTAGCACATTCCATGCTTAGGAGTCTTTCACCATTCAGTCATCATTTTATCATTTTCCACTCTCTGTTAGCTTTGCCTTTTATGGAGTTTTTTGGGCGTCACTAAATGCAAATCAGCTGAGAGCCAAACATGTGTAGTACTTTACTGGTGGTTGGCATTTATCAGTATCTGAATGTGCATATGAAGCAACTAAGTCTTACCCAGATAGTGTTAAATCGGGTAAAATTTTTAGCTCTTTTCGGCTTTTACACACAAAACTCTAACTTGTCACACCAGCTGATTTTCGCATTAATATTTTAGAATAACTGGGACATGGTTTTACCTTCGTTGTACTGAGAGTCTGTTGGATACCTACTTTACTCTTCCTGCATAACATTCTCTCTTTTGTCTCATGACCCCCAAATATCTGCCTCTCCCTCATTCCCTTGCTTCCTCACTGCTTCTCTGCTCTTTCATTAGCCTTTTTCTGTCTTCTCTGCGCCCACCCACTTAATTTGGGATGACCCCCTTGTGTCTTCCTCATTCCTGTCTTTCTTTCACTCTTTTCCTCTCCGATGACTTTCGCTTGCTCACTTTCTCTTGCTGTCTCATGCCGCTCTGTCACCTCTTCTTAAAGAGTCGCCATGACAGACTTGGACTGGCCCCCTTGCTCTCTCAGCCTGTCTTTTGTGCTCCTCTGTGGACCCCTTTGCATCCCTTGCGTTCTACGGTACTTGCACACACATGCACACTTACACACACACACACACACACACACACACACACTTACACACACACACACACACACACACACACATGTATGCACACATACACACTTGTGGTGTAGAAAAGACCAATTAAAATCCATCTTGTCTCCTTGCTGTCTCTTGCCAAACTCTCTCTAGGGCGACTAATTAAAGTAGAACCTCCTTCCACCTCTTTAGCCTTCTCTCTTTCTCTCTGTTTCTGTCACTCCTCTCCTCTGTGTCCTCTGTGTCTCGCCTCTCCCCTGTTTTCTAACCCCCTTTTTCTCTGTTTTTTCTTCTTCTTTTTTTTTTCTTTCCTCTGGACATTAGACCTTCTTTAGAATTTGATGCAACTTTCTTTAAAACTGGTGTATTGAGTGAGTGGTTTAAGGGAATGTTTTCTCTCTCTCTCTCTCTCTCTCTCTCTCTCTCTCTCTCTCTCTCTCTCTCGCTTATTGATAGTACACTAGTAAACAGCTCCTTAAAGGCAATAGGATGTAAACAAGAATCAGCGTTCTTGCCAAACAACCAAAGGGCAATTATATGCTAATGCTCATCCTATTAGAGGGGCTTCACTTTAGCTTTGGTGTGTGTGTGTGTGTGTGTGCACGTGCGTGCTCAGGAGTGAGTCTCTCTCACTAATTAGCATATAGCTGCCATGAACTTACAGTGTATTTGGCCCTTAAACATCTCACTATTCTCCAAGCCCTGGATTCTCTTTTCACAATCAGAGCAGTCATTACACAAACCTCCTCTAATTTTCTCTGTTTAATTAGTCCACAAACGGTTTCACATCATTGAGTTTGCGCTCTCTCTCTCTTGGGCCTGCAGCTAAAACCCTCACTGTGATATGTGTGTGCACTGGGCACAGCTGCATGGGGAGTCTTGATTAGAATGGCTGAGTGATCGATTGTCGCTGATATTTCACAGAAGAGCTGAAATCTGCGTGCTAACCTACCATGTCTCCTGATTTACTGACCTACCAGAAGTCTAGCACAGTTGGCTTGGAGCAAAGCCATCTTTAACACCTAGGATGGCTATGAATCTTCTTTGTGACAGAAATATACCCACTGATTTATCTCTCTCTGTCTCTCTGTCTCTCTCCCGCCCTGTCTCTCTCTCTCTCTCTCATTCAGGTTAACGAGTGATGACTACTCAGTCCAGGTAAATCTGAACGACTACCTGGACATCCTGTGCCCTCACTACCCATCCGGCTCTCGTGAGCAAGGCCCTCCGGAGACTCTGGCGCTCTATCTGGTAGCCGAGCACCATTTTCAGGGCTGCCATGAGACCAAAGGGGCCATAAAGAGGTGGGAGTGCAACTCTCCATATGCGCCCTTCGGCCCTGTCCGATTCTCAGAGAAGATCCAGCGCTTCACACCCTTCTCTCTGGGCTTTGAGTTTCTCCCTGGACACCACTATTACTACAGCTGTGAGTGACTGTGTGTGTGTGTGTGTGTGTGTGTGTGTTCCACAGAATGTAACAAGGTTTTGTGGTAATGCGGCAACAATAACATTTGTGCAACAAACATGTGATGTAATCAAGGTTTTGTTCAGTCAGACAAATACTAGCATTGTGAAAATGTGTTACATAAACATTACACTTAGAAAATGCTGCAGGAACATGATAGAAATGTTGCAAACCACAGAAGAGAAGCTTTTGTATCCATTTCCATTTTTCTGTTCTCAGAACATTCTAGAAACCAAACGTTCTTCCAGGTTTAGAACAAGAAAGTATAGCTGTAAGCTGGGTTGGTTCTTCCAAAGACCAGATTGTGACTTAGTATAAACTTCCTAAAAATAATTTACTGAAAGCATTTAAAGAGCTCACAGATGACTTTGTGCTTTGGTGGTTGTTTGGGTTAAGATTAGGATTATGGTTCTCGTTATAATTAGGTTGAGGCCTGTTTGAATTTCACAGAATTGTTGAAACTAAATTTCACGTTACCAAAAGTACAATAATTTAGGTATTAAATTTGTGGCGATTTGTTATTCATTTAAATTTTCTCTCATATGAGTAACCAGTGAAAAATGATACATTAGCTCAGCATTGCTCTGCTGAAATGCGGTCTGTGGCTTTAAAATGACATGATAGCTTTTTCCTGTCTTTTTTTTTAAACAAACGCTCCACTCTGCCTATTTATCTGCCTGGGACCAAAACACGGACTAAAGTAAATAGGATAAAAATAACGTCAAGAAAGTAATATGGCAAGAAGCATGATGGAGGATATGAAAAGAGGAAAAATCGATAGAAAGCTACAAGGTGATGCAGAATGAAGCAGTTGAACAAAAGAGAGTGTGGATGAAAGGGTGTCGCAGAACAAGCGAAGACGCTGAAAAGAAGCAGGGAAGATAGCGCCTGTGCAAAACTGGGAGTGGGACAACAGAGGCCACGGAAAGGGTGGGGAAAAGAAAGGGAAGAGACAGACAGGGGCAAAAGTATCTTTGCATAAATTACTGTTCTGTTGAGGGGGACAATGGAGCATTGTTGAAGCATGAGACTCAGTATAGACAGCACAGAGCCTATTGTGTCCCTCAGTCTACATACTTCACACTCCGTCTGTGTGCTTCCTCTTTGTTTACTTAAACTATTGTGTAACGATGTGTTGATGTGACTAATGTTCAAACCTGCAGCCCAGTAAGCAAAGGATCAGTAGATTCTATGCAAATAGCTTAGCCGTGTGTAGGTTTTTTCATCTCTTCGTAGGGTTCATAATAAACCTAAATTTGTTTTTTGAAACTAATTTGTTTTCTACTATATAAACTTTATTTGCTTTAAACCTTGCTTACAAAGGTCCAGATAAGCAGCTAAAATCACTCAGTGGAGAGTCATTTTACCTTTTTGCCAGTTGCCTTTAAAGCTTAATCATTAATAATTAATTTATTTGTATAAATATGACAGTTCTAATTGTTTTCTGTTTTCACGTGTCATTTCATGTTACAACTTCTGACTAGTGCCATGGACTCCTGAGACATCTGTTTTGTATTTGACATGGGGTGAATAAACCGATACTTATCTGTCCTGTTGTTTTCAACTTTAGAAAAAGCCATGTTGTCAGTTGGTTATCAGATGAGAGAGTAAATAAGTTTAAAATATATGAAAGTCAGTGAAAACTCTCTAGCCCTGTCTCTGATTTGATGAGCTGCCTTCAGCTAAATCATTTTCATAATTGCATAGTGAGTAATTGCAACATGCCACAACATGAGTTGAGCTGGTTCATATTTAGAAAACTAGATTTGCTGATCTTCAGCCAGGTTTTTTTTTTTTATTATTTATTGTGTTTATCAGGTCGGCTATAAGAAATTTTAAGTACATAGTCTGCTGAAATACTTTCAGGTCCACATACAGACCCCGATTCACCAGCTGATGACCACTGATATATAGTTTTGAAAACTACAGGTTTTACTGAACTGAAATAGCTCTGTCTTTTTGTTGTGCATGTATCTCAGCCAGAAATAAAGTTCTAGCATTGTAAAATCTGGTTACCACTACAAGTGAAAATGGAGAACATTTTTTTAATTCTGAATGCAGCAGAGGAGCATTGCAGACATTATGACAGTCAGAATATGATTACAAACTGAATTGAACTGAATTGAGGCTTATGTCCATTTCGTTATGGCATGTAACTCTCCAACAACTCGAGCAAAGCATGTCACACTCAGCTAGCAAGGTTTTAGACACTTTGTGGTCTAAATTATAATTAAATATGTTTTGTCTTTTTGTTGTGCATGTATCTCCACCAGAAAGAAAGTTCTAGCATTTTAGAATCTGGTTACCACCAAAAGTGAAAATGGAGAACATTTCTGCTTTGTTTTAGTGAACATTTTTGCCAAATCCCGACTTTTTTCCACGTTTTTTTGGGGTAGTTTTCCAGAAGTTAGCTTCACATCTGACAGGGTTCCCCAGACAGTCTCAAAATATTTTAGAGAAAAAGAAAGGTGACATTACACACACTTTGTCTGTTACAGTGTAGGTACAGTGATGTATGTAAACATGTGCTCGATAATTGGAGACGGAAATACCAAAGGCCCCTGCAATCCCAGCAGATTATCAGGATGCACCTTGTTACCCACAATCCTTAGCAGTGACCTCTTCTCCATGTGGCAGTTTTGCTTAGCTCACTGTTCTTTAAAAATACTCTCCATACATCCTCATATCCTCATGCCACATTAATGTGGTGCCCAAGTGTCTTGAAATGCACACTCGCGCACACACACACACACACACACACACACTTGTGCTAACAACCCAGCTGGAGTCAGCCATTCTCATTTGTGTCAATGCAAACTCACAGGAGCAGGCTAACTGGATATAGTTGATAAAAGTTCATTTTAAAACCTTTTTTCTGGAGAAGGAGGAAATGTCTGACATGCTTTACTGAAAATGGCCATTATGGATTCATAGTTATGAGTGGTGCAATTAAATGAGGAGTCAACCCTACTTTCCAAAAAAGGAGTAGTCATCACTGAACTGAATTGCCTTTAAAAGCTATATCTCATGCTGCGAAAAGAAATTATAAGAGAAATATTTTTAAAAATGCATAGTTAAGTTTAGTTAATAATGTATAATCAGTTAACTATTTAACTTCCTTTTCCAAATAAAGAATGTTAAATGACTTATGGTAATCTCTAGTGTGTATATTGATATATGAATTTTTTGCTACATTAGCCATTGTATTTAGTCTTTAAAATATTCTTGCTAATATCATCAGGCCAAAGCCAGAGTTTATGTCCTAACTTGCATTAAAGCTAATGCAGCGTGCAGAGTTTAAGCAGTAGCGACAGTGTTAGCTCTCCTAGCGACTGGATAATGAATGACACAAGGCATGCTAACTAGAGCACTCTGTAGTGGAATGACACAAATATCGTATGTGTGTCATTAGTGTGATTTAGTTCTTTCCCTGAGTGTAACAATGCCTTGCCTTAAATTTATTTATGTTTTCCTTTGTAATGTAATCCACGCTACATTGGCTTCAATATCTATTGATTGTTTTTTGTGTGCTAACTCCATAGGAGTGTGTGTTCACAGTGTGTGTGTGTGTGTGTTCACTACTGTGTGTGTGCACTTGGATGGGTTAAATGCAGAGCACAAATTCCGAGTATGGGTCACCATACTTGGCCACAAGTCACTTCACTTCACTTCACTATATTGGATTTCACCAGTAGAACCGTGCGTTAGTATGGCTAAGGGTTATATATATAGGTTTCCATTATTTGCTGTTAAGGAATGTCTTAAAGTGGAATATTTTGGACTTTTTTGGAACCAAGCACAACAGCACCCCCAAAGGTTGTAAGAAAAACACACAGAATGGTATGAAATTGTGCTGATTTCTTTCTAGCCCAGACTGTAGATTCATACAACCTGTTAGTGACAGTCATGTCAGGTGAAACGCAAACTAGATTGCATGTGTATTAGGGCTAATATTTTGTCCAACCACTTTAGTGACACATCCATCAGTAAACACTAGGGGTGTAATGGTGTGTCGTGACATGAGGCATCACGATGCAAAAATTTGATGAAATGTGTGGAAATATGAGATTCATTCTGTTAATTATGCATCCAGTGCAGTTGCACTGTTTGAACACCATCGGTCCCAATCTGTGCAACCCACAGAGTGAAAATATATGGAACGCACGTTGGTCACATAAACGCATTCTTTCGTGGAGAGCCTGCGCCATTACCAGGAATCATCTGCAATTTCGAAGTGACTGATAGCTCCAGATCACAATGACCGACATGCATTATAGGTTATATGGTTACACAACTTTAAAGTTATAACCATTAAAAAGAGCTCTTCAAACAACAATAGCCCTGCACTGCTACAATCTACAGTGCCGAGAAAGCGCATTTTAGGTCTATTTTCAGTTAATATGACGCCTCAGGCGCTGCTACAGAGCCCATTATGTTTCAATCAATCATTTTCCCCAGGTCAGAGACTTTGTTTATCCAATCAGAATTTTTAGGAGTATTTTCTTCATTAACATTTTGTTTAAAATATTCTGAGTATCAAATCGTGAAGCCAGCATTGCAATCAAATCCAATAGTGACACCTCTAGTAAACATGTTTTTTTGGTTTGGTTAGAAGTTTGCCATTGAGTATTCAGAGGAAACGTGGTGTGAACCCAGTAAGGCCCTACAGACTTAAAAAAAAAAAAAAAGAGAGAGAAATCACAATATGTGCTTTTAAATGTGTGTGTATGTTATATAGTTTGTCCCACATCATTCTTATTATGCCAGTGATGAGACTTTGTGATACAATGTATTGAGCACTAATTACACACGCCTAGGCTGAGACATGATGTACACGTGTGAGGCAGAGGTGCTAGGGTCGAAAAAAACCAAAAACTAAATGTAGGTGGTTTTTTTCACAACCTATGACCAGTCGCAAATTGCAGTGTATGCAAACTGATTTGTTTACCTACTTTTAATTAGGATCCTGCATTTCTCTTGAATTTATACATATTTGGAATGGCTTCCTTTTTTGGCTGGATATGCTTTTATTTTGCAAGACAAAAATATGACAAAAATATTTTAACGTGTTTTTCACCATATTCTGAAAGTTAACTCTCAACTAATGATTAAAATATACTAAGATTGCAGGATCCACACACAAATGTGAAGGAGTTCAATATTAGCTCTAGTCTTATGTTTCAGCCATGTGCTAATGGAAGAGTCATTTCATCTCTCTTTTTCCTCTCTCTGTCGGATCAAAGTCTTGAGAGTCATTTTGTCCTTTTTTTGTCTTTTTGAGCATTGATAATCATGCTTTCCAAAGCACACATTAACTACGTTCCTCTTCTGTCGTTCTCTCGCTCTCTACAGCCCTGTCTGTGGATGATGGACCCCCCCTTCCATGCATGAAGCTCAAAGTCACTGTGTGCTGCGAGTCCGGTAAGTACTCCCCTCTTTTTCTTTTTCTTTTTTTCTTGGGGAAAGAAAAAAACATCTCTTTCCTCGCACCCTCTCATGCACTCAGGCGACCCTCTTTCTCTGCACGCAATCCCCTTGCCTATCTGCTGCCTCCCTCTCTCTACTTGTTTTGTCTTTCTTTATCTTTTGTTTTCTTTCAGCTTTATATATCCTACCTTTTTAATGTTCTCACCAGCTTATCTATATTTTTTTTTGCTTGGACCATGTAATTAATAAAAAAAAAATGAATTATATTTTTTCAAAGTAAATATATTTGTGTTTTTTTAGTTGTTTGAGTGTCATTTTTATTTGCGTGGTATTTTTTCACATGTATTTATATGATACTTTCGTACAAATGTAAAATATTATACCACAATCATTAAAAATAAGTAAATATAGCCAAAACATGCTTTGCCAGTATTATTTCAGAGAATTTGTGAGGTTGAAATAATGTTTCGCGATTTGCACCGAGAACAAAACACTTTTCATTAACACATTTTTTAAATTTGCCCTATTTGCCCTTTATGCATTAGCACAAGATTGTGTATCTGTGGGTTCATGTGTGTGTGTGTGTGTGTGTGTGTGTGTGTGTGTGTGTGTGTGTGAGCACGCATGTCCTGGCTCTTAGCCCCCCTGCAGTAATGTTATTCTTCCGCCTGGCTGAGCTGACGAGAGCGAGCAGTGGGAAATGCTGCCCAGTTAGAGTAGAAATGGCAGCCCAGTCCGTGAACCGTCCGCTCCAATTGCACCTCTCGCCTCACACATGCACGCACACTCACACTCACACATGCGCGCACACACACACACACACACACACACACATATATACAATGGGCTGTCCAGTCCAATTCAGCATCTTGTGTTCTGCTTAAATCCCAAATCAGCCACTTGGATTCGTCTCAGCCTCTTTTACAATTAACACCAGAATGAGTAATAATTCAGTGTGCTAATAATTTGGTGCAGGTTTTATATGCATGAAATGTGCAGTGACACTCGAAAGTGTGTTATATAGCCCTCAATTCTGGTCCGTTAGTGTCCATTAGAGTGCTCAGTTATGAACAGAAAGCTTCAGTCCTGGCCTCAAGGTGCTGTTTTTGATTCATTGAATTTATTAAGATGGGAGTGTGTTGTGTTATGGTGTGTAATCACAGCCAAGTTGTGCGTTTGGGATGTGTGTGTGTGTAAGGAGGCGGATAAGACTGCTTCTCAGGCTAGAATGGTATCAGAGCAGCCAGCCGTTAGATAAGGTGTGTTTCGGATGTTTTTCAGCAGTTCTGTATTCGTTTTGATTGACGCTTGCTTTGTGGTCCTAGAGACGATGCTCAAACAAGTGAGTGAGCAAGGGTGTGTGTTTCTTCCCTTTGTCCATTTCTCTTTTCCCATGCACTTACGTGAGATGGTGTGTCCCTTTTTTAACTCCTTCTCTCACACTCTTTCTGTTCTCTGACCGAAACTAATCCAGACTAAACTGTAGTATCCCCTCTTCTCCATCCCTCCCTCTCCCCCCCTTTTTTTATCTCTCTTCTCTAGTCTTCTGTCATTCCTGGAGTGTCACTAATCTCCCCAGCTCTCTATGGTTCGATTTCTCCCCCTCCCCATCCTCATTTTTTATGATCTGTCGCTAGCAGAGCAAAACTAATCTGGGCTCCATCCACTAGACTCTCGCTCTGTCCCTTTTCTTCTCTCTGTCCGTCCATGCTCGTGCACTCCCCTGTTCCTTCATCCTGCACTCCTTCACTCCTTCCTCTCTCCATATTCACACCAGTTAAGCCGCAGCACTCCTTTTTCAAAACCAAAACGCCGCCCTGCATCTCGAACACCACTTCCTTTCCTCATATTCACCCAGAAGGCTTAGCGTTTTCAACTTTTTCCATTGCTGCCTCTCTCTCCAATTTGCATCTGAGGATGAGAGGTGAGAAGAAAGGGCTGGTGTACCAGGGAAGGCGTTGCGCAGCAGGATTTTCCCCCCCCCGGTAGCACTTGGTTCTGAGTTCTGGTCCTTCCTGTGGCAAGCTTTTATCTGACAGGATGCGACCAGCCGAAGGTTACTGTCAAGTTGGAAGCCTCGGTGCAGCAGCCAGAGCCAGATTCATGGCTCGTTCAGCTCCATGAGGAGCAATGAGGTGTAATTAAAAGGATTTTTTTTTTCACAAAAACACTGCTTTTCCTGGGTAGGTCATCAGCACCATAATGACTTGGCTCGAGGGAAACTGAAGGACAGAGTAGACATCAGTGATACCTGAAGGAATAGCCTGGCCAAGTCACTATCTTCACAGCTTCACAAGGATTTGCCAGCAGTCTGTGGCATAGATCTCTCTTTCTCATGACTGACTGAGATTGTGATGGTACATAATTAAAGTGGCGCTGGGTAAAGTCTGAGGAGAATTGCAGGCTCATTAACAACACGGCTGAACATGTGTCACAGTGAAAAAGTCTCCCACCCCACCCAAAGTCAGTTTCCGAAAAGCAGCAGGCTCATACTGGAAAGCAGTACGAACCAGCGGTATTCATTTTTTCCCCTTAGCCTCGAAATTTATCTCAGTGAAAATTTTTTGGAAGTTCTTACATGAGAGTTGGTTTGAAACGAGTTTCAAAAAATGCGAGCTGTCCAAAATGCCAATGTAGTGTAGCATTACCCAGAAAAACGTCCCCTTTTCTACGAAGGCTAACTTGTCAAAACATTAATTCCACTGTTGTTTTTTTCTGTCCTCTTACTTATTTATTCTCTTCCCCCCCCCTTCTCTCTGTGCTCTCCCTGCTGTGAGGAACCATTACAGTCATTTCGACTTTCTCTCTAATTGATCCCTCTCTTTTCTTTCCTTTCATGCACTTTCTTGCTCCTGCTGTGAGCACGCCATTTCCTGTTCCAGCTTCTCTCTGTCTTTTGCTCTCTCTCTCTCTCTCTCTCTCTCTCTCTCTCTGGATACCTTGATCTCCTCCCTTATCCATCTCTTTTGCCTTTTCATTCTCATTCCTCCCACCGTGCTATATTTTTCTAAAAGTGCAATTTGCTGTGAAAAAGAAACTAGGTAGATTCATCTCTTAACTTAATTTTTTGCTGCTAATCGTATTAGCGTTTTTTTTTTCTTCTGTCCCCATAAATTCAGTCTAAAATGGTGGAATTGGAATGGAAAAGGTGAGATGTTCTTTTTTTTCTTGACTTCTCTTGCTTTTCTCTCCTTGCTGTTGTGCTTACATACTGCGGCAGTGGGGTTTGACTCAAGTTAGCAGGGAGCAGCCATTTTAGAAAAAGAGGTGTAAACAAACTGCCATTTTGACATCGGTAAACAAGTACAGCCAGTTCCAGTGCAAAGCTGAACACAATTTGAATTTTCGTTTAATAATGCTTTTTTGTTTAATTTTTCTACTTTTTAATTTCATGTTTAGAAGAGAAGTCAAAAAGCAAGTTGAATAACCCAAAATAACAGCCCGTTCTGCCTATTTTTAGCCCCATGTAATGCAATACTAAACACAATAGCCTAATTATACTTTTGTTAAATTATTAGTCAAATCGGTTAGTAATATAAAATGTAATATCAAAATGCCAAAACATATGTGACTAGGGGTGGGCGATATGATACATTTCTATGATAAACAATATGCATCACAATATAAACTGCCAGCAAAACTGAAAAACTGGAGAAAAGCTGGAGCTGATGGCCTATTGAGTTAATGTAAATATGAAAAATATGAAATGTTAAATGATACATATAAAATAAAAAAAATACGGTGCCTAAGACTTTTGCACAGTTTATATATTTGTATGTGTGTGTGTGTGTGTGTGTGTGTGTGTGTGTGTGTGTGTGTGTGTGTGTGTACAGTACTGTGAAAAAGTCTTAGGCACCCTTTTTTTTCCCGTTGTTTTTAATTACTTCTACATTACTGATTCAGTACAAAAACATTTTAAATTTCCAAACAAAACAAAATTAAATGTTACAGGAAAAATGTTTGTATATCAGTAAAGAAAGCAGCAGATTACGTTAGACCAATTTTCAGACAAAAACATAATGAAGGCTGCTGGGTTTTGCTGCAAAAATAAGAAGAAAGTGCAACAGTTAAAGTCCCCAGAAGAACTGTGGCTGCTTCTGCAAGATGCTCAGTAACACTTACAGCTCATTTCCTTATAAAACTGCACACATTGTACCTGAGACTACTAATTTTTTTTTTTTTTAAAGCAAAGGGTCATCACTCCAAATATTGACCGCTAATGTGTGGGTGTGTAAAACTTGTATTTTTTTTTTTTTATTAGAAAATTCTATAAAAGCGTTAACATTTTGCGGTTTAATGATTCAGTATGAATAGTTACCAGCAAATCAATCCTGGTGATATCTGAGGAAAGTGTATTGTGACATGATTTATCACCATACTAATATTACTGTTTATCATCTTATTGTCCAGCACGTTATGTAACTCATTATATTGTTTGTTGTCTTTGCCAAAATGCAGAACATGATGTGTGCGCTTATAATATTTCTGTGGTTAGTTTGGGTTATTTAGGGAAAGGCTGGGCAATTGAATTATATTGCTTTCCTGTTCTTAACTGTTACTTGTGGACCATTTCTACAGGCTCGCTTAAATAGCTCAGAGTGACAGTGAGATTTACACATCTTGTTTTTATTGCTAGGAGGTGTGTGTAATTTGTTTGTTTGCCATCACTTTCATTGTATTAGTTTTGATTGTTCAGTGTGGTTCAGAAATGAAAAGGTGATGAATTAAAGCACCTGTTCTTATTGTTCTTTCTGCTCCTTGCCTTTGCACTCCATATAAACATGAAAAGCAATCGGATTAATACGGAATTATGTCTGTTATTGGCTTTGCAGTTCTGGTATTCTGGATTAATTGTTCAAATGATTAAAAAAAAGCAGGTTCTGTGTATGTGAAACTAAAGAAATATAAGAGAAACTAGAGAAAGATAAGTTCTCTTAAAGACTTCAGGAAGTCAAAAGAAGGACAACCACTGGAAACTCACTGTCTGTGTGATTTTGTCAGATTGCCTATGATGAACTATAGACGCTACAATTTAAAGATCAATACTGCAAACAACTAAATCTCTTCTTGTTATTGAGCTCACAAAATACTGCACATTCATATCATTGAAATAAAGTTGGAATAGTTCGTAAGTGCATTTCTATCCTAAAAGCTTTATATAGACAACTTTTCTGCACTCATTCACTCACTCAGTTACTCATTCACTCAGTGACTCACTCACTAACTCACTCACTCAGTTACTTATTCACTCACTCACCCAGTCAGTCACTCACTCACTCTCTTACTCACTCAGTCACTCACTCTCTTACTCAGTCACTCACTCAGTCGCTCACTCAGTCACTCACTCACCCAGTCAGTCACTCACTCACTCTCTTACTCAGTCACTCACTTACTCAGTCACTCACTCACTCAGTCACTCGCTCAGTTGGTCACTCACTTACTCAGTCTCTCACTCTCTCTCACTCAGTCACTCACTCAGTCACTCACTCAGTCACTCACTCACCCAGTCAGTCACTCACTCACTCTCTTACTCAGTCACTTACTCAGTCACTCACTTACTCAGTCACTCGCTCAATCACTCGCTCAGTTGGTCACTCACTCAGTCACTTACTCTCTTACTCAGTCACTCACTCACCCAGTCAGTCACTCACTCAATCTCTTACTCAGTCACTCACTCACTCAGTCACTCACTTACTCAGTCAGTCACTCACTCACTCAGTCACTCACTTAGTCAGTCACTCACTCA
>CM040975.1:24371093-24390888 GCA_022985145.1 Pangasius djambal | reverse complement strand
GCATCCTATGACAGTTCCACGCTGGAATTCACTGAGCTCCTGAGAGCGGCACATTCTTTCACAAATGTTTGTAAAAACAGTCTGCATGCCTAAGTGCTTGATTTTATACACCTGTGGCCAGGCCAAGTGATTAGGACACCTGATTCTGATCATTTGGATGGGTGACCGAATACTTTTGGTAATATAGTGTATATGTATAGTCTTAGGCACATGCAAAGAAATGCTGCAGAGCAAAGTTCAAGAATAATGATATTAAATATTTCTACATCAAAAAAAATACTATAAAGAGCAATAAACAGTAATAAATGAAACAAAGTCAATATTTGGTGTGAGGATCCTTTGCTTTTAAAAAAAAATAGTAGTCTCAGGTACATTAGTGCAGTTTTATAAGGAAATTAGCTGTTGGTTTTACTGAGCATCTTGCAGAACCAGCCATAGTTCTTCTGGAGACTTTGACTGTCACACTTGCTTCTTATTTTTGCAGCAAAAGTTTGGAAGTATTCCCTCAATATGGAAACAAATCTTCCAAACTATGGCTCGATTACACAATTCCTCATGTCACTTTTGTGTAGATGGGTTTGCAAAATTATATGCAGTAATGCCAGTTTCTTCTTTTTAAAATTGTTTGTAAAAAATGTCAAAGGTTTCTTGTTTTGAGAGTCACTTGTAGTCCAGGAAGTATGTTATGTATGTAGACAGGTAGAATACTGTCTAATTTACCACTGCAACTTTTTCTTCTGTTGAGCTTGACATTTTTCTCAATGAAATAATTCAATTCAATTCAATTTTATTTGTATAGCGCTTTTAACACAGGCAGTTTTACAGAAATAAATGGATTCAAAAAATATATTGTAAATGTGTGAATTTGGAAACAAATCTGGGATTATGAGCCCCTCCCTGAACCAACCCAGAACTGGTACTAGGTGTAGACTCAATTATTCTGCCCAAGTGTGAACACGCCCTTAGTGTACAGTGAACACGCCCTTAGTCAACCTGACAGGCAACTTGAGAGCCAAATTTGGACCAAAGAATGCAGCAACACCAGTCTTTGCTTGCTGATTGATCTCTTGATCTTAGTTCAGGTTGGGCAACTGTTAAATAACAATGTTCATTGTAAGTGATTTTGTTTACCAGTTGGAACTTCCCCTGACTGCCCTAGGCTAATAACCCCATTGATATTTTATAATTAAGTCCATTAAAATACTAGATCTACTACAAGAAACCAAAGCCAATAATGTTATGTTGATTGTAGATAAGAATGAACAGATTATGATTCACTGAAAAATACATTTTAACATATTTTAAATTAAATTTCAAACTAAAACAATCAAATTAATATTTTTGAAGTACTTCTGCAAAACTGAAATACATATGAACATCTATTTCACCTACAATTTGCTTAAAAGATGTAATTTAATTTAGTGCTCAGGGTTAATTATTGCCCACTGAGAAAAAAAAAAAAAAAAATATATATATATATATATATATATATATATATATATATATATATATATATATATATATATATATATATAAAATTTATTTATTTATTTATATACATAAACACACACACACACACACACACACACACACACACAAACACATATACTTTACAGAGTGCTCACCTCTTTCATTGTCTCTTTCAACTGTTGCCTATTAAAATCTAAACAGCGACTTTTTTTTGGCCGGGCAGTGTATATATATATATTTTTTTTTTTTTTTTTTTAATTGTTTAATTTATAATATAGATATTTTTCTATTCCGGTAAATATGATCAATGTTATTATATAGATTCTCTTGTTTGGAACTTACCTTGTGCACTCAGCTGATGGCAGAACAAGAATTTTAAATGAGTCATACTATTTATAGGAAATGTGAAAGCACGTCACTGTGGTAACTATTGAATAAGTATCTAGTACAAAAGACACAGCTAAATAAAGGTGGTGATAATTATTATACAAAGTTATAATTATTTAGTGGCTACTTTAAAAAAATGTAAGCAAAAGGAAAAAGCAGCTTGATGTAATTTTATCATCTTGATGTTCCATTTATCAGATCCATCAGAGTGTCATCTGAACAAGAGTCACAGAAAATCTGACCTTTTGTGCAAAGGAGTTAACATGGTCAATATCACAAATTTGCTTACATTTAAATAGTGACCTAGAAATTGTGCCACATCTTGAATATCGAATAGTCATTGCTTCAGATCATTGATGTTTGAGGATTTATGCACTGACCCAATTTCAGACCAGCTTAAGCTGCTGGACAGATAGCCTCACATTTGTCTCAAGAATATTCTGGTATAAAGTGAAGTTCATCATTGTCTCAATGACTGCAAGTTTCCCAGGTCCTGTGGCTGCAAATTTTGGTGAAAATTGGTAGAATTTTATTTGAAATACACATTTCAAGCTGATTTCATCTTGGAATTTGCCTTTCAGTGGAAGTGGTTTGGAAGATCCATACACAAAGATTTTTGCATCAGGTGACTTTAACACAATGTTGCCTTTTAATTTGTGGCATGTATCATCAACAACAATTTTTACACTCGTACCAGATTCAGTGATCACCTCTACTGGTACTCCTGCAATTTTCACTTGGGATTGTGGATGCGGTGAATGTGGGACTGTGTATATGATATACATAGTCTTCATTTGAAATGATCAGATTATCAGTGTGTCAGGGTGTGGCTTGCACACTGTGTCTTCTACATGTACTGTGTTCACTTTTTGTTTTGTGTGTTGGCTGTAGAGCACTGAGACCTTCAGCATTTTTGGAAATGATTAGGCTTGCCACAAGCTTCAGATTTGTCCTCGTACTGGACAATTCCTTTGCCCTCCATCATGTGGAAAGTGTCCTCTATAGTTGTTGCAGGTTGTGTTCTCAAAGGCTGTTGTTGTTTGATTGGCATTTGGACAGAAATATGCTTCCAGATCCCTTACTTCTGTAGCACAGTCTTCTCCTGTCTTTGGAGACACTACAAGGTGTCCTAGTACCTGAAGAGGAAAAGGCATGACATGTTTTAATGGAACTCAAGGACGTAGTTGAGCTTGTATCCTCCCCAAAGTTTTCAGAAGATTCATTGTGCTTCTAGGACACTAAGATTTCTGATCATAGGCAGTTGTTGAAGGAGGTTGTTCCAAATGAAAAGCTTAAACCCAAGCACAACTTTGTTGAACACTACATTCATCTTATCCACTGCTTTGGTCCCTTGGTTGACACGTGGACTATGAGATTCAAATCAAAGCGTAGCCTTTTCAAAAGGATTGTCCATTACAGCCACAATACCAAAAACATCCTGAAAACTTTTGCAAACCAACATTATCTGATGCAGGCATATGTCCTAGATTCATCTAGTTTTTTTAACCAGTACTACAAGTCAGTAAGCTCAAAACAATCAGAGCATCTTCAGTTGAACCAAACCTGAAGACTGCTACTGAAAGAAATCTTGGGTCTCGGAACACTCTGTCTCTAGCTACAACAATCTGTGTCCATGGAACAACTTCATTGACCTTCCTGGAAAGACATCACCACTGGAGGAACTGAAGGATATCATCTTTCAAAAACCTCAGATAACACGTGGTATCATGCTTCAGGTTGAAGACCCTGCATTTGACAATTAACTCTGTAATCTGAATGATATTAGTTACCTGCCTGAGGACAGAGAACAAGAACTCAAAAAGAAGAATATTAATATAACACAATTCAATGCTAAAATGGACCTGCCCTTCTCCCTAAGGAGAAGAGAGGTTGTTTCTGATCAATCGCTTGTCTCTATGTTCAGACAGAGATGGCTAGCCCTTTTCTTGGAACAACAACATGGTTGTAGTGGTGGAGGACAAAGTTGTCATAAACAGCCTTCCAGACATTCCAACTGCCTTTGGAGTGCTCAGTGCTCTTCGGTCCATTGAATATCCTAAACAATGGAAGCACCCTTTTGAGACTGTGCAAAAAGTCTTTCTGGGTCTTGACAGTGAAAAGTGTTCAGTCACTGAGAACCAGACTGTTGCAGGAATAGACAGACACTTGGCTGTTCCACATACCTGATCTTGTTCAGAAGTCAGATTCAAGTGTCATGATGTCAAATATGTGATGGGTGTTTTGTTGTTTTGTAATACTTATTTTTGTTACACAGTTGTGAAACCATTTTATGTCACTATGTCACACATTGTTTCAGTGTTCTTTGTTGTTAAAGTATTTATGATACGGTATGGTAGGTATGTTAATAGCAAAGAGAGTTATTGCCACTCGTTTTTGTACATGTTTATTGTGAAATTCAAAATGTACTGGATTGGCTTTCAGTCCTAATTTAGTGAAATAAAGTAAATTTGAATGTCATAACTGACTAAATTGACTCTGTAGCCTGGATGTCACTTTGAGCCTGCTAAAGATATCTTGACACTGAAGAGTGGTCTACAGAATTTCCATTGTGGGTTTGCACTATTTTCATGCATCAGTGCATTAGTGCATTGTTTCATTGGTTTGCACTATTTCATGCATCAGTGCATTGTTTTCAAAAAGTTTCACGTATACACAACAACATTGTTGGGGGGGGGGGGGGGTCATCATATATTATTGGTTCATTATATTTACTTTGAATATGGTTTATGAAAATGTGTTAGTTAATATAAATTTTGTGTTTGTTTTTGAGTAATATTGATGTTAAAATGATTTAAACACATGAATGGACATTTAATACTAAAATACTTATGTATATAATTTTTGTTTCCCCTTTGTGTTTATATTGGTTTAAACCATTCGCTATAAAGGGTTCCTCTTGCCTGATTGAGGTGGTTGTTTGGCTGAAACACTTGTGTGAGGAGGGTCACAGCTGGTGGTTTACTGAGTGTTTATGCTATGATTTTGAGACAATAAATCTCCTGTTGTAATGCAAGCAGTGTCTCCTGCCTTTTCTACGGTCACATTCTCACACCGTTTTCAAAGATTCCCATATTGGGTGTTTACATGGAGATGATAATGGCTGCGTTTTCAAAAACTTGCACTTTGAAACCCGCTTTCAAAAATATGCGTTTTCAGTCCTCAGAACGCTGTTGTCGTGTAAACAAACAGGCAAAACGCATAAAAGTTTCCCGTTTTTGGCTGAAAACATTGTCGTGTAAACGACCCCTAAGTGTAAGGGCTGGAATCAATCCCTTATCAGTTCAACTTTTGTAAAGTGAATTTTGCAGTTCTGTTGTAAAATTAATGTTGGTCAACTGGAGGAATTTAGCCTGTATTTTAAGCATGGGTTCACTGCAGATTATTCATAAATACAGGCTGATGTATTTACATGTGTATAACATGATGTTTTCATTTGTGTGATTTAAATATTATTAATTCTGTGTATCTTACAGTTTGACACCAGTTAAGTATTTTATGTTAGCAGCCTCAGTATAAAATTGTTTGGTAAATAGTTCCACAGGAATTTCTAGTTATGATGTCCAAATAAAACATCTTAGTTTAATTAACTTATGGAGTACTTATCCTTTTTAACTGACAGAATCTTTGCCTTAGTTTTGTAAATGTTGGAGTAAATAAAACATTTTAGTTGAATGAGCTGTAAAACTAGTTGAGTAAACATACATTTTTAAATTGGAGTCAATTTTGGGCCAACTAAAAAAATAATTCAGGTGACACTTTAGAGAGGGAAATTGAGTGAACACAAAAAAAGCTGTGGAACTAGTTACTAGCTAATAATTAGCTGAAGCCACTTGAAATCCCATCACTATTACGCTATTATGTAAAAATATCACGTTATTAGGAGAAAAACATCACATTATTTCGCCAAATATCCTATCTAGCAGCTCGGGCGAAATATTTGCGTATTTACAGCAAATATCCTTATGAGATAAATGTTATAAAAAGCAAATTAACTGATCTTGTTTTTGCAATACAGTAATTGTTAGTGAAATTTTACTTCATGCTGGCCACAACGAGATTTTAATATCACTTAGCAGTGGTAGAGTACGGACATTACTCGGTCTTGCTGTCTACTGAATATTTGTGCGCGTGTGCATTATAGTTTACGGTAGCCCGTGGGCGTAGGAAATGCTGTTCGGGCTTTCGGCGTCAATTAAACACATCCTGAAAAAAAACAAAAAAAACTTACAAATACTTATATAACACGTATGTATTTTTGTCTTACTGCACAGAAACCTTTCATTAACGAAACCGTGCAGAAAACGTTCAGTGAATTAAAGATAATAAAGTTGCCCCTCTGTTAAACTGTGAGCCTTTATAATGCTTTTTGCACAGAAAAGTCCACACCAAGCACACTGTAATACATTTATAAAGTGATAAAGTGAAGGTGCTACAGTCCCCATGACATGACTTTCATTTTTTTTTCTACTGTAAAAATTTAGAGTGATGTCATTTTTAAAATACCCAAAAATGCCTATTCAGTTCTGTTTCTGCCACAATTTACACAGAAAATGATTTATTTAACAGCCAACTGCATTGTTTCTGTTTATTAAATTATTCAGCACATATTGTGAAAGCAGAAAGAATCAAATATTTTCATGACCAGTTTACTAAAGTGTATTTTATTTGTAATTTAGTATCTGATTGACACAGACATAAGCTTTTTAACTGCATCAGCAACAATAATATGAAATTATAAATGCTTTTTTTTTTTTGGATGGTGGCTCTGGCAAAGAAAATTCAACCCATGTTCTTGAACAATGTGAAGTTCCTCGTTAGTTTCACTTTAGATTCCGCTCACGTTGCAGTCTGGCTTCTTCAACCCACTCTGGGAGAAGGTTCAGATTTCTGGCGAGGAGATTGTCCCGTTGTTCCAGGATAGATAGCATTAAGAAACTGGCGTTATCACCTTTATTCCGCACCATATCCACTAGTCTTCCAGTTCTGTCCTGGGTCACTTGGTGAGCCTGAAGAATCTCATTTGCTTCCCTTTCATTAAGAACTGGAGGAGTTGTAGCCCTGAGACAGTCAATAAGATCCCTTAGGAGACCTTCAGATACTCCCTGGATGAGACCAAGCCTGGCGTTCAGCAACTCCTCTGGGTTTGTTTTTTTTTTTTTTTGAACAAAAGAAAAAGAAAATAAGGATAAGCATTAATAAAAATATTCAGGTTATCAATCCAAGACAAGATACTTATTTTTTTTTCTTTTTTGTACAAATATGTCTTTAAGTGTGGTTTGCTAATACTCACCCGCCATGTTCTGTTAGTAGCAGTGAAATCTGTGTGTTTAGCTGTGAGTTTGTACTTCGGAAAACCTCGGTCTTGTTATATAGTATTAGGAATATTTATGCGCGTTTGCACTACAGTTTACGGTAGCCGAGCAGCAGCAGCAGCAGTAGTAGTAGTAGTATGAGATGCTGTTTGTAAAATAAAACGTGTAACAAAAAACGGGTCCAGTTTTGTCAGATTTAACTACAAACACACAAATTTTGCAAGCTTTACATAAATATGCCATTTTTATTACAGTTTTATTACTAAACTAAATATCAAAGCTAAATCTTCATTTTAATTCTAAATGTAAATGTCATATCTAAATCTCAAATATAAATATTATATATAAAAATAAATATAAATGTTGTATTTAAATATAAATCTAAATGTTTAATATAAACCCTAAATATAAATGTCAAATACAAATCTAAGTGGAAATGTTAGATGTTGATGTTGAACATAAACACACACACACACACACACACACACACACACACACACACACACACAAACATATATACACACATATATACACTGATCAGCCATAACATTAAAACCACTGAGAGATGAAAAACATTGATTATCTCGTTACAGTGGCACTTGTCAATGGGTGGGATATATTAGGCAACAAGTGAACAGTCAGTTCTCAGAGTTGATGTGTTGGAAGCAAGAAAAATGGGCAAGCGTGAGGAGCTGAGCAACTCTGACAAGAGCAGAGCATCTCCAAAAACGGCAGGTCTTGTGGGGTGTTCCTGGAATGCAGTGTTCCCGGTATGCAGCTGCATAGACGCACACCGGTCAGAGTGCTCATGCTGACCCCTTTCCACCGCCGAAAGCTCCTATATTGGGCACGTGAGCATCAGAATTGGACCATGGAGAAATGGAAGAAGGTGGCCTGGTCTGATGAATCACGTTTTCTTTTACATCACATGGACGGCCAGGTGCGTGTGTGTCGCTTACCTGAGGAAGAGATGGCACTGGGATGCACTATGGGAAGAAGGCAAGCTGGAGAGGGAGCATGATGCTCTGGGCAATGTTCTGCTGGGAAACCTTGGGTCCTGGCATTCATGTGGATGTTAATTTGACACATACCACCGACCTAAACATTGTTGCGGACCAAGTACACCCCTTCATGGTAATGGTATTTCCTAACGGCAGTGGCCTCTTTCAGCAGGATAATGCTCCCTGCTACACTGCAAAAATTGTTCAGGAATGGTTTGAGGAACATGACAAAGAGTTCAAGGTGTTGACTTGGCCTCCAAATTCCCCAGATCTCAATCCGATAGAGCATGTGTGGGATGTGCTGGACAAACAAGTCTGATCCATGGAGGCCCCACCTCACAACTTACGGAAGTTAAAGGATCTGCTGCTAACGTCTTGCACAGCACCCCTTCAGAGGTCTTGTGGAGTCCATGCCTTGATGGGCCAGAGCTATTTTGGGGGCACAAGGGGGACCTACACAATATTAGGCAGATGGTTTTAATGTTATGGCTGATTAGTGTGTATATATAAAGTTTTAAATATAAATGTTAAATCTAAATGTAGATATTAAATATATATTTAAAAAAATAGGACACCCCATTAAATATTCAGTTCTTTATTAAGTCAACATGTCAATTTCTGATCTTGTTTTAATTTGTACCTGTAGATGAAAGTGATGTAATTGCATGTAAACAACAAAAAAATCACTTTGTTTTCACTTATTAAACAAAAGAAATCAACAAAAATATTTCAACTGAGGAAAAGGTTAGGACACCCTATGCCCTGATAGCTAGTGTTTCCCCCTTTGGCTGAAATAACCTCAATGAGATGTTTCTTGTAGCCATCTACCAGTTTCTGACATCGACTGGAAGAAAGTTTCCCCCCACTCCTCAATGCACAATTCTTTCAGCTGTGTGATGTTTGAGGGGTTTCTTGCACGCACAGTCCATTTCAAATCACCCCACAGGGTGATTTTTTTACTTTTCAGCAAGTCCTTGGTGGATTTACTGGTATGTTTTTGGTTATTGTCATGTTGCAAGGTCCAGTTCCGGTTCAGCTTCAGTTTTTTGACAGATGGTCTCACATGTTCCTCAGGCACCTTCTGATACAGTGTAGAATCCACTATGAATTCTATGATGGTGAGCTGGCCAGGTCCTGCTGCAGCAAAGCATCCCCAAACCATAATACTTCCACCTCCATTTTTCACAGTTGGTATGAGGTTCTTTTTCTGAAATGCTGTATTTGGTTTACGCCAAACATGCCCTCTGTTATGGTGTCCAAATAATTCAATTTTAGACTCATCTTCACATTATTCCAGAAGTCTTGGCCTTTGTCTATTTGTTCTTTGGCAAACTTCAGTCTTGCCCTCATGTTTTTCTTAGACAGCAAAGGTTTCCTCCTTGCACACCTCCCATGATAACTAAAGTTGTGCAGTCTCTTTCTGATTGTAGATTCATGCACCTTGACATCAAAATCTGGCCAAAACAAAGGTTTCAGTGCTATGCTTGCTATGCTTACTACTGTGTACTATAGTACCGTGGGCTTTTATTCATAACATGTTATAGCTTATTGTGTCAAGAGCAACAGAATGGCACATAATAAGTCAGCTGGAATGTATTAAAAAAAAAAAAGAGGGTGTAACATCAGTCCACTGAGGCGAGCATAGTGAAGAACCCAAGTGCAGCTTTTATTAACAAAGTGAAAACCAACAATTCCAATAAAGACTTGCCTTGACATGAACAGACTGCAGGTTACAACATCAATACACGACAAAAGACAATGACTCCATGAGGGCTATATATACACCAAACAATCAAGGTAACATGACAATACAACCAGTGAGGAACAAGACACATGACTAAACCAACCAATAGGAACAAGACACATGAAACCAAGGAACCAATGAGAAAATGACACAAGGACAAGGGTAACACATGACAAGATCACACAGGGGCAAGGAACATATGGGAAATGGAGTGCAGAAACAATAGCAGGAGTCCGGGGTGGAGTGCCCTCTAGTGGAGTTCATGGGCATTCCAGCTGGGAATTGTGACAGAGGGGGCTGTTATCAAGCAGCTCTTGTTATCATTGACAAATTACACCTCTCCAGCAGAGGGCATACATTTGCCACTGAGCAACTTACAGGACCTCGAAATGGTCGAAAATAGGCTTAAGGAGGAGGTCTGCCACAGTGAAATGGTACAGTTGGTTTCCTCAAATACCATATTCTATGATCACAGGCTTATTACATTTTCCATTACAGTTTGCTGCTGTCTTGTGAATACATTAATATATTAATACCACCCCACTGGCCCAACAATCATGCTGGCAGGGCTCTGGCCAGAAGTTGGCCTTTGGGGATATGCTGATCTGGAGAGCAGTCATACACTGTTAAAGATTTTCCCTTTAAAAAACAGTAAATAACTGACAACACGTTTGCCAGCAAGTTACTGTAAAATTAACGCTGCTTTGCTGTTGCTGAAATATACAGTTGGCTACTGTTTTTGCAAATACAGCATAAAGCTGTTATTTTCTACATTTACAGTAAAATACTGACAAATAATGTTTATTTGCACTTTTTCACAAGATGTTTATTTGCAGGATTTTACTGTAAATTACAGTACAAATATACTAGACGTGACTGTAAGCTATTGAGTAATGGACTGCTAGCAAAAAGGACTACAATTTTTACATTTCTTTTCTAAATCTTGTGATTTGATAAATTATCTCTTAGGAGACTTGCTATAAAAAATACCACATTTTAATACAGTGTATAAATGTAGCCTTTGAAATGGTGTCTTAAATTTTGAACATAATACAGCTTTAGAGTGTCGTTTCAAACCATGTCTCTCTTTATTAAGCTTTTGAAAAACTATTGAAAAGCTTTATTGAAAAACAAGGCAAAAATTTAGGGTAAAAACTACAATTTCAGCCATTTATATAAAGAAAAAAATACATTTTGTGCTGTCAGTGTTAAAACTGAACACAAATAAATACAAAATATTGATTTATATAATTTTAATCAAAATCAGTGGCTGACAAACCAAGTGAATGACTGAATGAACTGTTTGTGCAGAATTTGAAGATAATTGGTAAAACAAAGCCCAAAGCTCATTTGAGTAAATAAACTTAAATTTCAGCTAATAATAAATGCATTAATAAGTCTTGCAGTCTGTCCAAAAGCTGAACTCTGGACACAAACAAAGACTGAGTGACTGACTGAGTTAGTGAATAATTGAGAAAGTGGCTTAGTGAATGACTGAAAAACTGAGTGAATGGCTCAAAGAATGACTGAGTAAATGACAGAGAGAGTGACTGAGTGAATAAGAATGAGTGAATAGTGTGACTAAGAGACTAAAGGTGTGTGTGTGTGTGTGTGTGTGTGTGTGTGTGTGTGTGTGTGTGTGTGTGTGTGTTTGTGTGACTTTGCCTCGTCCAGCCTTAGTGCCTCTCTCAGGATGTGTTTGTTCATAAATATTGTTCATCAGTAATAGATATATAAATGTTCTTGTATCAAGAGTACTGCCCTTTACTACGTTAGTTGTAGGTAATGTTACATTTTAGAATCTTTTTATGAGTTACACATTGTAAATCCATATATTAACAAGGTTCAGAGAAAACCCCATGTCAGCATTGGCAAAAAAAAAGTATTCATTTGCTATTGCCACATTGCAAATGAATGCAAGGGAAACTGAAATTATTTTACCTATTCACAGATAATAAGAAATTACAGCATTTCTTATTTCTTACAGCATAAGAAATGCATTTTAATATGTTGATCATGGACTGGTCTGGATGGACATTGAAGTCGAAAGTTATATACACTGTGTATTGTGAAATTATGTTGCTGAAATTTTTTAATGTCTTTTCAATCTCAATGCCATTTTTTCTCAATATTGTTTAGTGTTGCGAAGAAGCATTTAACGCTTTTGGTGAAATCCAGAAAAACACCCTGGTGGCTTATGTAATCATAAAAAGAAAAAATATACACTTCTATACATACCAAGGAGTATCAGTCGAGGAGCTGCAGGTAGTGTGAGTGTCCTTTCTACATCAGCTGCTGTGGTAGATGCATAGGACCCAGTTGAATGATGAGGACATGATAAGGACAAAATAAACTAACAAAAATGCCTTGTATGTATTTCACTTTTTAAATTATGAAAGAGCACATATTTTGCTTATCAGGACAATCATAGCATGGTAGAAAAGACACAGAAAAAGTAACTTACGTTTTTTCAATCTCTGATGGCTTCTGATGGCTCACAGAGAAGTGAGCCATCAGAAGCTGGATGACGCAGAAGGGCAGCTCAAGGTTTGGATGCAGTGAAAGGACATCTGCATTGGTGGGTTTGTTGTTGAAGAACTCCACAATGGTTCTTACACACTCCTTCATGGCAAGCTCAAGTGCACGCAGCACTTTGATATTAGTAAGAAGCTCAAAATGAGCATAAAGCTCTTTCAGAGAGAAAAGGTATGGCCATTGCTCTCTTAAATCTGTAATGGCTGGTGCTGGTGATGTATTTATTTGCCGACGCTGCAAGCAGAAGGTTGTTTCCATGAGTTGCTTTACTTCTGCTCTTTCAGCCCCATTTATACCATTTTGACAGTATATCTCCTTTATCCTTTGACATTCCTGCTTTAGTGTTTTTAATTTGAATTAAGAGTGAGGTATAAACATTTCGTAGTAGGTGACCATTGTCACGCAGATCAACGAAACTCTGAGGGTACTCGCGGATGATGTTTCGGCAGACAGTGACACATTGTGAGCGTGTTGGGTTTAGTTCATGCCTCCTCATCTCATCTGCCAAAACTCCGACCATCTGTTGCCATGCTGCAGGTGAAGGTCTCTTGCCATCAGCCAAAACGAATTTCCACAGGCATGAGGATCCATGGCACCTGGAATGTCTCTGGCCATGTTTTTCTGATAAGGTAGGATGGCCCACAGTCTTCTGAGCTGCTAGAAGCTTTCAAAAAAAAAAAAAAAAAAAAAAAAAGCCTGGCCAGAAGAGCTTCCCTAGTTGAATGGCTGGCAGTAGGTAGAACAATATCTTCTTGAGTTACATATTTCAGGTCTTGTGTAGATTCAATGCCTTCTAGCATTCTAGCATTCTATCAATGCCTTTTGAGTGCCTTTGGAAATTTTTGGCAAAGCTCTGAGGATGATGCCCCTCAGGTCTTCATCCACAGTACTCATTGCACTATAATGATGGAAGAGAATGGGGAAGAACTATTAGTGCCATGTCACAAATTGCACAGTCTTGATTGGTGTGAAGCAATGAACACCTACATCATGCAGACACAAAGCCTTACATTTTTCAGTGATGAAATAGACTGCTGAATTTTTGTGGGTGAGTATCATAATAATCATACCAACTTCAAGTCCATCCTCATCCTTACTGATAACAACAAATTTTTTTTTGTATTTCATTCCTTTTACAGAAGGGTTGATCCTTCCAGGGTCTCAGAGAAGTGAGCAGCTTTTTTCCCCCTAAGTGACTACAATGATTGCATCAGGGAATCAGTTGCAAATTATGATTTTGGACCTGAAAATACTTTGATTGCTCATGACAAAACAGAGCAGGTTTCATCAAAAATAAGGTTTCATCAATATTTGCTGGACTAACCTCCAAATGCTCACTATTTCCAACTACATCAATATGATCACCTGATAATGTGCACTTTAAGATGGGAATAAAATGAGTCAGTGTATCACATTTGGCACTACACACAAGTCAACATGGCATGCTAGGTCTACTGCAGGGCACAGATGTGATCTATGCTCCATCATACCCTTCTTGTGAAGCCTGTAAAGATGTGATTTCAAAGCTGCTAATTTTTGGAAGTTCCTGTTGCAGTCCTGGACACAACACCGAAGAACCAGGTTAGGGGTATTGCTATGAATTCTCATGTGCTTCACATAGGCCACTGAGGTATTACATTGATGTCCACAGATCTGACATGAAAACATGCTGACAAGTCAAACCGGGCAGTCTTTGGTGATAAAAAAATAAATAAATAAAAACTCAATCTCAACAAAAAAATCTCCACCAGCTCAAATGTCTATTAGCAATCTGTGCTGGGCAAAATAACATTAGAATACAAACCAGCAACAGTTAATCTGTGAATATGAAATATCCTTTCTGAATATTCCATCACCAACTTGGACTGATACAATCGAAAATACAGCCAACATTAAAGAAACAAAAACAACCACTACACTATTAAAGAAAATTTTCCTCCCAGAACAGAGATAGAACAAGCTTACCCAAATTTGCAAGCACAAGAGCATGGAAATTAACGTTTTGACTAACGTTGCAGGTTTCGGTAAATTACTGTAATTGTTTAGTTTGCTAAGCTAGTAAGAAGTAAAAATTAAGGAGTAAAAAAAAAGTAAAAGAAAATATTGTAAAGTACTGTTTTCTTTCCTTCAAGCAATCAGTACATTTCAGTCAAGTCATTTTAATAGTAATGTACTGCATTTATACAGAACAGGATTATACTGTTGATATTTTGAAGTAAATTGACAGCAATTTCTAACAGTGTAGGTACAGTATGTAACGTTCATATGCAATAAAACCTTAGAAGGAGAACAAAACCTAGAATGAATTTAACTGTAAAGGCCAAATTACAGAATATTTTTGTGACTATGAAATATATAATTTTTTGCGTTTCTGATTATACTAGAAAATAAAGACATTGTGGTATTTCACAAAGCCAGATTTGTCTAGCTAGTTAACTTAATCTAACTTCTAACTTGATCTTAAATTCTGTTCCCAAGCTCGTTTAAAGGCTCCACCTGTGGCTCAACCAAGCCAGACATTGTTTTCAGCTGACATTTAGCCTTTTTGACCAAAAAGTTCCAGGAACTATGGAACCAGATGAACTTAAATGAGGAACTTAACTAGGATCTAAAAGTCCCTCTTGCGCATTCCTGTTTCCGTTTGTGCCGCATCTGAAGTGAAGTGAAGTGACGTGTGGCCAAGTATGGTGACTCATCCAAGTGCACACACACACCGTGAACACACACCCGGAGCAGTGGGCAGCCTTTTTTAGCTGCGGCGCCCGGGGAGCAGTTGGGGGTTCGGTGCCTTGCTCAAGGGTCTCACCTCAGTCGTGGTATTGAGGGTGGAAGAGAGCGCTGGTCATTCACTCCCCCCACCTACAATCCCTGCCGGACCCGAGACTCAAACCCACGACCTTCAGGTTCACCTTCAGGTTACAACTCCAACTCTCGAACCATTAGCCCACAACTGCCCCATCTGAAGAAGTAGATTAGGCAAATTACAAAAACAAAAAGTTTTTACATGTGAGGAAACAACACGATGAGTTCAGTCATCATGTTGTTAGAATATAAATATGAAAATATTATATATAAATTATTTCAATCATTCACTCATTGTTCTCTCAATTCCGCTCCTAATCTCACTCTCCAGCTCAAATAACCATGACTCTCTCACTGTCTCTTTCAGTCATGCTCTCAGTTTCTCTCTCTATCTCTGCCAACAGCAAAGCCTAAATTTGTTTTTAACATTAATATACAACATGTGGAACTATCCTCCAGGAACTCAAATTAATCTCAGGTTCCTCCAGTCACTCAAAAGATTCTTGGTGCCCTGGGAAACTTCCTGAGGTGGAAATGCCCAAACAGTAGGGAAAACACAAGTATATACTTTGCACTAGGACACCCCTTGTTTTTTTGTTTTTTTGTTTTTTTTACATTTACATTTCAATTGTTTTCTTTCTGACTTAAATGAGAAAGATTGAAGTGATTGAAGTGTAGACTTTCAGCTTTAATTCAAAGGATCTAAATAAAGATATTGTTACATTAACTATTTAGGAATTACAGCCATTTTTTACAGAGTCCCCCCATGTTCACAGGCTCAAAAGTAATTGGACAATTGACTGATGAGCAGTTTCATGGCCAGGTGTGACCTGTCTCCTCGTTACTTCATGACAAATTAAGGAACTAAAAGGGTTGGAGTTGATTGCAAGTGTTGAATTTGCATTTGGTAGCTGTTCATGGGAACTCTCACCATGTGGTCCAAAGACGTGTTGATGCAAGTGAAGGAGGCCATCATTAGGCTGTTGTTTTTGTTGTTGTTGTCATCACCACCTGTGATTATTTGTTTGTTTATCGAAGTTGGTGAAGACCACACAGTTATTTAAGGAAGATGATAGATCAGAATTTCAGCTTTCCTCTTTCTCCTTTCATCAGATTGAATCCAGCCTCAATTTAAATATACTCATGGGGCCATTTTGTTGAATAAAGGTCAAATATTCTCTGTAGGTAAAATATATACAAAAGGTTTTGTAGGTTTACAGTAACAGTATGAGTGCTACAGGATGACAGCCCTCTTCTGTTCTTTGTATCTAGTATGCAGCTCTGCTTTACAATACTACATTATAGTGCAGATATCTCACAGTTTTACAGTACTGTATGTAGTAAGATACTGTGAGAACTAAAACTCAGTTGGAATGTACATTTACTTGCACATACAGAAAGCATAGCTCTTTCATTCTTTCAGAGTTGCACCCAAAGGGTACCCTGTACACTGTTTCATACATACCCTGCAAGATACAATGAATAGTGGAGAGGTTCACGCTGTTGATACCTTCAACATTGGCATCATCTTTGATTACGTGGATGGCATTATTTTGAAGGACCTTATCAATGAGAGTCTCTTGCTGTAGCGTAAACATGGAATGTCTGCCACCTCCTCAAGGCAGTCATGCAGTTCTACAAAAAGCAAAGATGGAGTTACATACACATACAATACTGTGAAGATAGTACAGTAATGGACTTGACTTAAATACATAGATAATACAGGTTGTTTCCAGTTGCTTTAATATTGGAAAAGTGATATACTGTACTGAAATGTTTGTGTAGAGTAAATATTCAAGGACCAAGAACCCAATTACTGTACTGTACCTGTTATGCTGTCTGAAAGTCCTCACTATGGTGGACACTGAGAACCTGCTCAGGTTTGGCTGAACCTGTTGTCCAGCTTCCCTCATCGTCATCCCATGAACAATGACATGATCAATGAGGGTGGCACAAATTTCATCAGAAATTTACATTTACACCTCTTACATGTACCCTTCCTCCTAGAGTTTTGAAAAAAAAAAAAGGTTTCTGAGTTCTGCAAACTGTGTCTAAGTAGGTCAATATGGTTTAAGGTTTTCCGAAAAGAGTGTTTGATTCAACAAATGGGTTCAGGCAAGAGACCGTTTGGTTCAGAGAATGGGGTTTACTGTTTTAGCAATTCAGAAAAACTGTAAGAACACATAAGAAAAAGAACAACAGAAATAAATAAATAGATACGAATATGTTTCTGTCCACATTAATAGTAACAGGAGAGAAATTAGATGATGTGTAAGTATCTGTGCGCATGTATGCGTGTGTGTGTGTATGTGTAAGTACTGTGGTGCTCGCATGGAGCTTTCTATTTGTTCTCCCAGTAGGTGATGCAGTTTCTTGATGTCAGAGAGACAGTTAAACACGAGAATTATTTTGCTACTTTTGGGAAAGAATGTCGGTTTTATTATGATGGCACTGCTGACACAGTCTTTTTTGGGGGGTGCAGCTAGGACCTTCTGTGTCTGCCCATCTTGATGCCAGCTGATGATCCATGAGTCTGAAGTTTGTTAATGTGTGGGTTTAGTGAATGAATAATGGCTTCCATTACATAATAAATACAACACTCTAAATGCAAACCACTGCTAAACATTTCTTTAACAATACACATTTTCTCAAATTCAAGATTTGGAAAATTTTCCTTTAGGGTTTCTGGACAAAGAATATCATTAATCTTATTAATCTACTCAAATCTAATTCTCATATGATCTTACATCCTGCTTCTCAGAAATTCAAACAAAACTGTACTGATGAAATACAGATGATGACAAAGATGTACCATTAAAAATTTATTAACATACTATATAATCCATTCAGTCTTTTGGTCACTCTCTCTTCTAATGTACAAACAAACCAACATAAAATTCAGTCAAGTAAAACATTTAAAACATTAAAAGGAGGGAAAACAGGACAGAATTTTAATGCAGATCATATTCCATACAGTAACAAGAATGTCCCTCTCTCTGTCACATACATGTTCTTATAAAGGCATGGGATATTTCATCTTATATGTTGCTATTTTTGCGATGGCAGCCCACCCGGCATCCCACTCGGTAAATTCCTTGAATCCAGTGTTGCTGAGATTGGCTCCGGAACCACCGCAACCCTCAGCAGGACAGATCAGTTACTGAAGATGAATGAATGTATGTATGTTGCTGTTTGCCAGTTTTTCCCTGTCATCTCAATCCCTCTGTGATGACTGCTCTTTTCTCTTGAGCATGGCTTTATCTGGTCCACCACTTGTACATCACGTCCTTGAGCTGCGCTCTTCTTCCTCTTTCTCCAGCTGGTAGGCAGGTTTATAATGAGTTATACCCCTGCTGTCCACCACTTGGAGAGAGAGGTTCCTGAAAGTGTTATCCATGCTGCCTAGTGAAGTGTAGCTATAGTAAACACAAAGACATTACAAGAACAATGAGTACAGTAGAGTCTGATTTCAAAGAGAAAGAATCAAAGGTCACATTTTGAATGAGTGAATGGATGCTGTGTGTTTGTGTTTGTGTGTGTGTGTGTGTGTGTGTGTGTGTGTGTAGAAGTGATAAATGAAGCCTTACCCTTTGTCATAGAGAATGCAGTAAGGCACATAAAGGGTCCTCAGGAATGACCAGATGTCATGATATGTCCAATCCTATAGACAAGCAAAGAGAACAGCCTGGATGAAAAGAACTAAATTGTGAGATTTTGGTGATTCTGCATACATCTAACATGTACAGTCATGTGAAAAAAAAGTACCCCTCCTTCAATTCTATATTTTTATTTATTGGCACCTAAATAACAATTGGGTGGCCTTCACCAACTTCTATAAACCAGCAAATAACCTAAGGTGACAGAAAAAAAAAACAAAAAAAAAAAAAACATGTCAATATGTAGTCATTTTTTCCCCCAAAAAGTAAACCGAAATTCAGAAACCAGGTGGGGGAAAAATAAGTACACCCTTCCTACTTCTACAATCATTAAGAGAGTAATTAGCAGCCAGGTGTTGCTAATGAAATGCACAAGATTAGTTAATCATTAAGAAGTGTGACTACCTCTATAAAATCAGAACTTTTGGCAGTTTGGTGTTCTGGAGCACTCAGATGTGTGTCTGCATCATGCAAAAAAGAAAGGACATCAGCCATGACCTCAGAGAAGCAGATGTTACTGCTCATCAATCTGGGAAGGGTTATAAGGCCATCTCCAAACTATTTGAAATTCACCATTCTACAGTGAGGAGGATTGGAGAGCCTTCAAGATAGCTGCTAATCTTCCCTGGAGTGGGCATCACATCATATTCAGTCCAGACCTTCTATGCTTAAAGATACACTATATTACCAAAAGTATTCGGTCACCTGCCTTGACTCACATATGAACTTAAGTGCCATCCCATTCCTAACCCATAGGGTTCAATATGATGTCGGTCCACCTTTTGCAGCTATTACAGCTTCAACTCTTCTGGGAAGGCTGTCCACAAGGTTGAGGAGTGTGTTTATAGGAATTTTTGACCATTCTTC
>CM040975.1:24335259-24370993 GCA_022985145.1 Pangasius djambal | reverse complement strand
GTTGGGAGCATGGAATTGTCCAAAATGTTTTGGTATCCTGAAGCATTTAAAGTTCCTTCCACTGGAACTAAGGGGCCAAGCCCAACTCCTGAAAAACAACCCCACATCATAATTCCTCCTCCACCAAATTTCACACTCGGCACAATGCAGTCTGAAATGTACCGTTCTCCTGGCAACCTCCAAACCCAGACTTGTCCATCAGATTGCCAGATGGAAAAGCGTGATTCATCACTCCAGAGAACGCATCTCCACTGCTCTAGAGTCCAGTGGCGGCGTGCTTTACACCACTGCATCTGACGCTTTGCATTGCACTTGGTGATGTATGGCTTGGATGCAGCTGCTCGGTCATGGAAACCCATTCCATGAAGCTCTTGTATCTTGTATTTTGTCGTCACCTGAGACGCTTTAGTTATCGTCACTACTGATAACTAAAAACATAGAATTATCTTTTTCCTGTGACTGTAGATCAAAGGTGATTGCTTTAAAACTACATGGAAAGCCTATCTTCCTGTAAAATTTCACTAAAATGCAGCAATAAAATGTTTCTATCTTAAATACAGAAATGTGTCTATATTATTCATTACTCTTGGTGAAATTCAATATTTTAATGACTCGAAATACCAAATATCTCACTGCAATACGGCACTGTTTGTTCATTTAATGCAAAATGTTACTTTAATGCAAATGTTTATGCCTGCACAAAAATCTCCATTGAAGCCCTTGACATGCCACTGACATAAAAATCCAGTGAAGCACAGCTTCTATAGGTTTCTATGGCAGATTCAAGTACACTGTTTTAATGGGAGCAGAGATTAACACTCATTACACAACAGCCTTTAATGCTTCATTTTGGGTCCTGCTCAGAAACAGCCAAACATTAAAATGGTAATGAACGTGACTGACACAACACACAACGGCACCAGTCAGACTCACAGAGTGCACGGAGCTGCAGTACTCAATCAGTAGCTTACTGCATAACAGTTTTACACAATTTGCATAGCTTATGTATTATCTTTGTAATTGGTAAATATTGTAAATACATTGTAAGTAGAAAGTTATGCATTTATAGGTCTAGCTAGCTAGCTGTCATTACCCTCCTTCAGTGAAATTTTGCTGGCTAGTTAGCAGTTTAGTTGCTTTTTAGCACATCATGGCAGACACTACTAATTCTGTCAACCTGATTATGGAAAAGCCTTTTGATGCTCTTACTTATGAGGAGAGACTCAGAATTAAACAGGACACCAGACCAACAGATGAACACAGAGATAGAGATAGACTCTTCAATAACAGACACCTGTGCTCCCCTTATTTTAAAACCATCGGCCCCCACTAAAATCATTGTGAATGTCAGCTCATTTTTGACAACCGCATCTTAGAAATTAAAGTTCAAATCCCAGGAGAGATTAAAAACCTTGTTGGGACCTTAACTTTCAACTACTCAACTCTGTTATAGGATCTGATTCTGCCTTTTTATAAAAGCACCTAATACAAACATAATTGCTGTCAATAAATGAATGTTAAAATTAACTTCCAAACAAACCAAACAAAAACAAGTGCAAGAAACATCTCCGGGCACAGCTTTTAAATCAGACAGATATACAAGTCTGCTGTTTTGTGTACTGTACATAAGCAGTAATGATTAAGATGACTGAATTGCTGTACAATGGCTTCTGAAAGCCTATTCATCATTATACAACTCTGCTGCTGTCACCTTGTGTTTAAGCGTTAGATAATGCTTGGAGAGCTTTAGAGATGATTTTCAGATATAACAAGACTTTCTGTAAGGTTTCTATGGTTGTTCTGGTTTTTTTTACAAAGGTTACATAAGATTTGATTACAATTAAATAAGTTTCATTTCAATTTTAAAATTAAGTCAAAAATTAAAGTCAAGTCAAATGAAACCTTCCACATTTATTGGGTGAAAAAAGTCCTGAGACACAGCAAGCACTCAGCACATCTACATTCATTAATCTAATCAACTGCTTGTGCAGATGGGCACTCCATGGGTTATAAGAATGCTGTAATTACATCTGTTAAACAAGACTTCTTTGTTCATTACTACTGATACCAGGACAATAGGTCTTTACATTTATGGTAAATTTACTAATAATTAACAAAATAAACATATGCAAGTGTGGATTTGATTAATTTTGGAAATAAAATTTTAAAAAAAAGACAAACCGCACTTTATTTCTGACTATTCCCCCCTGCAAGCTGCACAAATACAACTCAAATACAATGGAAGTCTACACAATCACTTTCACAGCTGCAATACTCTTATCAGCCACATGGAGGGGTACTTGGACAACCACAGTTTGACATCTCACCCACAATTAATGCGTTGCTTTGGTAAAGATGGCACAGTGGTACAAATATAACCGTTCATATTTGCCAAATGTGCCTAATATTTGACTAATTGAATTAATGTACAGGGTGCCCAAAAATTATTAGCTTTCATGCTATGTTTAAAATTTAGGAACACACATAATTACCAATAAATGAAATTTAGACAACCCAAAACTCTTTTTCTTAAAGTAATGAAGTTACAGGTGTTCAATATGAGCAAAAAGCTGCCATGTTCACTTTAACATGTCTGTGTCAATGCTTTCAATAGCAGTAATTCTTTCTGTAATTCTTGCCTTTAGTTCATCAATGTCTGACATCCGAGTGTTGTACACATGATCTCTGATGTATTCCCAAAGACAAGAGCTATACTTCCACTCCCCATCCTCACCACATTTTGCATTTTTGCAGTGTATTAGAAAGTGAACAATATAGTTCTCCCTCCAATACAGGACACTACTACCACAATACTGCCTCATTAAACCAACCAGAATAGTGCCTGTCCCGTCCCACCCCTCCCATAAACTCTGTACCACTTATCCTACACAGGGTCACAGGGAGCCTGAAGCCTATCCCAGGGGACTTGGAGCACAAGGCGGGAGACACTCTGAACAGGGTGCCAACCCATCACAGGGCACAATCGTGCGCACACACCTATTCACTCACTACAGAAAATTTAGAGATGCTAATCAGCCTACCGAGGAGTACCAGAGGAAACCAGAGTACCCGGAGGAAACTCCTGATGCACGGGGAGAACATGCAAACTTCACACACACATGGTGGAGGCAGGAATTGAACTCCCAACCCTGGAGGTGCGAGGCAAACTTAGTGCTAATCACTAAGCCACCACACCCATCCCCAGCTGGGAATAATTCTGGAGCGTAATAAACTCTCTGGCTTTTCATTGTGCTAATACTCAACAAGCACGGGTCCCTCTAAGAAGCCGGGTGAGGCATGATCTGGAATAAATCTTTCAGATAGAAGGGCCCATACGCTGGGCAGAATGGCAAAGTAAAATCCCCAAATGACAGCAAGGATTTGCAGGAAGTTTTAGCTGACACAGGAGTGGTGGTTCTACTGTGCACTGCTTGCACAAACATGATCTGCATGGAAGAATCATCAGAATGAAATCTTACCTGCAGCCTCATCACAAATGTCAATGTCTAATGTATGCAAAACAGCATATAGATAAGCCAGGTATTTTTATTTTTAGGTATTTTTGGAAACAAGTGCTGTGGACTAATAAATGGAACTCTTTGGCCACAACCACCAAAGGCATGTTTGGAAAAACGAAAAAGAGTAGTGCCATTTCATGAAAAGAGCACCTTGCCAAATGTTATGCATGGGGCTGGATCTATTATGCTCTGGGTCTGTTGCATGGGTAGATGGGCAGAGGTTGTGTTTACTTCTTTTCACTTCAAAAAGCAACAACCTATGTAAATTGGTGAACTTTTGCATGCAACTGTATACCATATTCATGTTACACATGAATGTCACAACACCTACACCAGTATTACCTGTCACACAGGTACAGCACAATGGACACTATACTTCTAACACTCCAGAGACTTCAATGCTGCTGGTATGTGGTGATAAGGCCTCGGTTACTGTGCTGGTCATTACTGTATGTTCCACTCTGTTACAACAAGGGTTGGCTTTTATTTATTGTGTTGTCTCATTGTAATGAGTCTACAACTTGCACAGGATCTATTTACTGTTGTGTCCATTTGTATTGCAACTGCTTAATTGTGCACTACATGTATGGTGATTCACTGTTGTCACTGCTGTGGCAAAAAATCTCATTTCCAAATAGTTTTACCATACAGTGTGACACGTAAGTATCCCCCCTTGAACTTTTCCACATTTTGTAGTGTTACAATCTGCAACAGAAATGATTGCATAACTAATTGTTATATAACTAACGAAAGATTACTTATAATTAGCACATTTTCTCAGTAGCGGAGTTTATGGTCCAGAGTTTATTGCTCTATGTTTGCCTCCTAGTGGTATAACAAAGACTTTTTTTTTTAATCATTCAACTGAATTACAGTCCACAAGATGATTTGAATTTAAGATTAGAACGTTTGTGGGCATGGACCCAGGCTGTGGGAACTTTGTTTGACACCCCTACACTAGATTCAGGATTTCACAATAAAGCTGGCTAAACTTGATTAAAGGCTTTAGAATTTTACTCAGAGTTTAAATAAAGTAGAATGCATGTGATCTCATAATACAATTTAAACTTGAATTAAATTCTATTTTCCGTCCTCATCCAATTGTCTTTTCGTCATTCTAAAGGTGTCAAAAGCTTGCTTGTATAGCGGGATAAATCAGGCTTAATAAGCAGCCAGAAGGGAAAGTTGGTACACTTGACTTTCAATGCTACGTGTGTGTGTGTGTGTGTGTGTGTGTGTGTGTGTGTGTGTGTGTGTGTTTTCACCAGTAATGGGTTAACTCTCATGTAGGGAGGCCAGTCTGGGTCTGTGGGGCAGAGGGCAGTGAGAGTGTGTGAGTATGGATCAGTGCGTCTGGTGCCCATGAGAACAGCACGGAGCTCCGGTCTCTTCTCCTGCACTTCATTTAGAGCCTGCCGAATGCTGCCCTCCACAGCGAACAGATCCAACTCATATCTACAAAACACACACATACACATTGTTACTGCTTCTGTTTTATTCTCAGATGATACAGGTAACGTTAGTATTTAAGCGCAAAGTTGAAATACCTTGGTGATCCTCAGAGAGCACTGGCTGCAGGTATGAAATACTTTTTGCTTTTAATGCCACAACTTAAGTACTTTCTCTTCATCTTAATTATCTACTGACAGTTCCATCATTACTATTGAAGTTGATTTGTACAGGTGTTACAATATTATGTCAATACTGTCAATAATCTGTGGCTTTGTGCTACTGGGCGTCACTACTAATAATAAATACAGTACATTATAATAATTAATCGGTTATTAAGGATTTACCTTTTAATCGTGTCCTGCAGAAATCTCTCCATCTCGGGGAATGGGGAGACGATTCGGATGTACAGAGCTTTCACCTTGTCTTTACTGTCTGGATAGCGGCTGAGGAGGAAGAAGGTTTAATAGCTTAGATAACTGTTGTGCTAGTATAGTATGCTGCATTCTCCATGGTGAAAACCTCCACATACTGATCTTTCCATGAATTAAAATAAAGTATATGTGAGGCATGTTTATGCATGTATTATATACACACAGTTCCTCTGTTAATCACTTGGGCTTTAGCATGAAACCACTGAATTTTTGGATCAGCTCTGTGCACTACAACTCTCATTTCTCATAATCAAAAAAGATCACAAAATGTCTTTGTACCTATTTAACCCAAAACTGTAGTACACTCCAACCCCATGTCAGATAACTGCACTTGCAACCAGTGGTCATGAGATGCTGACAGCAGAAATGTGCATAAAGGTTAACAGTTTCAAGATTTAAAAAAAGAAAAAAATAAATAAAACAAAATAAAAAATTAAGTTAATTAATTAGGTTAATTTTTACAGCTTGAGGAAAAACCCGAAGGTTTTGTCCACTACTGTAACTATGCATTACAAAAGAAAGGAAGTGAGAGTTTAAAATGTGTGAACAGAAACTGGATGAGATTTTATTAGAAACATATCTGCTGAATCATGCCTGTTCAACAAAATCTAGAAGCATTCTTCGAAACAGCCGAGAACTCTAGGAACAAGCCGCGGTTACATTTTGTGCTTTATTGTAGGTTATGGATAAGTGGACCATGGTTCAAACTTCATATCAAGAATACTGGCAAAAGCAACTACATCCTTGCTACAGTTCTCTCTTCATAAAACTGCACAAAATCCACTGCTTTTGCATATATCTAAAATGTGGATCTGCTCAAGGAGCACATTTTTATGTTACCATTCCATACTCTTGAAGCAATGCACATACAATATAATAAATAGTCAAATGTATTAAAAAGTGTGCTTATTGACTGACAGAAAGTGGCGCAAATCCGATTGCTCTCATTTCTTTTTTTCCTCACCGTTTCAGGGCAGCGTAGAAAAGATGCAGCAGTGCCGTGCAATCTTTGCCACCATTGAAGCCGATGCAGATCTCGTTCAGTCGGTAATGATCCAGTGCCTTCTCGATTGTCCTCAGAGCTGCAGCTACTTTCTCCCCCAAGGGTGATCCTGAAAATAAATAAATAAATAAATAAATAAATAAATAAATAAATAAATAACCTTAATTTTATATATCTTAAATAGCTTACTATAACATCTGTAGCATTTTAGGCAAAACTTTTATCTACTAATCCACTATATCTACCTATCCATCTTTGCAGAATCTACTTCTGCAAACAGACGTTACAGATTACACGTTTACCGACATCATTACAAATCATAAATTCAATTATGACGCTTAATTTCCGATTATGAAGCTGTTGGTCAATATGAGTGCCTTTCAGCCTGATCAAAAAGCAGATCATGACTCAACCAAAAAAACAATAAAAAAAGGAACCCGACCAGTCTGTTGTGCATTATTTATCAGTGACTGCTGTCTTTGCTAATATATCCCATTGCGTCACTTACTGTTTTACTCAAATGCATGCTCAAACCAAGGAACATACTCAGTGATCAATTTTACTACGCACCCTCTTACAGTCTGGCACTGCAACACCCTCTTATTTTATATTATTCCACTTTCCATTTCAGTAACATAGTCTGTATCCTTTCCTGTCTTTCTTTATTTTTCCAAGAATTACCATTCAAGGCGAGTGAGTAGACCTCATGGGGAGCAACGGCTACAGGATCACTGACCAGGCGCACCACACTCCCTTTAGGCAGCTCCTCCTCCAGCTGGACCCGTGCCCTTTCCACCTTTTCAGCACTATCAGAGTCCAGCACCAGCCTCACGCGGTAGTAGTTGCTCAGCCAGTCAGGATATGAGCCGAGTGCTACACGTTTTACCCATTCCGACTGCAGCCTCGTCAGGATGGGCGCGATTTCTGCTTCATCAGCATCCACAAACACCTCACGCGTGTGAAAAGCAGTTCCCGGGCTGGCAAACAGGTGCACCAGGCCATTGAAGGCACGCTCCAGAAGTGTGGGGATGCCAGGGAATATGTAGACATTGCGTACACTGACCAGCGGGAAGCGCAGAGGCTCGCCAGTCTGAGGGTCACGACCGTAGTTCAGCTTTGCAGAAGAAGGCACTGTGGCAAGTTTCATGGTGGCACTGGTAGAATTGACCGTGCCGAAGAACTGCTCAATGAGGCGTGTGAGCTCTGGGTGGGCGTGCAGGTTCTCACCGAACGCCAGCGCCACTGCTTCAAATGTCACATCGTCATGTGTGGGTCCAATGCCACCTGCCGTGATCAGGTGTGTTACCGTGGGTGAGAGCGCAGCCACTTCCTTAGCGATGACCTCCTGCACATCGGGCACCACTGAAATGCGCTGCACATTGACCCCCAGCTTGCGCAGGCCACGGCACAAGAAGGTGCTGTTTGTGTCTACCGTGTGACCCTAACACACAATAAATAAATAAACAAACAAACAATCAAGGTATAAAGATGCACCCCTGATAAAAGATTTTTTTCCCCCAACCATGACATTTATTGCTCATTTACATTTTTATCTCTGGGAGATTTGTTATAGTTGATGTATAGTTCTTAAGAAACAGTCTTGCAATCACTGCATACTGTATAAGCAATTAGTATTGCTAATGTATAGTATGTACATCTAAAAATCTAAGATGCAGACATAGATATCAATTTATGTAATTTTCACAACCACACATAAAATAAAAAGTAAATGCACTTCTGTGGCAAAGCTGATGAAAGACTTGTTTTAAAATGTGTAGTACAGGGGTTTGCAAAGTGTGGCTCAGAAACCCAAAAAGGTCTGTGACATACAGCCAGAGGCTCATAATTTTATTATAATATTTTTACTGTAATATTCAAATAACAAAATGACAGTTGATGACAGTTACACTAATGTGTTTCTTATGCAAAGCTGTTCATTTTCTGATCTAAAGCTATATGACAACATAATGGCAGATTGAATCTAACTGTTATTTTAGTAAGACCAAGAAAAATGCTCGAAATGTAATGCTGAATGTTTGACTGTACATTTTAACACAGTGTAACTTGTGTAACTCTGTGGGTGGAAGGTTCAGCTATAAAAAGTTCTAATGGCTCCAGTAAATAAATATGATTGTACCTATTTGGCTAATGTGTCTAATATGTGACTAATTTTAAACAATCTAGAAAAAGTCTCACCACTCCTCACCGACAGGGACGTAAACCTAAAACGGTGTGCTTCTAAATAAACTGTGTACAACACCAGAATGTTTCCACCCCTCATTATCACTTTCAGACATTCTTTGGAAAGTCTGCAGTACACCATGGTACACCATGGCCCTCTGTGTGTAATGAATATTACTCGAATATTACATCATGGCTGGTGTGCCTCATCGTCTCACCTTAAGAATCTCATCGCCGATGATGATGATAGCGGCTGTGACTGCTTCTCCGTTCTCAGTGCTGCCATTTTGGGCCATACTGCTGAGGTGAGCTCCCATACGGCGAATCCTCTCCACAGCTCTGCTCAGCCGAGGTAAAGCCTGAAGCATTCAGCCGGGGTGAAGACTATAGAAAAGCCACAGAGAGAATCGTGTCTATGAATGCTTACAGTCATCACTAAAAATAGGGTAACAGTCGAAGCTATTGGACTTGATCTAGAGAACTCATGTGAATGAGGTAAACCCAGTGATTTACTGCTATTAGACACTGGTGATATACACTGTTATTAACTAAAATGACACTACAGCTAGAAAGTACATGCTTTAATCCAAGGCAACTTACATTATATTGAAATGGAATACACCCGAGCAGATGATTGATAAGGGTCTTGCTCAAGGGTAACAGTGGCAACTTGGCGGCGAGAGTGGATTACTGAACGGCCCTATTGGGCACAGGCCCAGGGGCCCAAAGAGTCAGGGGGCCCCAAAGCCATAGACTCAGCATAAAGTCACTCTTCTTAACTATCCAGAGTCAAAGGGCCAACGTCTCCTTGAAAAACTGAAAAAATAACCTACATATTAACTTTGAAGATGTCACGAGAAAGAAATCATCATTACGGCTTTTTCTGATTGTCAGTAACAGTGACGGGGAGCAGTCTTTCACGCTTCTGTCCGGAATTAAAAATGAGCTGAGGACTAGATCGTCTCAAAAGCAGGGTTCTTTTGTGCACCCATGGCCGGTGTCTTATAAGCTGCCCTTGCTGGGCAGTACTGGGATTTGAACTCACAACCTTCTAATCAGTAACCCAAGGTCTTAATCACTGAGCCACCACTGCCCTCTCAGTCAGAGTCCAACATACGAAACCTAAGGTCACTTCACACCCCTGTAACCTTTGCTCATTTTAGTTCAGATCTCATGATCAGGAAGGGAATTTAGCTGAGACACTTTCTTTAGGCCGGATCTGAAGAGCTCTTCTATACATATGACTTAATATGTTTTTAGAAATTAGTTTACAAATTAAATGTAGTAGGAATATTTTAATTCACAGGGCTTTTTGACCCCCTTACCTTTTTAGCAGGTAATAAATATTCACTGTGTAGGAATTAGTCCAGCAAGTTAACTTGAGAAGAGCATCTTCTTAAACAAACATTTGTTCATGTCAGAGGGCAACTTACTGCAGCGGTCATGTGTTTCTAGTGTCATGAAGACCTTAAAAAGCTCTCCGAACGTCCAGCGACAGTGAAAAGGACATTACATACTAAAACATTAAAAAATAAAACAGCGAAGAACAAACCAGCGAGTTCTTTTAATGAAGTCTTTAATTCGTTTAAATGAACTTGCACCTTGCCCTGCGCTGAATTCCCACCAAAACAAAACCACCGTGTCGTGTAAGAAAACTTGATCTCCTCTCGAAGCCAATAGAACTGAGCCACTTGCCGGACCTGACGTAGTAAGCCGCTGAATAGCCCAATGAACTTGAAGAAGGGCGGGATTTACGAACCAACGCGGAAGTGTCGCTACTTCTTTTGCGCAGCCATGTGACATATTTCCCACCCATATTTGATTAATCTCGTCTCGTGCGTGTGTGCGTGTGGGTGGGTGGACGTGCGTGTCAAATATTTTCATAATTGACATTAGCATTTAGCCTGCCCTTATTTTTTTAATGTTGCTGTTGTTTCTTTTTTTTAAAATGACTGAGCTTGTATCATTATTACTGAATATTAATTCAAATTCATACCAATATTTTAAAGTAACCCTTGAAATTCTTTAATAAAATGCATTGTGGACACACCTATCTGAGACAATGTTGAAAACAAACCCTTTCATTTCATTCACTCATAAGCAGCTAGCTTTCTGGTGGTTTGGGTTGTGGTGAAACTGGAGCCTATCCCGGGAACACTGTGTGTGAGGTAGGATGGGAGGCCAGTCCATCTCATACACACACACACACACACTGACACACAACTTTCAAGTGTGATATGCAAGTCATGAGAGTGCACTCATGAATATCTGGAGTGACAAACTGGGAACATGGCATAATTCCACTTCAGGTTTGGATGGGACAGAAATTCCCAATCGTAGTGCTGCACTGTATATCTTTATAACTCAAATAACTATTTTAGTTGTGAATTGGGGCTGTTAGATAAAGGAAACCAGACAAAATATGTTGACCTTGGCATCTCCAAGTACTTTGGTTGTTTTTAACAACACACTCCTTGACCTCCCTTTTTCATTTTCCCCTCAGAGGAATTCCTGTGGCCATCTTAAGGGCTATTCCGATACTTTATACTTTTAGCCTTCAGGAGCAGAATTTGCCCTAAAACCCACTTACCCATTTGCCCCACACAAAGGTATGCATATGACTACAAAATTTGCCTTCATTATATATTAATTCTCTAAAAATCTAACTTATCTACGCTGTTAATGTAGTTCCTAAGTAAAACAAATTCAGAAATGTAATTTTACTAACTCAAATGTTTGCAAAACACTTAAATAAAGGGACTAGTCAATTCCTTATTTTCATGGCCTCTAGGCTTCAGTGAGATGCCAGTTTATTCTTTACATCTACCTTGTAGCTACATTCATTGTCCATTTTATCACATACACTTGCCATATAGGTGCACTTAACTTTTAGTGGTGGCTTAGTGGTTGCATGTTTGCCTCACACCTCCAGGGTTGGGAGTTCGAATTCTGCCTCCGCCTGTGTGCGAGGAGTTTGCATGTTTTCCCTGTGCTTCGGGGGTTTCCTCCCCCTAGTCCAAACACATGCATTGTAGGCTGATTGGCATTTCCAAATTGTCCATAGTGTGTGAATGGATGTGTGAATGTGTGTGCGATTGTGCCCTACGATGGGTCGGCACCCCGTTCAGGGTCTTCCCTGCCACGTGCCCCGGGTTCTGTGGGACCCTGTGTAGGACAAGCGGTACAGAGAATGTATGGATTTATTGAAAATAATACTGTTAATGTGTAATGTATCTACAGTCAAGTTCATAGGTATTTGGACAGTGACACAATTTTCCTAATTTTGCTTCTGTACACCACCACAATGGAGACTGAAATGAAGTAATCATGATATAATTGACTGATAAGCAGTTTAATGGCCAGGTGTGGCCTGTTTCTTTCATTACTTCATGACAAATTAAGGAGAAGAAAGGTCTGGAGATGATTCCAAGCGTTGAATTTGCATTTGGTAGCGGTTCATGGGAATTCTCAATATGTGGTCCAAACAGGTGTTGATGCAAATGAAAGAGACCATCATTAGGCTGAAAAAACAAAACAGACCTATCAGAGAGAGAGCAGAAGCTTTAGCAGTGGCCAAATCAACAATTTGGTATATTCCTAAAAAGAAGGAATGCACTGGTGAGCTCAGCAACACCAAAAGGCCTGGAAGACTGCGGAAGACAACTAAAGTGGATGACCGCAGAATTCTTTCCTTGGTGAAGAAAAACCCCTTCACAACATCTAAGTCAAGAACACTCTCGAGAAGGTAGGTGTATCATTGTCAAAGTCTACAATCAAGAGACACCTTAATGAATGTAAATACACATGGTTTACCTCAAGATGCAAAAGACTGGTAACACTTAAGAACAGAAAGGCCAGTTTAGATTTGCTAAAAAAAAAAACTTAAAAAAAAAAAAAAGCCTGACCACTTCTGATGCAAGATTAACTTGTAACAGAATGATGAGAAGAGAAGGGTATGAAGAAGGAAAGGAAGGGCTCCTGATCCAAAGCATACCACATCATCTGTCAATCATGTGGAGGCAGTGTTATGGCATGGGCATGTATGGCGGCCAATGGAACTGGGTCACTGGTGTTTCTTGATGATGTGACTGCTGTCAGATTCAGTCAAATTCTGCAAAACTGATTGGAAAATTCACAGTACACGGATGGATAATGACCCAAAACATGCCACAAAAAAAAAAAAACAAGGGCTTCTTAAGGCAAAGAAATTAAATGTTCTTAAATGTCTGATGACCTCAACCCAATAGAGCACGCTTTTCACTTACTGAAGACAAAACTGAGGGTAGAAAGACCCACAAACAAGCAGCATCTGAAGGCAGCTGCAGTAAAGGCCTGGAAAAGCATCTTAAGGAAGGAAGTCCATGGGTTCCAGACTTCAGGTAGTCATTGCCTGCCATATTTTGCCATAATTAAAGCTGAAAGTCTACACTTCAATCACATCTTGACTGCTGCATTTCAAATCCATTGTGGTGGTGTACAGAGGCAAATTTAGGAAAATTGTGTCACTGTCCAAATACTTATGGGCCTGGCTGTATGTGATTATATACACACATAGAATATACACACAATATTAGCGTATTGTGCAGGGGCATTACTGTGGAATATTGGAAATGATTATGCAGGGCCCCTAGACAAAGCGGGCTCTTAGAAAGGCCTGTGTATATTTTTAGAAATTGGAATTGGGCCCATGGAGACTGTATTTACACAGGGCCTAGACATTTGTCAGACAGCCCTGGACCTGAGCAGCTGAATGGAAATGCAAAATGTCAGAATAACCTGAAAGATCTAGTTTTACTGGTTAGGAAGTCTTTGAGTTTATAATAATTATGTAAGGAATAAAACATTACAGCAAGAAAATAATCCACACAGGGTTGGTGTGATATAGTCCAACACAAAGCAGGCTGACTTGGTGTAAGTGTCTAATTGCAGTAACTGTCCAAATGCTGTGTTTGTTTAGTTGCTCAAACTTCCAACTCTGTCCAAGAAAATGAATCACCACAGTCAGAAGCGGCAGTACACAGGGCCCTGGCTCTGAACAGTGTTTGTTTCCTAGAGTCCCCTTAGGCCTCCATCCTCCTTTATGGTACCCCTGACCAAGTGCTCAAAATGTATTACTTGTTTTATCAGGGTATCTCTATATTACCCTCAAACAATGTGTCCTCATCATGTTTCTATTTCCCACTTGTTTAAATGTGTTATGAATACTCTTTTGCTCATCATAAAGGTCTCTGTTAATGCATCCCACAACAAAACCAAAAGCATGTTGTATGATGTTATTTTAGATATGCTGTCAACATTGCTCTCATTATAATCATTAATATGAGTATGTGAATGCTATACACCCGTGCCAAGGAAGCTGGGTTATTTAGAATTAGAATTACTGCGCGCTAAAAAAAATGAAGTCACTTCGTATTTAAGTCATTTTCACTAGGCTGAGTTGATAAATCAATTGGTTTTAATGGGATGTTTCTGAACTGATGCTCTGTTTTAGGTTTAGTGTTTCTGAATTTGCTCTTGAATTTTATTTATTTTTGGTGTTTTGCATTTACAGGCCAGACTAGACCCCACACCATGTTACAACTGTTACAACACACACCTTTAATTGTTACAACACACGCCTTGGGTCCTTTAATTAGATCTTATACATCATGTGATATTAACACGAAAATGGTATTTTTTTTATTATGAATAGTTACCAGACAAATGTTGCTTTTTATTGGTCAATAGAGTGGAGCTATGGAATATTTTACTTATAAGATTTACAAAAAACAAACAAACAAACAAACAAAAAACAGTGTTCCAACTGACCCCACTCTCCCCTACTAATTATAGGCCCATACCCGGTGTATTTGAAAATATAGTGTTTGTTTATTTCCATCCATTTTAAAGTGGACTTGCCCAGAAAAAAACAGGAGAACATGCGACACATGTGTTCTTTACCCGATTGCGCAAAAACAAGTTGAAGGCCGCGCGCTCGGCCGGGCCAGGTGCAGGCGCTCGCGCTTTACGCCAAACCGCATGACGCAGGCGCTCGATCGCGGAAGTTGATTCTTTCTGGTCTTCGGAAAGGGTGGCGAGTTTAGGAGGGAGGAAAAGGAAGAGTGATTCGAGAAAAAAAAAAAAAGAAGAAGAAGAAGAAAAAAAGTTTTCATGTACTTTTGTCACTGCTTTACGTGTGAACAAAGCCGGCAACGCGGCGGGGGTATTTATTCGCCACCGGACTGTGACTGAGTTTTCAATGTAACACTGCAGGAAGTTGAGGTTAAAAAAGTGTTCGGGAAAGCAGGATACAGGAGACGCGAGGACGGCAGAGAGGAAGAGAGCGGGTAAGTTTGTGCAGATAAAGAGTTTGTAATACTTTCCTTTCCGTCTCGGGTCCCAGCAGGAGTTTTACTCACAGCGAACTGTAACTTCATGGTGCGTGAAGTTGTTACAAACCTTTAGTAAGTTTCATTGTCGCCACTTTATTCCGTTCTTCTGCCTTCTGACTCGGGCGAATCCCAAATGGCTCCCTATTCCCTATATATGTGTCCTACATGAGTTATGAAATAATGACTCTCAGCCCCTATGTCGTGCACTATTATGTTCATTAGGGAGCCATTTGGGATTGACTCTAACATTCCCACGTTCAGTTACTGAAAATACTGGTGCAGTTTTGTTCCAGGCAAGTACGTTTTCATTCATCCTGCTGACACATGGAAACAATGATATCTATTTTTAGTGCAGCTTCTTGTATATTACTCTGAGACTTATAGTTTTACTTAGGAATTGTACAAACAGTTTGTGTAAGCTCTGGTCTGAAAGCAAATAAATACCTCCTTCAAGAGAACATGTCTGACATTTCAGAAAAACAAATAGACAGAATCTGATTACAGTGACTTCAGCTATATGCAGTGGAAGTAAAGTAGTGTTTAAATAGGTAACAATGTCCATCAGACATTCTCAATGGCACACTATTCTACAGCTTAATCAGAAATCACATATTGTAGTACGCATTAAGTGCTCTACTGTCGTTCCCTATGTAGTAAGCATATAAAGATAATAGATATCCAGGAAACTGTGTAGGACTTGGTCTGTGTTAAAGGGTGCATATAAAAAAAAAAAAAAAAAGTCTCATATTCCTGCCAAAGAAATGTAAAATTTAATGACGACAACATTATTGTGGGTAAATACATAAAACAACCTGCAAGTTTATTGTGATAGTGCCTCGTCATGATTTTTAATTAATTACTAACTGAAAATATTTGTTTTATAGAGTCCCCTATAAAGAAGGATGCGTAAATGTCATCCTGTCCGATACCGAGCACTTTGCATGTAAGAACAATGTGCTTTCAGCTGAAGTAGAATGAGGAAATGTCATAAATACAAATGTTTAATTGTTTGTGTGTAGGGTGCAGTCATGTGTAAATTAGTCGTGAAATCGGACACAAACTCAGTTTGTCTGTTTTAATGATGGCTCCTTACTAGTAGCTGTGATGATGGAAATGTGTTTTTGAGCGTTCAGATATCAGAAACTAAGCTTTACTGGGCTTATTACAATGTTTACCTTGTTTGTCCTAGAAAACGCAGACTGTACTGGTTTACAATAATGTTAACAGTCTAACTGTTTATGATTTCCTTATGATTGTGTACCACACTTCCAGCATATCTGCACACTCCATTACTAGGCTAAACTTGGTTTTGGTTGGTCAGCTTCTTCAAAGAGGCTTTCACCTTGCAACAGCAATAAAGAGCAATGGACTCTCCTAAGACATTCCACTAATATTGCTCTAACTTGCTTTTTGTACATCTCGTATGTATTTGACATTGATAGAAGGAATGGAAACAATGCTATGAACAGTTATTTGCTGGAACCTGTGTAAGAAGCTCTTTTTTTTTTTTTTTTTTTGGTGCTGTAGATTGTTTGCTTCAGGTCCAGGCATGTCTACAGTTTGACTCCTTTGGCTTTTGGCACTGTTGCAAAGATTCCCTGTTCTTTGTGCACTACAGGTACAATAGCTTAGATGCCATGAAAGTGACTGTCTGAGATGGGCTGATCTTTCTCTCACACAGACTCATAGACACTCTCAGTGTCAAACAGTGCAGGCATTTGAGTTTATAAAGTTATAGAAGAGGCACCGCTTGAACTGCCAGAACAAAGTAATGGGAAATTATTTCTCCCTTTTCACTCACACACATCCACACTTTGTGAAATTTGAGAGTGAGCTTTTAGGAAGTTTTAAGCCGTAATGCCACCAAAAAAAAAAAAAACCCTGCAAAGGCCTGAGCAGAAATGTGGTTGCACTGGTTAAATATAAAGAAATATTTTAATGATGAAAGTGTAATGAAATAGTGGAAGTGGTGCAGTGGAAATGTTTTTTTTCTTTGGTCAAATGCCAAAAAAAAATCCTGCTAAGAAGAATCTAAGAATGTGTAAGCATATTACTCTTCAGTGTGATTTTAGGAGAAGAAAAAGGGGGTTCCTTTAGGAATCTTTGTGTAGCTTCTAGTTCTGTCAACACAAACATCTACGTAAAGTGTTTAAGCATTCCCCAGCGCAAAAAACTCTTTAGAAAGAACCCTGTAGAGTCTTACATTTAGCCTTTAGGGTGTAGTGATGTGAGATTTTCTGCCAAAGGTCCCCCCCCCACATATGTACTTTTATACCACAGCCATGTTAAATCTTCTAATCAGAAAATTAATGTAATCTGTAATCTAAATTTAATATTGAGGCACATGTTCTAATATGTTATTGTTTCTATAGTAACAGCTCATTCACAGGGACGCTTTATGGATTTTCTGGTAACATGACAAACTGTGTTTTTTTTTTTTTTTTTTTTTTAATTATTAATCTGAAGGGAAAGAAACAGAGAGACTTGTACGGGAGGAACAACATGAATAATAATATTATTATTCATTATTCATTATCTGTAATATAAAATGAAACTATAAATGGTTAAAAAACATGACCTGTAGTTCGTTAGTAAATTAAAAATTGTAATTGTTGGCAGATCACTGTGTTGTTAGAGGAACTGCAGATTATTTTCCTAAAGCAGCGCACTTCAACATGTTTACTGTTTCAGTATTCAGCTCAATTTCATATCAGTGATCCACTTTTGACTTCCAGAGGCCAATTGCGAAGGGTTCTGATTCACTGTGCTCACTACAAGCAGTCAGCTCCAGAGTTATTGGCAACACGTAAAAAAAAGGATGTGGTAAAGTATTTCTTTTAATCAAAGTAAATTTATTCTAACAAAGTACAAAAACACGTATTAGGAAATATTCAAAGTTAAAACCACATGTCACAAGTATTGGCACTGCGTGAGTCCGCCGATCACCCACAACTTTCAGAGAAGTCCTTCTATTCGCACTACACTTAGTGGACCAATCCTGCATTTGGATTAGTAACAGTAACTAGAATGCTGACCTTTATTTATTAGCTTTTTTTTTTTAAGTGTGTTTTACTTGTCACTTAACAAGTGTCTTGGTCACTGTGAATCCCCAGTGCATTTATCTGCACAGGCAGGATCACCAAATCTGCTTTTCATGGGTGTCAGTTGAAGCTTGAGCATGACTAAAGCAGTATTCACTCCCCACGCCACCCTGCCAGCATTCCAACTTCATCCCCCTGCCATGTTGGATCAGTCATCCTTTGGTTTACTTCCTCACTTTGTTCCAAGTCATGTCTTACCAGAACAGCAGGCATTTCAGTAAATGTTCTAGATGCTAGAATGCATAGATAGCAGTCCTATAAGTAAGGAATATCACATGATGGACCATGCTGTTGTTAAGAAAATAATCCACACAAGAGTGGTGTGATACAGCCCCATGCCAAACAGATTGTTATTTTATTTAGTAATGAATGTCTGAGAGACAAGTTAATTCCTGTTATAGCAGCTATAATTAATAATCATTCGCTTGCCAGCCTCTCTTGAAGTTAATAAAGCCCAAAAAAAAACCTCAGCGTGTCGTGTTACTAAGAAACTAGAAAGCACAAACTCTCTCCTGAAGACTCTTCAATGTCTGGAAACTTACTGGCTGTTACAAAGCACTGACACTCGAGACTACTTCTATTAATGTTACATAAACTTATCTTAACAAAAACGTTTAAAGATATCAATGATTATACATTTTTCTTTGTTAAACAACACATTTTTAAATCTTAGATTATGTGGAGTGTTATCCCGTACCATTCACAGTCTCTGCGAATGTGCTGTTACTGTAAAAACTATAATGTAATAGAGCTAGCAAATTAATATAAACCTATGATTTACGTTACAGACGAGAATACTGTCAGAGCCATGCTGTTCTAGAAAATTAATGCCGACCTTCTGATTCGAGATTTCAGCTGCTCTGTGTGTCTATAAGACCTCTTAATAATTGATGCTTTTGAGTGTTTATAGAGGTTTGGTGGCCAGGGGATCAGGTGTATTCTCATAATCCAAATGCTGAATGATGCACAGCTTTAGCGCACACACAAACACACACACGCGCGCACACACACACAGTAGCAAATTGGCTTACATATAGTATATTACAATTTATATTCTACTAAGAACACTTAAACAATAGTGAGTCAGTCGTGTCAGGACCTCACAAAAACACAAAATCGAAAAACACATTCACTATATGATTATCGTTATCAGATTTGATCATGATACCCTTCAGTGTAAATGCACAGAGCCTGTGTAAACCCATATAGATGTCACAGATCTTAAAATGTGCATCTCTAAGCATTACAGCCACACAGACCACAATGCTGGTGTACATGCAGATTTTTTTTTTTCTCTCTTTTGAACAACCGCACACCGAAGATCAAGCAGCAAAGATCAAGCAAAACGCAGTGGGAACCCAAATGGTTTCACATTATAGATTAATTTCTTGCCATGGCAATGAGCACAACAGCACTGTTACTTTTAAAGCTCTACACAGCCATTAGTGTGTCTCAGAAATCACAGGTTGTCGCAGCACACACAGTCTTAAGTAACAGCTGGCGACACACACCACAGCAGGTGACTGCTATAAACATAGCCTGCATTTTGCAGAAGCAGAAGCTGTTGAGTTTATAGCTAAAAAACAATAGAGTTGCAGAAAATATTGTAGAGATTAGCTGAGGTCAAGCCTTAAGTTGAACCTAAAGCTTAGCTTAAAGATGACAAGATTAGACCTTAGCTTTAACCTTAAGCTTAAAATTGCAAGCTTCCAGGTTTTGAAAGAAGGATTGTTCACCCAGTGCTTTCTACTATGCTGAACGTTTCAGAGACTCTTAAGTTCAGGGAAAAAATAAGTTGCATTAAGAATAATTTCATTCATCTCTGCTGAAACTCTAGCTTGGTGTCACTTCCTACCAGGCTGCTACACCGTCTTAGCAAGTGGAACTTTATTTTCCATTATTGCTTAAGTAAATTGACTAATAAATGTTTATGATTTTCTAATTGCTGTACTGTTGTGCTGTTTTCTAGAATTATTTTATTTATGATTTAGCATTAATAGAGGTCATTCACAAACTGTTTCCTTTTTATCAGCACTTACCAGCTAGCAAAGATGTTCTGGATCAGCTCAGCCTGAGCAAGCTGTATTTTTTTTTCAGCAGAGATAGCTTAAATTATTCTTAATGCAGTTTAATATAGCAGGGATGGCTGTTGCTCATTAATAGCACATAAGCTATATTGTAATGGTGCATTTTTCAACATTGGTATAATAGTCATGTTGTGCCAGATCAGATGCAACTTGAGATATATATATATATATATTATATATTTGATTTTAAAATTTTTTGCCTTACATTAGCTTGCCATATTTCTAAATATTTAACATGGCTTTATTTGTGTCTGTACCAGTCTCAGTCAGAGTAGCAGCAAAAAAAAAGACAAGCTAAACACACACACAAAAAAAAAAACCCACAGAAACTATTTTATTCTATTTTATTTTTTTGGAGAAGAGATTTATTCAGAGCTCTTGTGAAGTTGTAAATCATGAACAGGTATTTAAGTGACACGAATCCTTTATTTTTAGCCTAAATGAATTTTTGCCTAAATATAGATATGTTAAGTCGGTAACCTGAGGAAAAATCACCAGTAATAACTTAAGAAACAGAAATATATATGTCTTCTGCCATCTGACATTTTCCGTTTTCTTGCTCTGATCAGCAACACCTGTAGACCAGCTGGTGGTTTTTAAAATAGGGGAAGCACAGCTGTCTGTCTTCACAGCTGTCTCACAGCACTACAAGCCAGCCAGTCAACTTTACCAGACCAAGAGAGCTGAAAGGACCTGTTTTTGCTCCCTGACTTCTGAAGTAAATCAACCTTAGGCGTTGGTCTGCCCTCCTGTTTCATTCTCAGTCATGTAAGGGCATCAGAAGAAAATTAGGTCGACAACATTAGCACTGAAATGCTAAATTTCACTGAAGGTAGTAACAACTAGCTAGCTAGACCTGTAAATAATAATAAACAAATACAAATATTACGAAACAAATATAAATAATCAAATGGAACTTTAGAATTAATTTACAATATTTTTAAATTACGAAAATAAAATAACAAGCTGTATTAGTTGTGTAAAACTGTTTTGAATTAGGTTACTTAACTATCCACTACCTGCTCTGCGGGTTTCGTGGTTGACTGACTGACACTGATATGTTTACATTTTAATATATGTTGAGAGATTTTTTTCCTATGCAATTTTATCCTATCACACATGATAAACTCATTGGCTCCTAGTGAAGTCGTTCATCTTTGCCCCATTAAAACAAAGTGTACTTTAATCTGCTATAGGATCCCCTTGAAGCTGTGCATCGTGCGCCAGGCTGTTCTGTCCACCGAAAACACCTTGTGTTAAATGAACAAACTGTGAGATACTGCAGATATTTTGATTTGCTAATATATTGAATTTCAATATTGAACCTTGGTGAATAATATAGAACATTTCATTGCCACATTTTAATGAATTTTTATATTTGTATAAATTTTTCAATATATGCACATGGTCCTTTGGAATTGTCATTGGTCAAATTAGTAAGACAGTCAGCTCATGTTGTGTTTGAGTGAATCTACAGCCCATATGCGCACTTGTTGCATGATTATATTCAATGTCATCAACAAACAGACATTGCAAAAATGCTATAAATGCTGTTGTTTATTTCATAGGTTTTAGGATGACACAATTGGACTATGGATTCTGTCACACACACAAAGGCAGAGTTGTTATTTTTCTTTTTTTTTGTCTCTTTCTTTCATATCCCTTTATTGGTCTAGTTACTAAGTAAAAAATTGCTAGTAGCCATGTTCTGTGGAACTGTTGTTTTCAAGACGCACAGAGGTCCAAAAACACATTCTTAACCAGTAAGTGGGTCGCCTGGGGCATGAACTGCATGTGGCTACACAGTATAAGACACTTTTCCTGTCTGTCCCTCACTCATTGTGGCTTTATGTCTTATGCAAGACTTCAGCAGAGCGAGTGCCTCTCTGACATCTGACAAGTTTTTTTTTTTCCAGCACTGTAAAAAAAAAAAAAAAGGCATGTTTAAAAATGGTTGAATTTGAATTGCGCTTTAGCCAAACTGTGATATTAAAATCAGGATGAATGACTTTAACAACTTCAGTCTGGTTAAAAAAAAATTATGCCATTACTTTTTATTGTGGCTTAAGATATGGTTTGAAGAAGTAGAGTGTATGCAACACATATTTAATTTATTAAATTAAATGATTTATTAAATATTTAATAACTTTATTTACATATTATGCTCTAAACATCACAGCTTTTAAATCACTGGTTTAATGATTAGTGCAAAGACTGAACTGAATGAATGCAAGACCAAAATCTGTGAAAATGTGCTCTCCTAAAGTTCACTCTATATCCAAATGGTCAAAAGTGTGAACTGACCTCCTTTCCTCTCTGTGGATGTGTGGGATAATTTTAAGAACACAACATCCTCTCGGTTATTTTCCATCCCACTGCCTGTACTTTTTATTTATTTATTTATTTGTGTGTGTGTGTGGGTTTTTTTTTTTTTTTTTTTTTTTTTTGGCCTACTCATGGCAGTGAAGCAGTAACACTCTCACTCCAAGTAAGACTGTAAAGTATAGATGTAATAATATAAATATTCACATTACAGCATATCATGATAATGACGTCACATGGGAATTTGGAGAATTTATTACCAAATTGTTTTGAGAAATTATTGTTAAGTGATGGATTGTCTTAAAGGTTGTTTGTAAGCCCTTTTTAAAAAAAGATATTTATTCCAATCAGGACAAGGAGGCATCTTTACTTACCTGCCACTCATTTTTCAGAAAGCTGCCCTAATATTCAGGGTTTATACTGTGTGTGTGTGTGTGTGTGTGTGTGTGTGTGTGTGTGTGTGTGTGTGCACCATTTTTTTTTTTTTTTTCAAGCCAACTAGGAATACATGGTTTTTGGTATGGTGACATTAGTAATTTTCTTGGTATTAATCAGCCTATATTGGCTTTACTTTGCTATGTTTGCGTTTCCCCGGTTTACATAGCGGTCATAAAATGGGCACAAATGCGTGTTCATGCATTTAGTTCTTTATAACTTTAGCAAGCAGATTTTAAATGAACTGCATTAGCTAGGATCTACCTTGGAAGGAGTAGGGTTTCAGTGGAGTTCACGACTACTTAACTAACTTCCACACACACGCGCACGCACGTGCATAAACCATACACTTGATTAAGAAACACAAAGAGGGTGAACCAAGAAAACTTTACCAAAACACTTTCAAAACATTTCATAATACAATAGCCTTAGTCCTTAAAGCCAAACAAGAAATACTGAAAAAACCAAATCCGTAACACTCCATAACAACTTCAATTAGTTTAAAGTTCTGCAAACGCTTACACAAATTGAGTTCAAAATCCACACCTCCCACATAAGTACGCAATCGGTTCAAGTAAACATTACGTATTTTCTAGCTTTGTAAGCACTTTCAAAATAATAGTAAATTTAACCCAGTGAAGTAAGTAAAATGTACACTTGGGGTTTTAGCCACATATTTACGAATTAATTTAATACAGAACTTGAAGCATTTAAGTAATCCTTGTAAAATACTTTTTTCTCTAAAAATCACAAAAAGTATTGCTTTGCCTGCTGATTTTTATGGTTAGGATTTTATTTTTAATCAGGTTACCTGTAGGAAAAAGCTGTAGTTCTTTCTCTTGGTATTATCATAGTGCTCAGTTTGCAGTCTGCTTTTCTTTGATTGCATTGCTTTGATTGATCATGAAACAGATTGCTGTAATTTTGCGTCTCCTGTTCAGTGGCATGACATAGTATCAGCTGGTATCAGAGCATTGTTTACGAGTATGAGTAAATGAGGATGGTCAAGGCTGATACTGGTACTGGTATCAGCCTGATGTATCCCTGCTTGCAGTGCTGCTGTAGTGTTACAGTACAGTTTTATCCATGCCTGTTTCCTCTGTCACACATTGTGCAGCATGGCCCTGTTAGAAGACCTTTAAATGCTGTGATGCCCACACGATCATCAAGCAGCACACTTTGTGCACTGCAGAAACCTAAAAGAAAACCACAAAAGTAATAAGGCACAAGTGAACTTGAAAACTTTGTGAGGGCTGTGGGCGGTTCAAATACCAAGTGCTAAACCTGTTGCACTGTTATCTAAACATTGACCCCTTATTTCGTCTGGAAAGATAAATATACAGTAACTTAATGATCTTCTAAACCTGGTTTCTGAAACTCTGACAGACTCTGTGTTCCAACTGCTTAAGAATTAACTTGCATTGTATCTTCCTCTAGCTCTGAGCTTGTCTTTCTTCCATAGTGATCTATTATTTTACTGATCTTTCTGTTGCAACATGTAAGGACAGGAAGCTGCTACTAGGGTGCTTGGAACATTATTATTTTTTCTTCCTGTAGACAGTTTAGAAGAAGTAAGATTATCGTTAAAGGAAAATTCCACCACGGAACACGTTTAAAAGTGTTCATACTGAAAAATTTGTGATGTGTTTAGATATTCTGGTGCTAATTTGTTGGTGCTGACATCACAGAGGGAAGTTGCTAGCACAGTTACTTTGGCATCTAATAAGGGGGAAAAAAACACTTAAATGATCTCCAACAGTCAAGTTTCACTGTTAGTTTCAAAAAACAAGAGCTTCTTTTCTCACTCACCATTTTCTAGCAATGTGCATGAGAAATCCATGGAAGAAGTAGTGGGGGCAGCAAACAATGCAGTTATGCCGAGTTACAGCAGAAATCTACGAGATGACGAGCACAATGGCACTGGTGGCGGTCTGAGTGTTAGTTATCGCGTTGGATTCGTAACTGTTTGAGCAGAATGTACAGATTTGGAGTTGAGAGAGCAGGACAGACTAAAGGACTAAAGCATCACTGCATCAGTCTCTTTAGGTAGAGATGAAGCAAAGGCTAAATTCTGCTAACACCACTACCATAATGTAGTCAGAATTCATTGTGGGTAATGTAGGAAACTGTTTGTGAAATTAGACAAATGTCGATGAAAGAAATTGAAAGTAAAATGTCCATAACAGCACTGCTGATCACATGTTAATTCCGTTGTTCAGGGTTTTCCTTTAAGGCTTCAGCAGAGGTGTGTAATCAGGACATTGTTAAAGGTAATAGGAATTTCCGACTTCTGTTTTATGTCAGATTTCGAAAAAGATTGCGCTATTTGAAACAGACGTTCTAAACGTTCCACTGGGCATGGGACACGGCAGAGATACTCGACGGCTGACAAAATCATTTAATCGATTGCAAAGGCCCGCGTAGAAAACTTTTGCAATTTGAGTTCCTTAATTCTAAGCTTGTTCTCTGCTTGAAGAAAGGGCGTGAAGAGTGAGAGTTGAAGGGAAGGAGGGAGACTGTTTTAGTGCAACATAATGTGTCTGTGCTTGGAGGGAGGAGAGGGCCTAAAATAGAACTGGTGTTTGTGCTCTGGGAGCCTCTGAATTTTAATATACCATCAGTTTACAAAAGCAAGTTCTCCCAAAGCAATTCTCGTGCTTGTTCAATATTACATTCCATAGCCAGGGTTGCATACAGCCATCACAAACCTGCGAAGCTGTTCAAGTCGTGTGAGAGTGGTTAAGGTATTGGAGAAGGTAGACATTTTTGTTGTGGTAGTGGAAGTGCCTGGTAATGTATGCTAGCTCACGCAGCATCTTCCTCATGCAAGTAATTTTTTTTCTTCTTTACTGACAATGAGGGCACAAAGCAGCCCACATTTAAAAGCCTAACCTGTTTGAAGTCTACACTATGCCATATTCAGGCTCTCACTATCTTCACTATCATACACCACGGGAAACTCCTGCACCTGGAGTTCATTCGGAGTTCAGACTAACTTTGTTAATCATCGACAGGCATGAACGCAGTGAGTGCAATCCTGATTTCCACAGGAGTGGCAGGCAGCTTGTGATAACATTGCAGTGGCTGCAGGTACGTTAAGAACTACCGAGGAGAAATAAATCGACTCCACTTTTGCATTTACATGCATTCACTCGGCTAATTCTGTGACTTGACTGATTTACATTAGACCGATGAAGGGTTTTGTTCATGGGCACAACAGTGGCTTTGATTGAAACTCACAACCTTGTTGTCAGTAACATGAAGCCATTGAGCTACCACAGAGATGGTGTCAAAATCAGGGCCTTGTAAAGAAGTTTGCTTTAACCATGTCTGGGTAATTTACAGAATTCACGGATTTATTCAAAGAATGAAACAAAACAGGTTTATTAATAACATCCCGTAGACACATCTTACAACATAAGATTAAGCAGCATGTCCTACATGGCATCATACATCTATGTGCAAATACGTGTTTGCTTTGTTTTTGTTAGCCACCTCTAATGAGTATATCATAACTGAGTACTATGCTTTGATCTTTTATATAGAATATTTAAAAGTTAAAGTTAGAGCTTTGTCATTTCCAGGAAACATATTAGAATCTTTCCAAAATGAAGCAATGGGTTAAGGCTGTGTTTAGAGCGATGTTGTTAATTTACAGACGCTCTGACCCTCATGGTTTCTGAATTTTTCAATTCCACCTCGCATCTAGATCCAGCCAGATGTCCTCCTCCTTTGAGCCCTGTAATTACAGAGCGCACAAAAGAATGAAGGCCATGCTGAGGTTCTGCCCACTCCGAGTGAAAGCACATACTGCCAGTGAGACTTAATCCATACAAGAATATTTATTTTCTTTACAAATTAAATTTTTTTTTTTTTTTCATTTGTGCTTGAAGTCTGGGATGTAGCCTGTATTATAGAGTGCAGTTAGCTTGAAATATTAGTCGGTAGCTGATTTCCCATTTCATCACGTTCCTTCGGTCCAAACTTGTAATTATTTTTAGACCACTGTTTATTAGTTTGCATCATTAGACACTAATGTGCGCATGCAAGATGAATTTGAATTTGAATGTGAAAGTTTGCACGGTGTATTTCTTCTATTAAACAGATTACTAAACAGATTACTGTATATCTGTCTGTTTGGATAAAGCCCTTAATCAGTTTAGTTAGTTATGATGGCATAAGCTCCATTCAAGTATTTTATTTCGATGTTTTGTTTTTGCACCATTCTGTGTAAACTCTAAAGACTGTTGTGTGTGAAAATCCCAGGAAATCAGCAGTTTATGAAATACTCAGACTAGCCCATCTGGTACCAACACCGATGCCACGATCAAAGTCACAGAGATCACCCTCCGGTAGTTTGATGTGGGCTAAACTGGCACCCTTTGAAAAAAGGTTTGAACATCCCTAGGGCTAATAGCATCAGTATGCTGAGAGGGATTGCAACCATAACATTTCAGTGATGCTGTGTGAGGACAGGAGGAGTCAACTGCACTTTTCCTTTGTGTTAAAGTTCACAATATGCACTCAACCTCAGAGCAAACCTTTTGCTCAGAACACTGGGTGTTACAAAAGTAATATATTATTCTCTTTACAAGACATAAGACGAAAATATAACAATCGATATCGAAGAGAAAGGACTTTTTCTTAGCTTGCCTAATTACTAAATTACTAAATTACTCCACATTGCCGTCATGTAACTTGCAGTCTCCTCCCGATCTCATGATTTGATCTCGTCTGTGGCAGTTTGGTGTCCTTTACAAATCCAAACTTACAAATATGGCATAGGGACAGGAATTTTGTGGGCCAGTAAGATTCAGAAACTGAAACGATGAACCCCTTGCTTTTTTTTAGCATCTTGTCCTGCGCCTTCACTTTTGCTTACTTTTTAAGAAGTGACAACACAGTCAGCCATTGCCATGCTTGAGCACACGAGACTGATAACGTGAGTACACTATGATTGCCAATTGGTCATCAGGAAAATGAGCTGACTATATTTTTGGAAGGGAGATGAAACAAAAAGAACGATCATTCATTTAAATTGTTATTATTATTATTATTATTTTAATGGACAGTCCAGAACAAAACACCTGCTAACACCTGATACTGACTCCATTATTGTCGTAAGTGTTTATATGGAGTATTTTGAGCTGACTGATCACATTATTATGTTATGCGAATTCTCCATCATGACTGGTTTTCATATGATCATTGATTAAAAGAAGTGCTTTTCAGTGCCTATTTTTTCTTTTTTTTATGATCGCTTCTGTCTCTCACGCTCAGCCATGTAGAACACACTCGTCTGGACGAGTGAAAAGAAATACACTCTTTCCTAAGGGGCACAAAATGTTCCGGAAGTGTTGCTGTTGGTAACTGTCTTTAGAGACGGTGTACTGAGTGGACTCAGATTGAGCTCACAGGCTGGAGCATGAGTTTCTCGTTATTCATTGTGTCTGAGACAGAAAGGCAGGCAAGCAGGGGCAAATACACACCTCCCCCTCATATCTGATTATTCTTCTCGTACTATGGTGTGTCTGAGCACGACCGCTTGTAATTCCATATATCTCATACACTCACATTAGACACTCAGTGATGTCTCAACACACACACACACACACACACACATACACTTTAACAGTATTCAGCATATCGGAGTGCAGGGCTGTGCTCAGGTTTGGCAGTTTTTGTTGTTAGCTGAAGCTTTGTGTTTATGAATGCGTATTTGTGTGCATGTATTGTCAAATGAACCTGTTTTTCACATTCAGGTGCAATAGCGACAAGTGAAATTCCTTTCTCTGCCTCAAGCCCTCACAAATCAACACCACTCCATTTGTAAATAATGAGCAATAAGCGACTAGCATGGAGTGAATTTCCAGTAAAGTATAATTTTTACTCTGAGGGTTTGAGCTGACCAGACTGTCTGCAGTAACTCAAATAACCACTCTTTACTTCCAGCGTGAGCAGAAAAGCATCTCAGAATGCCCAACACATTGCCTGGTCTTTTTTCAGTCTTCAACTGTCCAGTTTCAGTGAGCCTGCCTGCTTTGTAGGCTCAGAATCCTGTTCTTGGCTGATAGCAGTGGAACCTGATGTGGTTTTCTGCTATTGTAGCCAATTCACCGCAAGGTTCAACATGTGCATTCTGCGATGCTTTTCTCCTTGTAATGGTGACATAGAGAGTGGATGGGGTTCCAGTTTTTCCACGATTGCTCACTGTTTTGATTGTCATCTTACTATAAGAAAGTCACATTATAGCATGGTGAGTATTATGTGATTTTTATTACAGTATCACATTATACACACAATCATTCACACTTGGGGACTCTTGGATTTACAAAACGTTTGGGTGGAGCTTGTTGAAAGCAAGGTTTGTGTGTGAAACAGAAAGAGTGTATATAGACCAGTAAAGAGTGTTTTTAGGCCAGTTTTGATAAAATGTGATAAAGTTGTTGTGGGTCAGAGTTAACCAAAAATGTGTGTCTGGGTAGTGGATTATATGTGTGTTTGTGTATATGTATGTTAATATGAGTTTGTGTGCGCTTTGTGGTGTTTCTAGGGAAACAGATACACAAAAGCAGACAGTTGTCCAATGGACTATGTGGTAAGCTTTTGACACACATACACACACACCCACACACCCATACGGGTCTCCTGAGGCATAGAGGCTGATAATGTCTTAGCTCACTCCCAGACCTCATTGGTTTACTGTACATTATTGACTTGCGTCTAATTTGCTCTTAAGCAGAATAAACTCATTTGATTTCACATGTGCCCCAGTGACCTTTTTTTTTTCTTGAATAGTCTCTTTATATAAATTTCCTCATTTATAAAGAGCTAATAGACATAAAATTTAAAGTATACTGGAAACAATGGGCCTCATTTATCAAACTGGATCTGAATGAATTTATTCGTAAATCATTCAAAACAGCATTTAGTTAGTTCGGAAAAATGATTTTTATACTACGAGAGCTCCTGAGTTGTGGATTTGCATGTAAGGAGAGTCAGTAATGTGAATCTCCATTGATAAGTTTCGAATTGTATAATTGGCATTGAGTTATTGCAATTTTATGTACAGCTTATGCTCAGTTGTTTCATATTTATGAAGAGAAAGAAAGCCATCCAAAAGAAATCCAGAAATTACAGATAAAAACAAATAAGACTTTCAAATGCACCACTGCGGCTGAGCTGCGTTGCTGGAAGATTTAGAGCATGCTCTGTTTAGGTGGTGCCTTTGAGTGAGTTTTGCCTTTTGAGTTTTCGTGGACGTCACTCAATAAATCCGCTGCATCGTGAACGTGCTTGGTAATATGCATATGAATACGAAGAAAATCAGCCTTACCAAAACTTTTGAAAATCTGGCAGGAATTTTTAATTTGGTTTGTCTGATGAAAATATTTACACAAAATTTTACTAAACGAGCAGAGTAGTATCAACTGAAATGCGCCTCTTCAAATGATAATGTAAATATTACATTTGAAATGCTGTGTGTGGTTTTGAATGCAAAAAGCTCCGGGCCCTTCTTCAGCTTCACAGCAATTCAGCTTGTGTCACTGCCACTGTTCTAAAACAGCAGGATGTACTTTATGTTCAATTTTTATAATTTACATGGATGAATTTTGCTGTGCGAAGGAAAATAAGCCAGTCTCATAAACTTTGTCAAAATAGGCTATCAGACGAGAGCTGGCTGGAGAGTCTAGAGAGTTGCTTGCAAATGCCTTTTTTATGCATATGAGTACAACACTCTGAAACATAAACATAATAGGAAAGTGTTGTGCAGAGCTAAAAATATAGGTCGTTGCAGACCATAATTTATCATAAGCTATGATGCACTGCTTTTGTGAACCACTTCCTGTTAGAGCAGTCCCTCATAAAAGAGCACAGACAACACAATCTACACATTCTAGGAGTACATTAGAGTAAGATTCAGCCTCAATGCCCAGTGTCACATCCTTGCATGCACCCGGTGGAGGGAAACCGTCTGAATGTCGATACACCTGCATGTATCCTCATTCCTGGCTCAATTGTTCTTCTCATTTTCCAGGTTTTATACCCAGAATCTTGTCTTGGGCTGGATTACTGGTGTCTTGTTCTGATCTGGTGTTGGTCCCTTTGGTTATGTTCTGTTTCTGGATAGAATCCTTTCTCCAGTTTTTCTTTTGCTTTTGTTGGGATAGCCAGCTCTTGTCAACCAGGAAAGCCAAAGGATGCATATGCCTCTATTAAGAAGCATGAAGTCTGTAAAAGGTTAGCTGATGGGTCATTGTTGGTGCTGTCTTTAACAATGTATTCTCAAAGTCCCATTTCCACATGGGACTGCTGCTCTTTGAAACTGAATATAGGCAGCAGAACTTATTCACTGCATGAAGCCCTGTGGACTGTTGTTTCTCACCACTGTACTCCTAATAAGTGTTCCTAAAATTTTCCATAGGTGAAATCTGAATGACATTTTGTACTTGTTAATAGTGTTTCTCCTGCCAAATTTTTCTTCTTGTTTGCATTATTTTTCTGTGATTTAGTTTCATGTATGTTTGTATTAATGCTGTAGGTTCTGAATGATCGTCTGTATGAATTATTGCTTCTGTGAACTGATCAGTGTTTCTGTCAAGTCAGTGCCTGTATTCTGTCTCTCTCGGCACCTCTCTCCCTTTTACCTCTTTCTTTCCCTTTGCCTCTCACACTCTCCATCTATGTATGTGTCTCTCTCTGTCTCTATCTATCTATCTATCTATCTATCTATCTATCAGTCTATCCATAAGTTCCATAAATATTTGGACATTGACAAAGTTATTGTTATTTTAGCTGTCTACCACGGTATATAGACGTTGAAATTAAATAATGAATATGAGTTCAAAGTACAGACTTTCAGGTTTAATTTGATGGTATTTACAGTCAAATCAGGTGAATGGTGTAGAATTATGACACTTTTTATATCTGGTCCCCACTCTTTAAGGAACTAAGAGTACAGCTTATGGACAGTCAACTTATCAGCTGTTCCATGGCCAGGTGTGTTATTCCCTCATTATTTCACTTAGATGTAAGCAGATAAAAGGTTTAGTGTTGATTTCAAGTGTGTCATTTGGAATCTGTTGCTGTTTACTCTCAATATGAAGTCCAAAGAGCTGTCACTGCCAGTGAAGGAGGCCATCATTAGGGTGAAAAATCAAAACAGATCCATCAGAGAGATAGCAAGAACATTAGCTATGGCCAAATCAACAATTTGCTACATTCTTAAAAAGAAAGAATGCACTGGTGAGCTCAGGAACACGATAGGCCATAGAAGACAACTGTGATGGATGACAGAAGAATTCTTTCCCGGGTGAAGAAAAACCCCTTTAACAACAGTTGGTCAGATCAAGAACACCCTCCAGGAGGTTGATGTGTCTGTGTCAAAGTCAACAATCAAGAGAAGCTTTCACCAGAGTGAATACAGAGGGTTTACAAGATGTAAACCGCTGGTAAGCCTCAAGAGCAGGAAGAACAGATTAGAGTTTGCCAAAAACATCTAAAAAAAAAAATTGTACAGTTCTGAGACAACATCCTATGGACAGATGAGACAAAGATTAACTTGTAGCAGAATGATAGGAAAAGAAGAATATGGAGAAGGGAAGGAACTGCTCATGAGGCGAAGCATACCACTGATCATATGGAGTGGGCATGTATGGCTGCCAATGGACCTGGTTCCCTTGTATTTATTGATGATGAGACTGCTGACAAAAGCAGGATAAATTCTGAAGTGTAGAGGGCTATATTATCTGCTTAAATTCAGCCAAACACTTCACACTGCAGATGGACAATGACCCAAAGCATACTTTAAAAGTAACTCAAGACTTTTTTAAGGCACAAAAGTGGGTTGTTCTGTAATGGCCAAGTGAATCACCTGAGCTGAATCCAATTAAGCTTGCATTTCACTTGCTGAAGGCAAAACCAAACGCAAAGCACCCCAAGGACATACAGGAATTGAAGACAGCTGCAGCAAAAGCCTGGCAGAGCATCACCAGGGGGAAAAAAACAGTGTCTGGTGACGTCTATGGGTTCCAGACGTCAGGCATTAATTGACTGCAAAGGATTATTAAAATTAATGTAAAATTATGTATCATTTTAATGTATTAAAATGACAATTCATGTTTGTTAGTTTGTCCGATTAATTTTAGTCCCCTAGAAAGTGCTGCAGTTCCTACATCGTTCATCCAATCTGGATGTAAAAACCCTTAAATTAAAGCTAAATGTTTGCACGTTGAGCTCATTTTCATTACTTAATTTCAACTCCAATATACTGTGGTAGACAGCTAAAAAAACAAAACAATAACTTTACCATGTCCAAATATTTATGACTGTATCTATCTGCCCCTCTCTCTACTCTCTCTCTCTGCCTCTGTGTGTGTGTGTGTGTGTGTGTGTGTGTGTGTGTGTGTGTGTGTGTGTGTGTGTGTGTGTGTGTGTGTGTGTGTGTGTTTTATTTTCCCCTTGGCAGTCTTGCGGGATATTTCAGCACAGCATAGTGACGCGAGAGAGCTGAATGAAAACTGACACGACTCCCTCTGACAGCTCCATACACATTCCTACGTGCTGTGTGAAGACGCTCACCTGGTGTGCTCTGGGAGATGTAGTTCAGATCATCCTATATTTAGGTTGCTTATCCAAAATACTGATGTATGGCACCTGGTATGCTTGGGGGGGGTGGGGGGGGGGGAGAGAGAGAGAGAGAGAGAGAGAGAGAGAGAGAGTGCACACGTGTGTGTATTTGAGTGTGTGTGTGTGTGTGTGTGTGTGTGTGTGTGTGTGTGTGTGTGTGTGTAGATACTTTGCAAGAGTGGAACAGCAAATCTTTTGGTTAACCTTGGGATTGTTTCAGAATCCATGGGTTTTATATTCAGTTTAGGAAATGACTAACACATTCAGCTTCATTTACGGGCATGTGCTATCTCAAGGTATGAAAGAGGTCAAAGGAAGTTAAAAGTGGGGAAAACAAGAGAACCGGAAATGTGAAAAGGAGAGGAAGGAAAGAGGAATGAACTCATCCTGAATGAGCCTTCCTTTGTCCTTCTAGCTCTTAGGTTACCAAGGGAGGAGCATTGACTTTTTTTTTTTCCGCTTCCATTTGTTCCATCCAACCATCAGTGGCAGCGTCCATATATTCCCCATTCTCCCCGACCCCCATCATAAGTATGTGCATTAGAGAGGGAGGCTAGGCGCACACACACACAAACACAAACACAAGTGCATAAATGACTGACGCTGCAAGGAGTCTTGTGAGGGAGGAAATGAGGGGAGGGGTGGGAGAACGAGGCAGGGAGGTGGAAACCGGAATCAGCAGCATCAGTGTGTGAACGTGCATCGAGAGAGAGAGGGAGAGAGAGAGTGCTAGACAGGGAGGAGAGGAGAACAGAGGACAGTTGGCTGCACTGCTCAAATGCAGTCGGAGGTTGGGAGGCGAGGAGGATGAGTGAGCGTGGGGGAAGGAGAACAGACAAAGGGAGATCACATCGTTGTTTTTGTTCCAGAGCAAAGAGGGAAGAGAGGGATCTATACGGAAACGAGAAAGGAAGGAGAGCCCAACCATGACTCTGTCATTTTTCAGCCAGAGGAAGCAAGTCAACGGATAACACAGCAAAGAGCTCCGTTTCCTCTCTTAGGGAGGGAACTGAGGGAGAGAATTTCAAATCAATATAAAAGATATTTTTTAGCAAAACCATAGCTAATTAGTACTTTCCTTTTTGAATTGAGAGACTCAAGAATTGACATTTTGCCTTCACTTTTTTCAGCATCCCAAGAGAAATAAACAGAAGGGAAATCAGACAGTTGTTTTTTTGTATGTAATTTCAGTGCTGTTCATACATCACTCATCATTATTAGTGTTACTTTACAGCTGATATGCAGAAAAATCAGGTTTCTCTTATGCAAAAGTTTTCTATATTGATTAAATAGTCAGTTATTTTATTGTGTTGCAGACTTTCTCCTATATTGTGCTTATTATTAGTATTATTATTATTTGCAATGTTCTGTTTTATCTGGAAGCCTGTGTGCGTGCGTACTCTTGAGCAATATTTGATTTCCTCACTAGACTGCTGCCCTAACAGAGTCTGTGTCTCTGCGAGTGTCTGGTGCTGTCTTCATTGAGATGTCAACATTGATTAACTTTATGGCAGCAGAGACAGTGGCGGGACTTTGCCGTCTCATGGTGTTGCATTCGGCAGACTATTGATTGTCAGTGAGTGTGTATTAAACTAGCACTGTGTGTGTAAAGTCTCTCGACTGGACGATTAGCCTAGCCGGGGCTGACAGGTTGTGTGTTGGCGGAACTTGCCGCCTTCTGTTTGGGTTCCGTCAAGGTTTCGTCTGGCACAAATCTGCGCTGCCTTCTGTCACCATGGCAACAAGCTGGCAACTGTGAAGTCTACCATTGCTGTTTCAAGTTGCTGTAAACTTTTAAGGTCACTCTGTCTCACACAATTTAGATAAGAGCCAACAAGCAGATTTCAAGGTGCTTTGTATTTTCTTTTATTTATTTATTTTATTTTATTTTATTTTTGGGGGGGTCTGTCTCACTGTCTGTCCATCCACCATCTCTCTTTTTTACTTTTTGTACAACTTGTCAGTTCATATCTGTCATCAGTGGCAATTAAGTTCAGACAGTCATTTATACCTATTTCCCATCTTCTGTTCTACTGGTGCAAACATTTTGGTCCTGGAGTCGACTATAGAGCAGGGGTCACTTGTGTTGTAGTTAAACTCAGGTTTCATCTTCTTTCTGGAGTGCCAACAACGTACATCCCTGACTTTCCATCCTCGTGTGTTTTTTTTTTTTTTTTTTTTTTTTTTTTTTTTTTTTTTTTTTT
>CM040975.1:24311252-24335159 GCA_022985145.1 Pangasius djambal | reverse complement strand
CTACATCCGAGTTGCCGTGGTTTGACACTGTTCAAGGCTCGGTTCTATGTACTGTTTCTTGATGTTTTTGTAATCATATTGTTGAGTTTTTAACCCCTGTTAACTTTTTTTTCCCTTTTGTATACACTGTGCACCTGTCATGCCTGGTCACAAACTAAGAACACATTTTGTCACTGATATTTGCACAGATACAGTGTATGTGGATTCTATGTGCGTGCCAAGTCCAGCTCGCACTCCAGGACTGCATCAATTCATATTACGTGCCGTGTATTTGTAAGCGCCGGTGCATTTAATCAACTCTCAGTGAGGTCTCATAAGCTTTTGCACTTAGTGGACCTCTTTAGAACTGCACTGAAAAGACACTACAAGCTCAGTAACAAGCTTGTTCAACTTTATTACACTCCACAGCAACACCAGAGCACTCCTAGAGCAGTGTAGTCTCAAATATCACAGGACTTCAGGGTTCTGGGTTACGTGCACATGGCTATTGCCTTGCCATCCATCTCTGTTCACTTGTACCGTTCTCTAATGAATACGGACTTGTAACAATTATATAATCACTGATTATAGCCATTGGTGCTAAAACAATCTGACTCACAATCTGGAGCTTACTTTTTCAGAAACTGATCTGATGACGTGGATGTACTGTTAAGCGGATGCTTGACGCTTTTCTGAGGGAATAGTGGACATGACAGTCTAAAGAGCAAGGGTAGAAATCAGCCAGCTGATGCTGTTACAGTCACCGAAAGTGCTTCTGAGGTTTTGGTAATATATGCAGTGAACTTGGACTCATGCTTGTAGGACTGTTCTGCATGTGCTCACGCACTATTCCCAGCTTTTCAGAACAGTTGGCAATTATAGACTGTTGTTTCTTTGCCAGAGGTTTCATAAATGTTTATGTGACCCTGCAATGAGTCCTGCTATGTTCTGCGTGGGTTTTTTCTCAGGAAACTGACTTTTAAAGACCTGCTCCATTTGAGGGAAGCATTTCTCATATGGGAGGTGTCATTTAGGATAATGAGCGTGTGACTGATTTTCCAGTCTGCCTCTAATGAGTCCTCTCGTCGGAGATCGAATTGAACCGATCAAGTCTCATTACGGACACTCTGACAAGCTGCTGGTTGGTGGTATTGTGGGAGGTCATGTTCCAGATGTTGGAAGATGACAAACTATATACCTTGGCTCACACAGATGTACAAAGTCACTAATGGTGCTCTAATTGTGTTACCTTTTATAATAGCCATATTTTGATCTGATTTCTAGAACATTGGTAGAACAGTATCAGGGCTCTCAATGATTAGTTTACCTTTTTCTAAATCTGTCATATTTCGATGTCTGTAATTATCTTAACAGTCTAGCTATGTAACTTGGGGGTTATTTTTAGTCTTGGTCTATCAGTAATAGAATTCGGTTATTGACTAGCAAGAAACAATCAGTGAAAGTGAATATTTGAAAGTTGCTGTATTTTTTAACTAAAACGTAAGGAAGGACAAAGAGTCAGCCTGGAGAACGGGAAAGAATACGTGGGCGGGGGAACAGGGGAGAGAGAGATCATCTGGAAGAAGCGGGCGAGTGTGATCGAAAGAGAACGAGCGAGAGAAAGGGAACGAGAACGAGAGGAGGAGGAGAGGAAGAACGGGGCCCAGTACACAGTCTGGAGGCTAAGGGAGGGATTCCAGGAGAGGAGGGATAGAGAAGGGGAACAGGGAAAGAGTGCAGAAGGAGCGAGAGAACCTCAGCCAGAAGTGATTTGGAAGAGACGAGAGGAAGAGGAGAAAGAGAGTGAGAGGATACAGCTGGAAGACAGGGGACCCAGAATCATCTGGAGAAAGAAGGAGAGAGAAGGAGAAGTAAGAAGGAATATGTATGCCAGTGACTTGAAACAAAAAGGCGAAAGAGAAGGGAAGAGATCAGCTGAGTGAGCTTGATCCAGACTAGAATGGTGCTTTCTGTGTTCTTGAGCTAATACTACGTTCCTTTACACTGCATTGTAAAGTTTACAGTATTCTTTTATCATGAGGACTGATTTATATCATTTAGTTTGTAAGGATTTGATCAAGACAATTTGTATATAGCACTATTAACCAAGATATAGTCTTTAAACCACTGAGAAGTTATGTACTTTGATCTGTTTAATTCTTCAATCAGGATCTTCTCAACCTTGAGGTAGATTATCCGACAGTGTTCACTGCTCTCTCTCTCTCTCTCTCTCTCTCTCTCTCTTTCTCTCTTTCAGTATTGATCTGTCTATTGGAAGCCTCTTCTCTTAGAGTCTCAGTTGCAGCTAATAGTTTTTATGGGACTCTTTCAGATAAGAGCTATTATAGTTTAGCCTCTCCCATAGAAACCAAAACACACCCCAAATATCAAAGAATTTATTTTGCTTTCTTTCATTCATGCACATTTTATTATAAAGTGCAAGGCCATTAAAAGACACCAAACTGACATTAAGAAGACAATCATGCTGAGGTTCTTCAGTGGAGCTTATGGTGCTCTAATGATGCGAATATAAAATGTGAATTATGATTATCTCTATGCAGGCTAAGATCTGATGCAAACACTCTTACACAGATGTTAACACACACTGTGTGACTACACTGATGTCACAGTCTGCATGATCTGGAACTTGACAGGAAACACTTTTTATTCTCTTTAATTCATAGTCTTTCTCCTCCTCCCCATTTCTCCCCATGTTCTTCTTTTTTTAATGAACTGAGCTAACAACAGCACTGTCGTTTCTTTGGTCCAAAGATGACGGGATCAGTAGATGGAGATAAACAAGGAACTGTAACAGAAAAGAGAGGACCTGTTTGCAATTTATTTGAAAGAGACACTTGGAGAGACCTAAAGAGAACCTAAAACTTGTTGAGTTTGGAGCTGAACTGATAGGTGAAAATGGAACTCATCCCCAAAACTAAATACACCCCCTTCAGGAGTGACTCGTTCAGTTCTACAGACGAGACAGCCTCTAATCCTTCTCTCCCTTCCTCAGCTCCCCTCACCCCTCTTACCCCTCCAAGCATTGTTTCATCTCTATCTTCCTCATCACTCGCCCCTATCCTGCCCCCGACGTCCCCTCGGCCAGCTGAGAACAGCCCCACTACGCTGTGCTCCTTCTTTCCCAGGATGGGCTCCCTGCGACTGGGCATGTCTGCCACCCTTCTCCCAGGCCTGAAGGCATCCAGCAGGCCCCAGGAGACACCCAGCACCTCTTCCTCTTCCTCCGCTTCTACTCCTCCTCATCCTCCTCATCCTCCTACTCTCCTTCCTCTAATGGCTCCCTCTCCTCCTCCTCGTCCCCCACAGGACATGAACCGGCTGGGTGGCGCGTCGCGGAGGGCCCGTGTGGAAGGGGGCCAGCTCGGGGGCGACGAGTGGACGCGCCATGGCTCCTTTGTCAACAAGCCCACGCGAGGATGGCTGCACTCGGACAATGTGGTCAGCACCACTGGTGTCAGCTACACAGTTAGGGTAAGATGATTTTAGCTAAAAACTTTGTAGTTTATGGTTAAAAAAAACTATTTAGTTTTAGTTTTGTTTTGTTTTTTTTAATTCGTCTCTGATTATTTCACTTTGTTTCAGTTTAGTCTGTGTTAAATGCCAAGACAGATTCATTGGACATTAAATTTTAATTATATAACTAAAATATAAAAACTAAGTAACTACCCATTGCAGCCACACCACTGGGACTTTAGTTAAGCTATAAGAATTGTCTTATGAAGTCTTGTAAAACTGTATTTAATCCTTTTAATATCAATCAATAATATATGACACATTTTTAGTAACTTTTCATATGATAATTGCTTATTAAGAGCAGTTCATATGATTTCCTCTGCTTTTTCTCAACTCTTAAAACCATTTCCCATACAGTATCATAATTCACTGGAATTCTGTGTCATTTTTTTGGTGTTACTGATCCTCTGACTCATGATGTACAGACAGCAGCTGCAAAGAAACTTGGCTTTGTGTCATTACTCTGAAACAGAGTGATGCATCCCTTCACACACATATCTGAAGGCAGAGATTGCTATGTAATATATCTCAGTGCTATAAAATTCTTCTGATAATACATCGAGCTTGACTTGGGACAAGATCCTATAATTCAAGTTGGGTTTAACTACTCGCTTTCAGATTTTTCGAATAGTTTGACCTTCCATCCCTGGTCAAATCCAGCTGCGGTTCAAACCCTGGAACAAATAGCTGTTGAAAGATTGTTGGCTTCATCGGTCATCATCATCATCATCATCATTTAACATAGTACAAGCTTCTTTTGGGGGCGGTCATGATGGCGCACTAAAATCTAATCTGCTAAAAACCTAGCAGAAGTCTGAAAGACTGAATTCAACATGTGCTGAAATCTCACACACTCACTTAGAGCACCATTTTATTTTACACTGGGTGTGATGTTCACGCAACTCACTTGACTTTTTATATTATGATATAGTAACAATATTGGTGATTTTAAATTATGAGCTACCGAAGTAGTGGCCAAAAAAAAAATGTTCGCCCTATCATTTGGAAATCACAAGTTTGAATCCAGAGGCTGCCAAAGCCATCTGTCTCCAGGAGTCACAAAACTGGCTCTGGGTGGGAGGAATGGCATACTTTCTCTCCCCTGTCAATCACAGCAATGCTAGCCAATCGTGGGCATCTGTGAGCTCAAGTATGCGGAAGAGGGTGGAGAGTAGCATGTGGTTTACGTGTCTCGGAGGAAGCAAGTGTTGGCCTTCATCCTTCCCAGTTGGTAGCTGTTGGATGATAGGAGAGAGCTGGCCGGTGGGTGGGAATTAGCTAAGACCAATTTAGGGAGAAAATTGAGGGGAAAAAATTTTAAAAAATGTTAAATTATGTACCACTTTTCCATTTTAAGTCCAAAATTATGTAAAAACAGTGTTTTGCGTATAAAAAATAGAAGATAAAGTGTATTAATGAAACCATATGCAATCATTTAATTAATTAGCTACCAAACTGTAGAGAGTACAGTACTGAAAATATTTATAATTTCATAAATATTTTCCTTCCTCTTTAGTCAGTAGAGGTCAAGCCTAAATGGTGAATGGTGTGGTGAATAGAGTGGTGAATCACTATGTTATGGTTTACTCCATGACTAGCCTTAACCTGTAATTGGGTATGTTTATGATGCAGCTATAGTCTTTTTCTTTGTTTGCTTTTTGAGCTTGTTTTATTGTTGTTTTTTTATTGTATCTAGGTATATAAATTTTTTTGCACAGTAAGACAGGAGCTACTGTTTATCGCATCTCAGTGCTTGGTTTATGTGTGGGTAGATACAGGAAGTGGTCTGGGTTAACGTGTAGCACTGTGTATTTTTCTTCTTCTTCCTGCAGTACATGGGTTGTGTGGAGGTGCTGCAGTCAATGAGGGCACTGGACTTCAACACCAGAACTCAGGTTACCAGGTAAAAGTCACACTCACACACACATTCACGTGTATGTGTATTTACTGTCAAAGGCATTAGGTTCATTACATGCATATCAGTGCAGACACACTGCTAATATGGTGGATACAAGGCTCTCCTTTAATTAAATATTAATCTCCTGCTCTCATATGCCTCTCCTCTCATGTTGTGGTCAGGGATGGAGGGGGAGGGATCATGACAGAGAGAAAGTGAGAGAGACATATTTCCCTTCTTTCACTTCTCTTTTTATATCCTCTACTGAACGGATGAGTTCTGTTCAAAAGAGAGGAGAGAGGAGGCATTTGAATGCCATCATCCCTGCCTTGCTGCCACATACTCTTATTATAGAAGCATCTGGAAGCCTCTGGAATCCATGTGGTTTCTGCTGTTTTGTTTAGTTGTCCTACCATTCCAGTGCTATTTGTACAGATCCATAGTTTGTGTGTCTGGTTACAAAGAACTACTTACTGAATAAACCAGGCTGTTTTAAAATGCAAACATGATCCTGTTTTCAAATTGTTTGCTTTATTTAGATGGAAGGATAATGTGTGTGTGGGGATGGTGTGTGTGTGTGTGTATGTGTAAGAGAGATCTAATCTAATATTGTGCAAGAGTGTGAAATCTGGGAATGGGGAAAAAAAAAAACCCATGATGGAAACCCATGTCTAGTAATCTGATTTTCTCTCTCTCTCTCTCTCTCTCTCTCTCTCTCTCTCTCTCTCTCTCTCTCTCTCTCTCACTCACTCACTCACTCACACACACACACACACACACACACACACACACACACACACACACACACACACACACACACATATATGCAGTAACTCTGCATTCTGTGTGTTTCAGGGAGGCAATCTCAGTGGTGTGTGAGGCAGTACCAGGTGCCAAAGGAGCTCAACGCAGGAGGAAGGTATTCAGCGCTAAACTAATATTCACCCAGCATTTAATCACCGTTCACGTCTCTCCAGTGTTTTGATACAGCAGCCGATTCACACACTGTCTCTAAGTGTTAGACTACAGTGTTAGACAAGACTTCAAGACAGAAACATGTCCAATGGCGTTATAAAACACATGAAGCAGGATTGGATCATTAAAAAGGCAAAAGGCACATAGCTTGTCCATTACAATTGGACAGAAAAAAGGAACAAGATGCATCACAGATAGATATGTAAAGAAGGCAGTTTGTTGTCAATGAATGCAAAGTTAGGACACACAGTGTGTGCAGAACCGCACATACACACACTAAAGAATCCTGCTCCACAGTATGCTCATGTCGTCTTCGGCGATTATCCTACCTGATTTTGTATCTGTTTCTGTGCTCTGTTTGGAGTGTGTTCTCAGGGAGAGTCTATTTGTCTGTCATTTTTATAGCACTGACTGCTACATTTTTGTGGTGTTTGGGTCAAACTGACCCTGTCTATATCCAGAGAGAAAAAGCATGTGAGAGAAAAGAGCCAGAATGTGATCCAGACACTCCCAGAGTAATCTCTGCAGCTGTTCTTTTGTTCTTTTGCTCTGACTGTGTGTGCAATTTACCAGCATTAATTATTTTCTTATTTATTAATGTACATCACACATTTTAAATCATTTGTGGTTACATTTAAAGTTGTGTAACCTGCATGATAACAGCTATAAACAGCCATTTCCTGAACAGCTTCTCTTTTTCTTTATCTTGAAGTAAAAAAAAAAAAATGCAGCTTGTCATCTTGACTAGAACTCGCAAAACCCAAAACTCTCCATCCTCAAGACTTTCGCACAGTGGAAAACTTAGATACGGTTTTACCTCTAACTGTTACAGAGCACTGACACTAGAGACGCCTTCCAAAAATACACAGAAGAGGCCTCCTCACTGAAAACTTTTGCAATTAAATCTGTTTATGTAGAGCATCTGCCATACAAGTCCCTGTGCACATTGTTATTACAGAACAATGTATAAAACAATAAAGTTTTAGAGTGAGCACGTTAATCTAAACCTTCCAGCTGCAACACTGTAAGTGTTAGATTCATGCTGTTCTAGAAGATGCATCAACACCTGAGCAAGAGAATCGAGCGCTGTGGTGCAAGTGTTAATAGTGTGACATAGCAATATGGCAAATATTCTTCATCTGTGTGATCATTTTTCTTTCTCTCTCTTTGTGACTCTATCTGTATCTGTCTCCAGCCTACATCTCGGTGTCTGACCTCTATCCTAGGAAAGAGTAACCTCCGGTTTGCTGGAATGACAATCAACCTCACAGTGTCAACGAACAGCTTAAACCTACTGACAACCGACTGCAAACAGGTCAGACAGCAGTCAGAGAAAAATAAGATGGTGAATGTCAGCTAAGGTGGACCCTACCAGTACCACCACCAGTTTTCTCTCTCCAGGCTATGATAAAATAAAATAAAAAAAAAAAACTGCAAATATGACAAGCTCTTAATTGGTGTGTTATGATTGGAAGGCTGCATTTTTGTGCAATATTTGCATCCTCATGGGCAAAGGCCTGTCCCAAACAGATGCCAGATTATTTAAAGGTAGTATTGCATGTACTCTGACTGTGTTATCAAATTTGCAATCCCTTTTTTAAGTGGGAAAAAAAAAAAACAGGACTGTAATTCCCATAATTTTGACTTTGTGGAGTATGCCTTAGAGCAAGTTTGGCAGGTTTCATACATTGTCGATGTTTGTTTGGATCTTCATGAATGTAGCCTCACCATTTCCACACTGAAGCAGGCATACATTCACTCCCAGGCTCATGAGCAATTACCTGAGACTCAGATTAGTTTAGCAGTGAGACAGAAGCTGATTGAATGTCTGTAGTGTCTCACTTGCCTGTTGTGAATCATTGGTGTAAATGGATGCATCTGATCCATAATGTCTGCTATTTTAAACCCCAGACTCACTGTGCCCTCTCTTTTTTCCTTCTCATGTCTCTATATTACCACTTTCACCTCTCACACTTCTTTTTTTATTTTTTTTTTTTACCATCACCCCATATTTTCTCTCTCCATTCGTCTTTACCTTTTTGTCTCCCTGCAGATTATCGCCAACCATCACATGCAGTCCATCTCTTTTGCATCGGGAGGAGATCCAGTGAGTCCCACATCCTTCACTCTTGTATTTTTGTTTTTCCCGTGTCCATCTTTCTCTCCTGCATCTTATTTTCCTCCTCCTTTACCTGTTCTATTCTCCTCTCCTGTCCTGTGGTTTGAGCTCATCCCTTCTCGTTCATGTGTAGTTTCTCTCCCCCTAGTGATGAGTAGATTCTCCTGCGACTCAGTTAACTTTCCTCACTTTCTTCTGTCTTTTCTTCTTTTTATTCAAACTTTCTGCAAACTAAAGCTATCTCACCATAGAGTAAATCCTCATCTCGCTTCCTCTCTTGTTTGTAGGATACGGCAGAATATGTAGCCTATGTAGCCAAAGACCCTGTCAACCAGAGAGGTAAGCCTAAACTGTTACCTGGGAATATTTCAGCTCTCATTTATTTTATGCATATTGGCAGTTTTGCAACTGTACCTCACAGACAACCAAAAAAAAAAGCAAAAATCAAAATATTTGTCTTGTGTACCTGGATATTACACTCATAGATCTGGATATTACACTCATAGCTCGCAAGTATCATACATGCTGTTGCATATTGTATTGTCTTGATCCTGTCATGACGTGTCCCGACTTCCTGTGTGGTAGCATGTCACATCCTGGAGTGCTCTGAGGGCTTGGCTCAGGAAGTGATCAGCACCATTGGACAGGCCTTTGAGCTGCGTTTCAAGCAGTATCTGAAGAACCCCCCTAAACTTGTCACCCCACACGACAGGTGTGTGTGCATGCGTTTGTAAGCACAACATTGCTCTGTGTTGCTGAGATAGATAGTATGCTGTACAACTGTATTCACATCTGCATATTCACACAAGCCTTTGTTTATGTAACCCGTAAATACGCACACTGAATAGTGTCATTGTCTACTGAAGGCACTGAACTATCCTCAGGGAATCTAATTGGATATTATTATTATTATTATGTATTAGTATGTTTTACTGCAGAGATTGCTTAATCCAATGGCTAGGCAAACACGGAAACCGAAAGCAGTTTAGCAGACAGAAATGAGTGATAGTCCTGTGTGCAATTCATAAAAGAATCTCTTTCTCTTTCTATTTCTCTCTCTCTGTTTTTCTCTCTCTCTCTCTCTCTCTCTCTCTCTCTGTCCCAGGATGGCTCCTTTCGATGGCTCAGCATGGGAAGAGGAAGAAGAGGACTTAGCTCCTCCCCCTGAAGTTCCATACTATAATAACTTTCCCGGGAAACAGCCGCCCCCAGGAGGCCTGGTGGACATGAGAACTCGTCCTGGACACAGCACAGGAGCCACACTAGTGAGACTTTCTGACCTGTTGGGTGTCTGTCTGTGTTTTCATGTGCATGTTGTAGACTATGAGAGTTACTGTAATCCAGTTAGCAGCCATACGCAGGCTGCAAATTCCGTCTGGGGCGAGAAAAAAAGTCTTGCACTGCACATATGTCTACACATAACCATGAAAGTCACAAAACCCAAAACATTAAAACAGACATCCTTTTAATTAAAAGAAAAGACTTTTCCCAGTCGAATCTTACACAGTGTGCAGCTGACTGTAGTTGGCTTCAACTAGTCTGAAATATTTCCAGACTGCTGAAGTACACTTGGCCTGTTTCTGTATTGTCTGTCTCACTGTCTTTTTTTCCACTGCCCCACCTATTTAACAGCTCCCTACAGTGATGACTAGTGTGAATGTATTAGTCTACTTATTAGTGTGTGCTACTCCCAACACTTACAGCACTTTTCCACCAGACACTTTCCATTTCCAAATTACCCGCAGCCCAATTCACTGGTAATGCAAAATTTGGTTAGACTTCTTATCAGGGTACCAACTATATTGAACAGGGACATATAGGTGGAGCTAGAAAAAAATCATCAAACAACCTTTATAGAATTTTATAGAACCTCCAGAGAAGTCCTGTTTTCACAGGTACCGGTATGTTCTGTTAAATGGACACAGATACTTGACCAGGCCACACACAGTTCAGGATTCAGATTACATAAGTGCACTGTGTCGGACAACACTGTGAGGTGGAAATGAGCTATTGTTCTAGTAGCTAAAATAATAAATTTGACTTTATATGGAAACAATGTAGTCTGCACATGATTATAGCTAGAAGACAAATTAGTAGTGCTCATGATTATTCAGGATTATTATTGCAGGAAAGAGGTATGTCATAAATAAAATGACACACTGATATGCTGTTTCTTTCTGTGTTTGCAGCCCTATGGCCAGCCTGGAATAAATGACATCCATAAGCAACCTCTGCCTCCACTACCAGGTCATCATCTGTTGCATTATTTTTGTCACTATTGCCATCAGTGCCCTCTAATGCTCCCTATGCTCACAGCATTGCTCTGAAGGTCACTGCTCTAATGACTACTACCACTAATGACTACTTTCTCTCTCTTCACATCTTATTCAGTGGGAGCAAAAGAAGGTGGCCTGTTTGATGACCCCTCTTATGTCAATGTGGATAAATCCCGCCCCCAAGTGGCTGCGGCTAATGGCAGTGCTCACAGAGATGCTTTTGACATGAGTGAGTAAAACTCTGAGCTACCAGCTTGCCTGGACTATGTAGTTTTACTTTATAAACATTCATCAGTGGGATCTGTTGTACTTATTGTGAATGGTGTTTATACCACAGCACTGTTGAATTCTCAAATCTGATTGGTCAAAAGGTATTGATTAATTTACTCTGACAGTTTTGACTAGAATGCAAATCACAGGTTTATATTAATGCACTAATTCTAATACATTATCATTTCTATAGCAGCAACTAATTCACAGGGACTTGTATGGCAGATGCACCATATAATCTAAGAATAAAGGGTAATAAAGGCTAATAAACAGGTTAAAAAGTTTTTTGTTGTTTAGCAAAGCAAAGCAGCTAAATGATATAGTGAACCTTTCTGTTAGGAGACATTTATTTAACATTTTTGGAAGGAGTCTCGGGTGTTAGCGATTTGTGTAAAAGTTCCCACAATGGCAGAGTCTTCAGGACAGAGTATTTTGCGCTTTCTGGTTTCTCTGCATCTTTTTTTTTTGGTTATTAAAAGAAAGGCTGGTGAGAAAATGACAGTTCAGAACTGCTATAATGAGTGAAAACAGGAACTTGCTTGTCTCACGGACATTCCACAGCATTAAACGTAGCTATAAACGATTAAGTATGAGGTGTCGAATAAATTTAGAAATTGAAAGCACTGGCAGATTGCTGTGGTATAAGAGGAATAAACCATTTCAGGACATGCTGTTACAGGAAAATAAGGGTGGTAACAATAACTCTGCTTCATCACACCACACCATCGTTCATCGTTTATTTATAAAAGCACACCCCGTCATGTTTTATTGTTTACGTATTATCCATATCTACAGAGCCATTTGATGATGCCCTCAGTGTGTCGGGCACAGTGCCTCCTCTGGCTCAGCAGCTGCAGAGTGAGCCCTGGTTTCATGGTCCCCTGAGCCGCAAGAAGGCTGAGAAGCTGCTGAGCAAAGACGGTGACTTTCTGGTGCGCGAGTCGGGTACCACGCCAGGCCAGTACGTGCTCACAGGCCAGCAGGGAGGCCAGCCCAAACACCTGCTGCTGGTGGACCCGGAGGGAGTGGTGAGAATGAGGGATAAAGGAGGGTCATGTGGCAACTGGAGAGGGAATGAGTTGGGGGTGGGGAAGTGATGATTATCTTGCAGAGCTTTTGGGTATTCATTAGAAGCCATGTAATGATGATGGGTTATGTGACATATTTGCAAAATTTAACGCAGAAGGGATTGGTATTGTGGATGTAGTTACTATACCAGAGAGGCCGGCTGTTTTTGATTTCTGTCTCATGCTCCCTCTCTTGTCTCTCTTTGTAGGTTCGTACCAAAGACCATCGCTTCGAAAGCGTCAGTCACCTGATCAGTTATCACATGGACAATCGACTGCCAATTGTATCTGCCGGAAGTGAGGTGTGCCTGCAGCAGCCAGTGGAACGCAGAGCCTAAGTGTCACACACACTGTTCTTCTTCTGCCATGGTGTCTCCTTCCTTCTCAAACTCTTATAATTACACTTTTCCAGAGATTGTCTCACTTTTTGCAGAGAGGATGAGCAACAAAAATAAGTATCAAAAGTGAGCTCTGTACTTTGTCAATTCATAATGAAGCTTGCAAGTGATGCGATCATTGGACTCATGGACCAAGAGAAATTCACAGCCATCAGATTAAGCTGAAGAATAAAAGCGAGACTCCAGTGGGGGAAAATGAGCCAAAAAAGAAAATCCAACAGACTGGTGTAGGACAGTTATGGTGTAATGTGATGTCACTTCCCCTACAAAATGGCATGTCCGGTCTGGGCATTCAAGGGTTCAGCTGAAATATCCCTCAGTAACACTCCAAAGAGGACAGAAGAGAAGTGAAGTGAATCAGAGACTCGAAAGACTGGTAGTTTGGTTTCATTCGTTCATTCTCAAAGCGTTAGATAAGCCTGATCATGTAGAATCATTGTGTACAGCTCTGACACTTAGCCATACATTACGGTAGTGGGAACTCTTTCAACCACTTGATTTAGTAAATTCATTCGAATTAATATATTCTTCAGAATAAACAGGATCCAGCAGGTAGATCGCTTCTAAGCGCCTACTTGGAATTGTGTTTGAAATCTGCCCTAGTGGTTCCTATAAACCTCCCATTTAACATTTGGAAGTGTTTCAAGGGCACATATCACTCTATATATGCAGAGAGGAATAGATTATTTACTGTAGATTATAGATTTAATGAAGTTAAAAAACAGCAAAAGATGTAAACAAAAAAGGAGAGACATATTTACTTTCATTGAAATGATGAACCCACCAAGGAGCAGAGATCAGGATCGAAAGAAACAACACACATCCAGAACCCTACAATCTGGAGAGAATGGATTTGATGAAAGAGGCCGAGAGTGATAGACTGTATACAGAGTTGCTCCAAGCTTATCAGGACACAGAAAGGGGGAAATAAATTCAGTCATCGCCATCGCATCTTAAAGAGAAAGCCATATCCTGTTATGGTGATGTCATCTTCGAGAGCACCTGTATTATGAACTTTTGTTGTTGTTTTTTTTTTAAGCTGTATATTTCACTTTTTTTTTTTTTTCTTTTTAATCTGTGTTCACCTTGACAATCAGTCTCCATGTGTAGCTGAGTTGAAGTTTAAAAATGATGAGACTCAAAAAGAGTGAGGAGACATAAAGGTTTAAAAAAAAAAAAAAAAAAAGATAGGGATGCTAAAATGAATTAAAATATTACACCCTGTTGCATACAATGCACATTTCTGAACTAGAGTAACATTCAATTAATATGAAATGTTTTATCACCTCTGCCCTGTAATCAAGGACACACACACACTCCAACTTTTCCTGTTTTTATGTTCGTGTTTGAATTGTGCCTTTTCACTCAACAAAGCCACATCAGTAGGATGCAGTAGAAGTAAAGATGAAAACTCAAGAACTTCACTGGTGTTCAGAGTTTCAGAACGTTTTCTTGCAAAATTCCTACACAAGTGTAGTTTGGATTGGTCCAGGTTTTAGTTGATGGCAGTCTTAGTTGTTTTCTTGCACATTCTCTTAATCCTGCTGGTAAATAGTGCTCATGTTTTAGTGCTCTGCTGTGGCTTAATGAAAACTTCTAGATGTTGTTTTATTGTTTCTTGCTCGTGATATAGCTTTCCACTGCAGAAATGGCTTACGAGCTTCATAAAATGTACATAAATATCACATATCACAGTGTTCATAATTCTTGTAAGCTCAACCAAGACCCAGACTGGATAAGGCCAGACAGCCCTGTTATGAATGTCAGCATAGAATCAAGAACACAATTAAAATGATGATAGTGAGTTTTATTTCTTTCTTATAGATTTTCTAAAGCATCTATTCACTGCACGGTTTGAGTTTATCTCCAAATGTACCACTGAAGTGCAAAGATTTCTGTAATTGGAAACATGATATCATCATAATTAGTTGGAGTTGATCTGTTCTTTGGCATTGATGTGTAGGGCAGGCAGACTCTTGTCTGTGGCTCAGTTTGCTGTCTTAAATTATTTGAGTTCTTCACTCTGTGGGTGTGGTCAAAAAAAGTGACTGGTGCAGTGCCAAGTGCGTTCTACCCAGGTGTGTGGGTGTGATAGAAAGTCCTGGAACACTGGCCTGCTCTGCCTCACTGACTCCTCCTCACTTGTTGCATGGAAACCCTCTGCAGTCTTTGTGTTATAGTGACAGTGGTTTCTTTGTGTGTGTGTGCGTGTTTGTTTTTTTGTTTTTTTTGCATTTTCAAGGCCAAAGGTTAACTTGCCTTACCATCACAAGACTTGCTTTTTATGTTGCCTTTTCTTCTTGATTTATTTTAATATGCCTTTAATGTTCTTTTTGGGGGAAAATACATGTTTACATATGTATCTGGAACTATAGATTGCATATATAAATGCATTATCAGACGATTCAGATGTTGAGTGTGTTTTATATCCATTTCAATCTGCAGTTCTTCACATTTCACATGATTTACAGTATGTGCATACAGTACATTGTTCTGCTGTTACTATGTCTCAAACTGTCACTTCCAAAAGTACTGGCACCCTTCATGAGAATGGGCACAAATCTGGGCAAATATTGTATGGAACATTTATTACACAATGATTTTTTTTCCACTGCAGCATTATGGGAAGACTATTTACCTTTTACTTTTACACAAATCCTCCTAATGAAGACACTCTTTATTAAACAGTAGAATTTTAGGCCTCCCAGACGAATATTTATAGTAAATGATCAACACCTACAATATACTTTAGACATTAGAGGCTAAGTGTTATTTAATTTCCTCCAGGAAAAGCTACATCGAATATTAATTCTTGGGGTGCCAATAATTTTGAAACAGGTCTGAAAAATTTACATTTACAACGAACATGCTGTTACATTAAAACTGTAATGTCCCCATATGTTCAGGCTCAAAAATCTCTCCTTTCATGTTCGCTTTTGCCCATTTTCATGAAGGGGGCCAATAATGCTGGAGTTGATTGTATAAATTTACTGTTCCCCTGTGCATATGGTTAACATTTTCTTCTGTTTTAAACATCCTCCTCAAATAGGAAGGACAGAACAATGTGACTGTTCAAAGCTTTTGCACTAGTCATGAAATGGATGCAGTGGACGTGCCACTGATGCCCGTAAATGGCTTCCTAAATCACATTAGAACAAAAGGCACCAGTTCCAGTGGGGGCAGAAAGGACCAATCATGTGTTTGGGTTAATGTTTTGAGAAAAGCATTCAGGATCTTTTCCCAGAACAAAAGATGAACTAAAGGTGCACAATAGGGAGATTAAAGGTTTAATGATTGTACAACATAATGTCAGAGAACGGTAGAAAGTGCATGGTACGCTGGTATGTTCCAGAGCTGAATATAACATATAGAGGCAGAAAGAGTGTTGCGATCACTCAGGGACTGTGTGTGTAGATCGCAGCAGCTACTGAGGGTGTAGAAGAAAGAAAATCACACGTTTTGGGCTCCCTTAAGCCATTTACAGCATCACACTGGGGAACTTTATCACACAAGATCGAACACAAGCCCACGCTACCTTTCGCAACATTCTTGCTCATTTTTTCAGCCATCCCTTCCAGGCTTCAGCGGGGAATCAGCACAAGATGCATCCTCAGCGCCCCCTGGCGCAGGCTGTGCCTCCCTCACTGGGCCAGAATCTGAGAGACCTGGCATACGGCTTTGGCCGTGGTAAGAACTTGCTGGGAAGGAACATCGCCTACGGGGTTATCCAATCTCTGAAAGAGTGTCTTTACTTCCTGCTCTGCTGCTGGTGCATAAAAGAGATCCTGGACTGAAACAACGGAAAGAGAATCCAACGTGATATGAGAAAGTGAGGGCTTTGTTTTTCTCATTTTATTCTTTGCCTCTTAATAGCATTGTTTGGGTGGTGGTGTTTTTTTTTTTTTTTTTGTAGCTTAAGGTTCTACTTGTCTGGAAAGGGACCTCTGATATATGTTTCTACATAGTACCCTTTAGAGATGGGGTTCTTCCTGTGAGACAAGCTGCCAAAGAACCCATTGGGGTTATAAGATTGAAACTTTTTCCTAAGAGTGAACAAATTACATATTTTTCTTTTAATAGTTCTTTAAAAAAAATAAAATGAAGTTGTGGATGTGCCACTAGATGGAGCTCTAGTAAAATAAAGACATTGTTTTGGGGGAGAAAAGTATTTTGTAGCCTGTCCGTAAGAGCAGATACATTTCTGGGAGTTGAAAGGCCAGGACTGCCAGAGAGCCACTGCAGGGCTTTTGATACAAGACTAATAAATAAAAATGCTGCTAAATAAAAAAAAAAAAAATGTTGTGTGGCTGTATTTGCCCTCTCTCTTTGCTTCTTTTCCAGTGTCCCTGATTGAAGTGGCATGTTCCCCGCACTGTTCAGCAGACCCATCAAGGATAACTGACTTGTCATAGCTGTGACCACAGAGGCCTTTGACCATGACATAAAGAGACAGCCCTGTATGCTATGTGTACACTGCAATAAGGTTTGGGTTTGTGCTAAAGAAACAATGGGAATTATCTAGAAATCATAGAAATTATCTATCTACAAACAACAGGAAACCCTGAGATGAGCCCAGTTTGGTCATCTGCCAATTCCCACCCACCTATTAGCACTATCAGTGTCATCTGACAGCTACCAACTAGGGATGGTGAAGGCTAGCATGCTCCATCTGAGACATGTGAAACCAGCCAAATGCATCATTTCAAACTGCTGCTCATTCTGCATCACACTCAGAGGAAAGTACTATCTAACCTCTTCCACCCACATGAGCTCACAGACGCTTGTGATTGGCTAGTGTTGCTGTGATTGACAGAAGAGAGTAAGTCTCCCAACCAGAGAGCACAGCCACTTTCCCTTAGCTCCCAGCAACGGATGGCTTTGGTATCGTCGGGATTCGAACTTCCTAACTCCTGATGAAAGCATCATGTTTTAAAAAATAAAAGAGCAAGAGCACAGCTTGGTCAGTCATTCATTTACTCATTGTCTTCATCTCCTGTCAACATTTCAACACACTGTCATAACACACATGCAAAGCACACAATACTGTCATAAACCAGAACACATGACACAATATTAATGTAGTGGGTACATAACAGATAGGGCAAATTCTTTTCTGTTGCTCCACTCAGGAGCTGCCCTTTATGCTGTTTTACACTGTATCACTAGCTCAGAAAAATATTATTATTTAATGACCATTTTGATGACTACCCTTCTTAAGCACCACTTTTACCATTAGCAACCAAATATCATGTGTAAATATTATGACTCGTATTGATTTAAGATATAGCTTTAGTTGTGCTGAAAGGCCTTACAGTAAAACCTAGTAAAATACTCGACTGTATTTATAGCATATCTCATGTATTATATCAGGGTTATAGGCTTAATTCAGAGCAATGCAAATGCAATCAAAAGTTTATGTTCAGTAATTCATATTACCACCCTTTACAACCATGGTGAGCAGAAAAGCATCTCAGAATGCGCAACCAGTTAAACCTTGGGGCAGATTGGCTAGAAGTCCACATCAGGTTCTACTCCTGTCTGCCAAGAACAGGAATCTGAGGCAGCAGTGGACACAGGCTTAATGAAACTGGACAGATGAAGATCGGAAAAAGACCAGGTGATGTTTTTGTTTTTCATATTAGTCTGTGAATATCACAGAGACACTTGTGTTTGAAAATTCAAGGAAATCAGCAGCCCATCTGGCCCCAACAACCATGCCATGGTCAAAGTCACATTTTTTCCACATTCTGATATTTGATGTGAATATTAATGGAGGTTCTTGATCTGTATCTGCATGCTTGTATACATTGTACTGCTTCCACATGATTGGCTGGTGGATAATTGCATGAATCAGCAGGTGTACAGATGTTTGTAATAAAGTGGATGGTAAGTGTACATGAAGAGTATGTATATGAATAATATCAGTCAGTATTTCCAAAAGTATAAACACACATTTTTGTAACATACTCACAGGCTCAGATATTAACCCCATTCTTATAAAGACATCAGTTAGCAAAGCCTTCTCTGTGGTCCGCCTCTCTCTGTCTGTCTCAGTAAGCCATGCTGCTAGGGCTCTCCCTCGGCTCCTCCTGCTCCCTCTCTTACAATGAAAAACCCCATCTCTTTATACCCATTACTTTCTCTCACCTCATGAACATGTGTTTCAGATTCAAATAAAAGGAACACTTTTGTTCCGCTCTTTTGAACAAACACTCAAGGTTTGAAGCCGCGTGCCTTAGCTCTGGGTACTACAAACGGAAAAGACGTCATTGCTGCAATATTATGGGTTGAGACCTCAAGGAGAACCCACAGAGGGGTAAGTCTGTTAAAGATTGCAGCCTTTTAAGAATAGTGAGTCATTTATTTAATAAAAGAGCAATTTCTCTGCACAGCAATATTTGCACACAGCTTGCCATTCCTTTGTGCTGTGATTTTTATCCTTTATTCTTTTGCCTTGTTTAATATTAAAACTTTCAAACCTTTTGCAGCCAGGGACCCCTTTAACTGTAAAATAAATTATACAAAGCCCCTCTGATCATAATAAAATATTCAGATATTAAGCTTATTATTTAAATGTGTACAATAATGTTTTGGCTATTTATTGCATACAGCTTTTTATTCCTGAATAAAAATTTCCACTGACAGAACACATTAGGTCCAAGATGACATTACTTATATGCCTATTTGCTTTTGAGTTATTGAGGGTTTGGAAAAGTGACCAGTCAAACAGACTAATACCTACAGTATCATAATAATAATAATAATAATAATAATAATAATAATAATAATAACACTGCCCTACATTCTCAGTGGCCTTGAGAATGTAAAACCAATGTGACACATTAATGCAGTTCAGCAACTGCCTGGGTCCAAGCTGCCTGATAAAATGGGATGTGGAAGGAGAGACTCTGACACTATGGTTTGCTCCTGAGTGGCACATGTCTGGATAATTGGAGTAAGAACATACAGGAAGAACATACCATATGAGCCTCGTAAGCACACGGTGCGATTAGAGATCAGTGGTCTGTGCTAACAATAAAAAATTGAAACCCCTTCACCACTGCCAATAATATGTGATTAAAATGTGTAACTAAAAAAAATTAAGAATTCTGGATTCAGAAAGTTGCAAGATTTATGTATATGCTTTCCTGGCCTTGAATAAAGAAGAAACTTCACTCTGAGATTTTGGCACTGCCTCTCTTTCCTCAACAGTGAGCTGTTGTTGTGGATATTGGGAAGGGAAGTGTGGGTGACAATTCCATCCTGTGTCATGACCAGGATCTGTTCAGCCTTCGCTGAAGACTCTGGAAACTACAGTATGTTGGATTTTTTTTTTTTAAAGGCTCCTCTAGAAAGCCTTTACGTTTTAATAATATAAATAAAATTTAAAAGTGGAAAATATGAGCAATGGCAGATACATTAATAAAAGTTAAAAATGTCCCTTTTATTGTGTTATAGATTGAATTTAACTGGATTAAACGTACATTTTTGGCAATTAATCTACACACAATAGTACATCATGACAAAGCAAAAAAAAACAAAACATATTTTTAGAAATTTTTGCAAATTTATTAAAAAAATCAAAAACTGAAATAACTGAAGCATTCAAACCCTTGACTAAGGCACTCCAAACTGAGCTGAGGTGCACTGGTTTGATTATCTTAAGATGTCTGCAGAACTTGACGGGAGTCCACCTGTTGCAACTGATTAGACGTGATTTAGAAAGGCACACACCTGTGTACTGTATATATGATCCCACAATTCACAGTGCATGTCAGGCCAGAAACCAAGACTTGAAGTCCAAAGAACTCTCTGTAGACATCTGTGGTCAAAACATAGGTCTGGGCAAGGATATACAAAACATTTCTGAAGCTTTGAATGTTCCCAGTAGCACAGTGGGCTCCATCATGCGGAAATGGAAGAAGTTTGGCACCACCAGGACTCTTCCTAGAGCTGCTTGTCCAGCCAAACTCAGTAACCATGCAAGAAGGGCCTTGGTCATGTTTTTCATATTGTCATTATGAGTTAAATAGTCCACAAAGACATAAAAAGTGAAGGAGTCTGAATACTTTCCGAACCCACTGTATATACAGTACTGTAAGTATGATGTCATTTAGGTCCAGAGCTAATAATTAATTAGTGACATAAGCAAAATCTGAGTCAGATAGTCCTTTAGTAAATTTGTGTATGTGTGTGTGTATGTGTGTGTGTTAATAATTATACACTGGCACAGGGAACGTTTGTTCCCAAGCTCAGTGCAAATAAGCCTCAGCCTGGTATTTGCATAGACTGGTCTATTCTACCACGTGAACTTGTTTTCTCTATCTTCTTCCTCGCTCAAAAGATCTGGCACCCCTATGACAAATCAAGAAGTATGCATTCTGCTGCATGCTGAATCCCAGTAGGCACAAATGCTGAAATAACTCTCACATTAAATCCAATGTAACAGGGTTTAGCCTTATATTGTACTAGTGTGAGGATGTTTTCAACAGAGATTTCAATGCCCTTTTGGATAAGAGCGTCTGCTAAATGCTGTAAAAGTAAAAACTATTATTTAATTACATATGTAGCTCTTGTATAGTGTGTTGAATAATTACATGAGATTCTATCTGTTTCTTTTTCTTGACACCTGTGCTTGTCAGTTATTGTGTTTGAAGCATGGCTATACCGGCTTGTGATTGGTGCACTATTGTGTCTGGAGGCGGGGCTTGTGGCAAATTGTCAGCTGCGATTGGGCTAGAGCAGCGAAGGCCAGAAGAGAGCTGGAAACAGCATCAAACTTACCACACACTCGAACAGAGCAGTACTTGTGGGGTTGAAAAGGTTTCACACGACTTGAGGTAAGATTATATTCATGCAGATACAGCATTGCTTCTTAAATATGAACTGAATTATATAAGTGGAACAGGCTTGTGTTATGTAACCTAGTAGACTTTTGCATATCCGCAAACTTTCCCTTCATTTCCGGCATGGTGTATGTGCAGGGTTTATAAGACTGCATGCCAAACTCTTTCAGCTGTATAGTGCACTACAAAAAGGCGTAGAAAACAGTTGATTTATGTTCTACTTAGTGCGCCTATACAGGGATTAGGAGTTATTTTGGTATTCCGCCCACGTTTAGGAGATTTGTAGACATGAACACGTTCAGCAGCCGTGTACAAATTAGTCTAAAGTTTATTATATAGGATAGGCAAACTTCAAGTAGACTCAGGTTTATCCAAATGCGCTTTCTTGTTGTAAGGACGCCATTTTAAACTTTTCTTTATAGCGCTCACAGCTGTTGATGTGATGTCACACTGGCTGAATATTGTACATAAATAGTGCACTACTGTGCTGGGCTGTTGAAGGTTTTTATTTCATTCCCTGATGTAGGGCGCCTACAGTGAGTAGGGGGTTTGGGATAGAGCCCGTAAGCAGTTGGAGAAGTAGCTCCGGTTCCAGACTGACTTTTACCTTGTTTGGTCAGTTTTTGGAGATGGGACGAGATGGAAAATGACCGGCATTAACCGCTGTGTTCTGGCAGAGTAACATAAATAACGTTAAATCACTTTTCTGACAGATAAATGACGGCGTGAAATAGCCTGGGGAGGTAGAGTTTTTCCTCAGAAAACATGACTTCTTTGTGAATTTCCTGCTTGCTGCTGAAAAGATAAATAATGCAATATTATGGAGTAGTCCCATCTAACCCTGCTGAAAAACAACAACAGAAACCCTCAGCGTTTGTAAAGGTTTTAATGGTTATAATGGGAGTTGTACTGGTTTTAATGGAAACTTCATTGTGGTTCCTGTGGGTCTCTACTGGGAATTTCTTGCCTTCTTTTGGTGGCATTTCTTACGTCTATTGGATACCATTAAGGACCAGTAAAGGTTTTAATGGTTAGCTGATGGTTTGTAATGGTATTTGTAGTGGAAACCATTAGAATTTCTGTGAGGGTCCCCCCCCCAGCAGGGAATTGATAGACGTTAATTTGAATACATCCTTAGCTGGGACACCAGTTCATCGCAGAGCAATACAGACACACACACTGACTCCTGCACAATTTATTTTGTATATTTTGTGAGAGGAAGCTGGTGAACCCGGAGGAAACCCACATGGACACGGGGAGACATGCGAAACTCCTCGCCACAGAGCCGTCTGCATCAGCTGATCTGATCGTAAAATTTAGTCCGATACCAAATTTCAGCCCTGATACTGATACACAATATTGGATTTGTGCATCCTTACCTTTTTTGTTATGGTACTCGGGAAATTGTGCAGAGGCTCAGCCCCTTCTGTGAATTAACTCTTGACTGTACACCATTCTTCTGCCAAATAATTCAAATGATGCATCAGAGAATATTTTAGGTTGACTATCTGATGCAAGAAAATTCCCTGCACTACACTGTAAGGGTAAATCATAATATTATAGGAAGTCCTGAGAACTTTTGGTTCGTACTACATACATAAATTATATACAAGCATGAAGTAGCATATAACAAAATGTGTCTGTTTTTTTTTCTGTTTTGTTTTTTGTTTTTTTCCCCCAAATGTAGACAGAGAAGTTATCCAGCCTGAGCTGAAGATTAAAGTGAAGTGCAAACATCTTTAAGTCAGCAGATGTGAATGTCATTTGTTGTTCAAGATGTCGTGCAGCAGAGTTCACAGTGTATGGACACAAATTGGCAGTGCAATGTATTATTCAGATAATTAAGATTTGAAAAATATGTAAGATGTAACCCCACTACCATTGTCATACAGTCCCCCTCTTTTTTTTAAATGGTTACATCTATTAAGCATTCAGCTCAATAGAGCAGCCTTTCTTACAGCCTTATTTTTAGCTCTTATCTAATTCCACTACATCCTGAGTTCCCATCACAGCCCAGGGCTACATTTACCAAGCTCTCAAGGGGGAGTTTCTATTAGCAGACCCAAATTACTGTGACAAGAATTAAAAAGATCCTTAATGTAGTGTGAAGTGTGTCACAAAGTACCTGATTAGTTTTGGAGTGCTGTGGTGTTATTAAATTCAGTATTTATTTATTTATTTTTTACCATATATAAATATGCTTGGTACCTTCTTCCTACTATGCCTTTGAATATTAGTAATGAGGATTATCTTGTACTGAAATGTAGGGATCAGTCGTAAACTCAAATGAGTGACCTAGTTGGAAAAGACACCCATTTCTAGTTTTCTCACTCGTATTCAAGACTTGAGCAGTAGCTCTAACTTTTTTTGTTTTTCACCAGTGATGCCGAGAGTCTTCCGCTTCCGCCTTTAAAATGCACTTTTTTTTTTTTTTTTTTTTTTTTTTTTTTTTTTTTTTTTTTTTTTTTTTTTTTTTTTTTTTTTTTTTTTTTTTTTTTTTTTTTTTTTTTTTTTTTTTTTTTTTTTTTTTTTTTTTTTTTTTTTTT
>CM040975.1:24289556-24311152 GCA_022985145.1 Pangasius djambal | reverse complement strand
CTCTCCATTGTGTCATAGGTCTGTTTCACTGCCACCTCATTATCATATCAGCGAACAAAGCAGTTTGTCAGGATTCAAATATGTGATGGCGCATGGAAATTAATCTGCCAATCTGTTACCTAACCTGGCTGCAGAGATGTTAATTCCTTTTGTGTGTTGCAGTTGCTGAGCAGAGCCGTCAGGGGGCGATGGCTGACAACAGCAGCGCCAATGGCAACAGTTGGACCATTCTTGCTCCAGAGGTAAAGGTGTGTGTTCTGTAATGAAGGTAGGCTTGGTAAGTCTCTGGGTGCTCCTCATTTCTTTAAATGTTCCTCCTTGATTCCTTGCCTCACTCATTTGCATATTCCTCTGAGGATGTGAAGACAGGCTAGGAGGAATTGAGGACAGAAATATTCACAAAATGAGACCTTGCACACTGAAATGTCAGTTTTACATGACTTCACTTATTGATGACATGGTGCACACTCCATAACACATCATATGCACAATTCTGTGATTACACACTAAATACAGTCCCCTCTGAAAGTATTAGAACGGCAAGGCCAATTCTTTTGTTTTTTAGTTTGAGATCAAAAGATGAATATGAGACAATAGATCAGAATTTCAGCTTTCATTTCCTGGTATTTACATCTAGATGTGTTAAACAACTTGGTACCCAATTCTTAGGTGAGCAAAAGTATAGAAACAGACAGTCTTAAAGTAAATAACACCTAATATTTGGTTGCATATTCTTTGCAACCATTGCATTATTCTTTTGTGATGCTTTTCCAAGCTTGTACAGGAGGTGAAGTGCATGTTCAGTTGGGTTAAGGTCTGGTGATCGACTTGGCCGGTCTAAAGCCCTACACTTTTCCCCCCGATGAAGTTCTTTGTTGCGTTTGCAGTGTGTTTTGGGTCTTTGTCTTGCTGCATGAAGTTCCTTCCAGTTAGATTGGATGCATTTCTCTGTAAATTGGCAGACAGAATGTTTCTGTAGACTTCTGAATTCTTTCTGCTGCTACCATCATGAGTTACATCATCAACAATGATTAGTGAGCCTGTTCCAGAAGCAGCCATGCAAGCCCAAGCCATGACACTACCTCCACCGTGCTTGAACGATGAGCTTGTATGTTTTGGATCATGAGCAGATCCTTTCTTTCTCCACACACTGGTTTTTCCATCACTTTGGTAGAGGTTAATCTTGGTTCCAGAACTTTTGTGGCTCATCCCTGTATTTTGCAAATTCCAATCTGACGTTCCGATTCTGACTGCTGATGAGTGGTTTGCATCTTGTGGTATGACTTCTATATTTCTGGTCCCAAAGTCTTCTTTAAACGGTGCTTTTGGGTTTTTTTAATTTTAAACTGTTGTTTTGGGGCTTTTCTTCACAGCTCTTACAATGTTTCTGATATCAGATGCTGACATAGGATCAGGAATCAAGGAGGCAATAATTTCGAGTTTTGGGATGCAGTTTGTATTTGGTATAACAATACACGGGAGAGTTTAGACTCTCCAGACTAGTTGATGTCATTAGGCCACATGCTTCATTCTAAATGTTTAAATGAATAGTTTTCTTCATTTATTCTTATATGAATATGTGCAACAAGATTCTGTAGTCAAAAGAGCACCATTAGGTATGTGCTATGTCCAGAACCTTTACTGTGCTACCACAATAAAATAGTACACTACCAAAGGTACGTGGGGTTTAGCAAGCAGTATTAGCATTTAGTAAACCCTGCACTGCTTTCCAGTTTCAACTGGCTACTGCCTCTGTATAGTTTGAGGCAGAAAGAGTATATGTTTCTGTCTGAAGCTGCACATACTGATAAATCACACTACCAAGGTTCTCATAGGTTGGGTAATTTCATAATTTAACTGATTTGTTTCCTTCTTTGCCTGTGGGTCTACCAACCCACCTGCCTCACCAAAGCATAAAACAGTTTTTGTAATGTTGAACCATTTCTGAAGTTCTGCTCCTTTCATTCAGGTCTCGTGTGCAAATGATTCGTGGATGAAAACCTTAATGATGTTAATATTAGCAGTTAAATGCTGAGAAAATGGGTTATGGAGTGGGCTGAGGAAAATAGGTTATGGAATATAAATTAAAGTTTGATCTATATTCTTATATAGGAGTCTGGAGTAGAGAGCATGGGTCCGCTGTCTGAAGGTCAGGGAGAACTGCATGCAGAGCCAGCTCTCACACAACCATCAGCGCTCTCGGACACTCCCACAGAGCAAACTCACCCTACTGATCCCCCACAGGTTTGTGGCCCTTAGTCCTCATTTCTCTCACTTTAACGGGAATACTGGTGATTTTTTTTTTTCAAGTTTGGTTATTCACTGATATTTTTTTTTTTTTTTTTGTACTTACAGAAATGATAAGGTCGAAAAGTAGGGTCATTTAAGGCACAAATGCAATTAACAATTAAAATTTCACTTAACATATTTTAGGAACAACTTTAAGTGCACTAAATAGTGTAAAATAAACATTTTAGGGATATAACAAACTCCTCATTTTTTTTTACTGCAGTGATGGTGGCAGAGACGTCAGTAATGCAAAAAACATGCATTAACTGGAAATATTAACTGAAAATACTTTTAGTGTATTAGAACATATTTAAAAGAAGCTTGAATCACTGAATCAAATCTGTTTTAGTTTTATCGAATTGAATCATTCTTAATTTATAAAAATTACAAATTGAAAAATTGAATGATGAATTCAATTGATTTGCTGAAAATAAAGAGCATAAAACTCATTTGAAAATAAGAAAAAATTGAAATAGACAAAACAAGGAAATTGGGCAAGCTTAGTTTTGCTGGATTGCCTTCGGCTGCATAGCATTTGTCACACGAGTCGGCAGATGTGTGTGTATCAGAATGTCCCTGCTATGGCTCACCGCTTGCTAGCTGGGTAGCAAGATAGAGATTTGGCTGCACTGGGGAAAAAAAAAAAAAAAAAAGCTCATTGAATTTACTTAATTCAGTGTCGTACATTGGTTCCATGTGAATGAATTGCTTTGCATTAACAAAATTTGTTTTTGTACGTCCAACATGATTTGATTGTGTATTTTCAAATCCCTGAATAAAATCGCTCACCCCAGTGCAGGATTGACCCCAGGGTGCTGGGGTAAGGAGGTGTCCCCACATCCTTGCGGCTGAACCATGTTTATGCTACATTGAATTTACTCTAAATAATCAAACTAATGATTAATTAAATCCCATTTTGATGTGAAAATTGTTGTGAAAAATTTTTTTTATATAAACTATATGTCCCTAGCTTTTCACTTAGTCAGGCTCTTAACTGGTGTTGCGAAACTGTCAGTATTGCTTTCCATGAATAATAAATTATTTAAACTCTTTTATTGGTGAATGTTTAAGGTTGATAGAACGAAGTGATTGAAATAAAACAAGTACAAGTTTTTGGTAATGGATTATAGTGAAATTTTTAGTAAAAACATTTGTTGTCTTAAGTTTACAAAACAGAGTTGGATGCATGCAGCATTAAACTATGGGTGTGAGATTTCTGTATATTGTTTACCAGGTGACACCACTAGAGAGCAGTGAAGATGCAGCTGTTTTACACAGTACCACTGTGAAAGAGGACATGGCGTCCAGCATCCCTGCTCATGTTGAAAACCTGACCTCTTTAACCCCTGACCCTGGAGAGCAAGGAGCCTCTGGTGATGGTTCTGAAAGCCAACCCCTTATTGATACAGAATCATTCTCAGACTCTTACACACACATCAGCCCATCACCTGTGTCCGCATCACTTCCTGGAGCCTCAGAAGAAGAAGAAGAAGAGGGGCTTTCCCAAGGGGAAGAGAAGGGTGAGCTGAGGAAGACTCTGAGAGAAGGTGAGAAATAAGTCACGCACCAGAAATGTCCCAGTTTTACAGATGCACTGAACTCGGACAAAAAGAATGTAACATTTTTACATTTTCTTCTTTAAGTGTATGCTGGAGTTAATGGAGAGTGACGGATATTGACAGGTCTGGTATGGAGTGCCCAGGAGTTGCATGATTGAATGCCGCCAGACAGCTTGATCTGTTCTGCATTAGGCTGCACTGAAATATAATAGAGTTAGTAATCTACTCTGTGCATCTTGTCTATGCTACACTGCGAAAACTGACATCTTGCCAAGTGAAGATTATTAGACCTAGTTGGAGACATTTTGACTCATATTAAGCTTTACATTTTCTTATTCTATTGGTAGATAATTTTGCTTCTTTCTAGTAGTAAATGCTTAAAATGAGTAAAATTATCTGCCAATAGATCAAGACTATTTCAAGCTTGAAATTAGCTTGAGAAAAGTCTGGAAATAGGTTTAATATTCTTATATTTGGTTTATGGTAATCTCATAATAGAAAATACTAGATCAATCTGACTATATTCGAGATATTTGCACTTGCTGAGATGGTTTTTTTTGCAGTGTATTTATAATTTAAGCACAGTTTACCTGCAGCAGCTGCATAATATTTGTACTTCTGCCTTTTTCAAATACACTCAGCCTAATGCAGTTATCTACGTCACTTTATTCATAAGCAGCTGTGATGATGACACGTCAGTAAACATCTGGAAACAGAGAGTACGTACTCAAACAAAAATTATGTAGACTTGGCTAGACACAGTGACAGATTTTCATCTATACAGTTGCAGTGAAAGATAATTTTTTTGTTATTCAAAGCAGTGACCCTGGAGTTGGGCAACACTGCCCACTGTGCTACCGTGCCACCCGTGCTAAACTATTGTTAATTAAAAAGTCCATTATCTTCAGCAATATAAACATACCATTCAGGTCATAAAACGATAACTCATTTACAAAACCAACAATGGATAAAAGAAAAATTTAACACTCCATGTTTACATTTTGACCGTTTGAGGAGTATTTGGCCCAGGCACCCTGACACAATATTAAATAGCACATATTAAAGGGTTTCATTGTTCTTACCAACTCTAGAAACTGGGTGTCTGCTGGATGTGGAACAACTGCACAGGCACACTGATTTCCAGAGCCCTGAGGAATTCCAGAAATAGAACCACATCTAGTGAAGCCCCAGTCTCTGTGTAAGAGTATAGCCTCAATCCACAAAGCATTATGGTGCAGAACAAGTTTACCACAGCGCTTCAGTATGGAACAGTACTGCTTGCTAAGATAATTGCACTAATGATGCAGTAATCAGTTGGAATTAGAGGGTTTGTAGGGGCATTAAACCACATATCTCTACAGCAATGCTTAAATTCAGTGTGAAATTTCAGGGATATGTCACTGAAATGCTAACACAAATCTGTAATATGCTTTAAACTGGTACTGGCATTTTGCTCCCTGAAACTGCATTTTGACTGATGACAAATAAAAGCAACATGAATTGCAAGAAAACAGAACTATATGTATTTTATTAGCTTAAAGACATGCACCACTTTTTATCGGTGTATTTTTATTGTGTGCACTGTAAAATTAGCATGACTACTTATATTAGTATTTGTCCTGGTCAACATGTGAAGGAAGGAGATGATTTGCGTAATGTGTGGAAAACATTATTTATTAGGATGGAAATGCTAACACAACATATATTAAAGTGGCTAGTGAGTGTATATCTGCTCATTCCTGCAATTATCTAATCAGCCAACCATGTGGTTTGCTTAATGTTTATATTAAACATCAAAATGAGGAAAAACTGCTGATCTTCTGGGATTTTCACACAACAGTCTCTAGCACTCGTACAGAATGGTGGGTGGAAACCCCTTGTTGATGAGGAACGTCAGAGGAGAATGGACAGACTGTTTGAAGCTGACAAGAAGTCTGTGGTAACTCAAGTAACCACTCTTTACAACCGTGATGAGCGAAAAAGCATCTCAGAATGCACAACACATTGAACCTTCAGGTGGAAGGGATGCAGCAGCAGCAGATCACTTCCTGTCTTCCTGTCAGCCCAAATCACTCTGGCTATTCTCCTCTGACCTTTCTCATCAACAAGGTATTTCTGCTTACAGAACTGCCGTTGCACTTCTCTGCTGCCATGTGATTGGCCGATTAGATAATTACATAAATGAGCAGGGGCACAGATGTTCCTATTAGTGTGGTTGGTGAGTGTATGTACTGTAGTATACTTGCAGCATAAAGTGTGTCTCTTTCCATGCAGAGTGTAAGCCAGAAGAGAAGGTGAATGAGGGTGATGGTCTAAGGAGGAGGAATATCTCTGTCCTGACCCCTTTGTACCATCGAGATGATGAGGAGGAGGAGGATGAGGGTGAGGAAGAGCAGTTCAGACATCCACAGAGAGAAGGAGAAGGAGACATCGGGTTCACCTTGAACAAGTGCATTTTTGGAGCACTCATTCTTCTAGGCCTGGGCACCATATTCTTCTCTGGTAAATCTTTAATATGGAATGCAAACTCTAATCTATAAACCATGAATATTTCCTGGTTGAGTTAAAGGACTTGCTGAGACAGGGCTGTATTATTCTGCAGGTGTTCTCATGGATCTGGATGATGGTAGGTAGTGTGTGTATGTGTGTGTGTGTGGGGTTGTGTAAATTATAAGGAGAGAGTGGCTGAATGGAGTGATTTAAGTGTAATGCATGCCTGTGTTTTCACTCAGGAGGTAGTTTTGATTAGAGATTGCTGCGTAATGAGCAATGTGATTGGCATGTTTCTTTAGGTGGGTGATTCATCAGTTTCATGTGTGTATGAGCAAAATGTAAGGAAATGGAACAGTTCCTGTGACTAAGCACAGTATTGTTTTTAAAGTAAAATATCAATACATAGAGGGGTGACAAAGGGAGGAAAAAACAACATAAAGTGTCTAGTAAGGTGTTGGGCCATCACGGACCACCATTCTTCCTAATGAAGATGCCCTTAACTGGTGTTTTGATGATGGTCCTGGAGAGTGCCGTCTAACATGACTCGCAAATTGGCTTGAGCTCTGGTGACTGTGAAGGCCATAGTGTATGATTTACATTTTCATCCTCATCAAATCATTCAGTAAGCCTTTGTGCCCTGTGTATGGGGACATGATGGGGATATTGTCATCCCAGAAGATACCACTCCCTGCATTGACATCTCAGTCACCTAAAGAGCTGTAGCTGTTCTGCTTTTCCTTACATGTCACACTAATGCACGAGAATCACGGTCATTGAATGTGTACATTCAACCACAATTTCCAAACTTATTCGCTGATGTTTTTCATGGCTCTAAATGCAGGTATCACTTTAGTCACTGCTCCTATTTAAAGACAGTCAGTTGAGCTGTCATTTTGACTGACGCTCTTGTTATCTGGCCGCAGTAATGAATCCTATTTCAAAATAATAATCTCTCCTGTCATCTTGATCCAAAATAGAGGTCAACTGGGTCTGCTCAGCATTTTTATATGTGCAATAATGCGTGGCTGATTTTAATTGGTGTATTTTTTTTTTTTTTTCTTTTACGATTTGCCAATCATTTATTTAATATTAGGTGTGATTATTGTTGTTTTTTTTTTATTATTTATTTGATATAAATGTAATATAAATTGGCACTCATTATAAATTTGACCCATTCAATATACAGTGCCTTGCAAAAGTATTCATACCCACTGAACTTTTCCACATTTTGTCACATTACAACCACAAACCAAAATGTAATTGATTGGGATTTTATGTGATAGACCAACACAAAGTGGCACATAATTGTGAAGTGGAAGGAAAATGATAAATGATTTTTGCCCATTCTTCTTTGTAAAATAGCTCAAGCTCAGTCAGATTGGATGGAGAGCGTCTGTGAACAGCAATTTTCAAGTCTCGCCACTGGACTTTGACTGGGCCATTCTAACACATGAATATTCCTCGATCTAAACCATTCCATTGTAGCTCTGGCTGTATGTTTAGGGTCGTTGTCCTGCTGGAAGGTGAACCTCCGCCCCAGTCTGAAGTCTTTTGCACACACTAACAGATTTTCATCTAAGATTGCCTTGTATTTGGCTCCATCCAAATTTGCCATTTGATATACTTTGGAGAGCAGCATGAACAAAAATATTGTTTTCAAGAAGTTACTGACAAGTGGAGAAAAACACTCAGTCTTGTAGGTACACCTACCTTGTATCTCCAGGCACTGGATATTTTATTGGGTACACCCATATAGTTGCATTTTGTTATTATACAATTAGTCACTATAGCTCTTTTGTTGCTACACACAGTTCATTAGTTTGCCTCTTCCCCATCATCCATTGGAAAGGGACTATCATTGGCCAGATATTATTTGGCTGGTAGACACAGACTTTTCACTTCTGGATTGAGAATAGTCCAGCAACCAAAAATATCCTGCCAGCAGCAGTCTTGTGGTTAGAAATAGATAACAATGCCGAAGGGCTGGATGATGACTAACGCAAATATGTATTAAAGTGGCAAATATGTTTAAACAGCCACACTGATATACACATATCAGCACCACACACACTACTATGACACTATCCTGTTGATATCACTGCTGTATTATGAATTATCCCTTTCCATTGATGGATGGAGCAGAAGAGGCTACAAGCTGTGCAAAAGTTGGGCTACAGTCACTAATTGTATACCTACAGAGTGTACCTATATGGTAACTGTACCTGATAAAGTCAGTCATCAGTGTAATTAGAAGGTAGGCGTGTCTAATTATTCAACACTCACTGGCTATAGAAACTGTAAACTGATGATTATTTTTCATCACTATTCATATGCAGAGTCTGTCTGAATTGCATGACTTGAGTGAATGTACAAATCATTTGTAGTGATAACTGGCCTTGTTTATGTAACGTGAGAACGAATGTATCTAAATAAGCATAAGTGAAGTTCATTTTACTTGTTTTCATAACTATGAAACAATCTATGAAAAATCTCTGTCTAGAAGTAGTGGATACACTGGGATTTGCCATACACATGAATATGAACTAATCTCGGAGATACAGAGTATTGACGTGTCTAATGGTTGAATCCGTTTTAACTTTTGCACGTGTACTTCCTGTGTGCATGTTTAAGGTGTATGCTGTATACTTCCTTAATATTACATGGACCACACAATTATTTAGTGTTGTGCTTTATAATGTAGCTCAGTTTATCATGGTGTCTTGAAGTAATTTACAAAAATTTTTTGCTCTCGACTACTTAGAGGGAGATGCTGATGCCAAGGACCTGAAATATCCAGAAATAAAAAAGGTTAGTGCTTGTTCTCATTGTTGCGTTTTCGATTGAGTGCCCTCCAAACGCATCATCATTGAGAAAATGCAATCTTTTCCATGTCCAAATGGTCCAAAAGACAGCACTGTTTTGTGTCTCAAAGATACAAAACATTTTATTATATTGTATTATTTTGTTAAAAATTAAAAAGGGAAATAAAGACTTCTCTGAAATATCCTGTTCCTGATGTGCTGTCAGCTGCCTGGACATTTTTGGATGGGAACATCATGCACCAGATCTCAGATATACACCGATCAGCCACAACTTTAAAACCACCTGCCTAATATTGTGTAGGTCCCCCTTGTGCCACCAAAACAGCTCTGACACATCAAGGCATGGACTCCACAAGACCTCTGAAGGTGTGCTGTGGTATCTGGCACCAAGACGTTAGCAGCAGATTCTTTAAATCCTGTAAGTTGCAGGGTAGGGCCTCCATGGATCAGACTTGTTTGTCCAGCACATCCCACAGATGCTCGATCAGATTGAGATCTGGGGAATTTTGGATGTTCATCAACCCATTCAGGATTAGTATGTTGATTCCTAGTGTTGAATTTGCATTTGATAGCTGTTCATGGGAACTCTCTGTATGCGGTCCAAAGAGGTTTCAATGCAAGTGAAGGAGGCTATCATTAGGCTGAAAAAGCTAAACAGACTTATTGGAGAGATATCAGAAACTTTAAGTGGCCAAGTCAATAATTTGGTCTGATGAATCATGTTTTCTTTTACATCACGTGGATGGCCGGGTGCATGTGCGTCGCTCACCTGGGGAAGAGATGGCACCAGGATGCACTATGGGAAGAAGGCAAGCCGGCAGAGGCAGTGTGAGATCCTGGCAAAGTTCTGCTGGGAAACCTTGTGTCCTGGCATTCATGTGGATGTTAATTTGACACATACCACCGACCTAAACATTGCTGCAGACCAAGTACACCCCTTCATGGCAACCGTATTCCCTAACGGCAGTGGCCTCTTTCAGCAGGATAATGCACCCTGCTACACTGCAAAAATTGTTCAGGAATGGTTTGAGGAACATGACAAAGGGTTCAAGGTGTTGACTTGGCCTCCAAATTCCCCAGATCTCAATCCGATCGAGCATCTGTGGGATGTGCTGGACAAACAAGTCTGATCCATGGAGGCCCTAACCCACAACTTACAGGAGTTAAGGATCTGCTGCTAACAACTTGGTGCCAGATACCACAGCACACCTTCAGAGGTCTTGTGGAGTCCATGCCTAGAAGGGGCAGAGCTGTTTTGGTGGCACAAGGGGAACCTACACAATATTAGGCAGGTGGTTTTAATGTTATGGCTGATCGGTGTGTACTTGCCAACACTGCTGCATTAAAGTTTTAAACAACAGGGAAATTGATGCATCTCTGTGTGTGTGTGTGTGTGTGTGTGTGTGTGTGTGTGTGTGTGAGATAGGAGTGGTTGAATCCTGATGCTCAAGGAGATGCACCTGCAGGTGTCCAGCCACCAAAAATACTGGACAACCTGGCCAAGGAGGACCAGCAAATTGCAGGCTTACAGGCAAAGCTTCAGGTAGTTTCCTGTACTTTCGTTTTGACATCTTTTTTTTGACATCTGTTTTGAGTGTCTTGTATATTCTACATTCTTTTGCAACTTTTTTTCTTTTTAAACAAAGGAACAGGAAGTGGAATTAAAGGCTGCACAACTGCAAGTGGAGGAAGGCACCAAGGAGAGACTGAGAAGGGAGGAGCTGGAAGCAGAAAACCAGAGGATGAGAGGAGAGTTGGATAAACTGCCTGCCCTTCAGAAAGAGTATGAGCAAGAGAATGAAAGGGTAAAGAGCGAGAGCGAGAGGGTAAATAAGGAGCTTGAAGCACTTCCAGCTATGCAGAAAGAGCTGGAGAGTCTAAGAGAGAAAGTTATGGAGCTCACTCAGAGTACAGGTAAAAAAAAAAATAAAAAAAAAAATCTGCAGCTTAATTAAGGCTAAGGGTCACTCTGGTTTGTTTACCACATTCACTGATCGACATTCATTCTGTCTTCTAGTGAGTGTTCAAGCTGCGATGCCCTCTGCTGGACATGAAGAGGTGCCGAGTAGTCAGGAGAGGAAAGAGAGAAAGGATAAAAAAGCTTGGGATAAAGAGAGGAAAGAGAAAGACCTTAAAACAGAAAAGAAGGAATGGAAGAAGGACAAAAATAAAAAGGTAGATGAGCAAGATGGCAAGGGAAAAAGCACAAAGGATCGTAAAGAGTTGGAGAAAGAAGAAAAGCAAGGGAGGCGAAAGGGAGAAGGGAAAAACAGGCAAAAAGACCAGAAGCAAGAAGATGCCCAAAGAAGGAAGCTTGATGATGAAAAAAGAGAGCTTAAGGAAAGGAGTGGGAAAAGAGAGAGGAAGGACGATAAAAAAGGACAAACATGGGAAAAGGACAAACATGGAGAATTTGTTGACAGACGGTGGGAGAAAAGAGAGAAAGGAAAAGATGATAAGGAATGGAAGCAAAAGAGTGAGCAAAAAGACTGGAAGGAAGAGAAAGAATGGAAAAAGGGTAAGCAAGCCAGTCGGGATGAAAAAGAATGGAAAGAGAAAAGCGAAAAAAAGAAGGATTGGAAAGAGAGAAAGGAATGGGGTGATGAAAAAGAGAGAGGAGCGTCAGGTGATGAAAAGTACAGTGATAAAAGCCAAAAGGAGAAAATCAGGAAAGGCAAGAAAGATTATCACAACGGAAACAGTGAAAGAAAAGAAAGGGAGGAGAAGCATCGGAGTGGGAGAGACAAAGACAAACCTAAAAGTGGAGAGAGAACAGAAGGATGGAAAGAGGAAAAAAAATACAAAGACAAGAAGCATAAAAAGGAGGAAAAGATGAGCAGAAAAGACAAACATGAGACATCGCACCATTCATACAGTGACCAGAAGCACAGCAAAGACCACATGCATGTCGACTACTGGGCTGAACAGAGGGAGAAGATCCGTCACTATTATGGGTCAACAGAAGGGTGCGCTGATGTGACCGCTTGTGCACACGCAGAGGGGCTTGCTCCTGTTTCTCAACAAGATTTCAAGGCGTTCATCTCGAGCTATTTGACGAAACTTGTAGGACAAGAGCACCAAACTTCCAGAAAAGAGGAACTGAGCGAGCTGATCGGCGAGTTCTTCACTGACGGAGTCTTCGTCCATGACCAGATACCATTCAGCGAGTTTGTGGAGGATGTGGCGGACATTTTGGAAGACATGGCAGATGGAGATGAATATGAAGAGCTAGAGAATGAGATGGAGGGATTTGCAACAGAGGCAATGGAGAAATTTGGGCTTCGGGAGAAAGAGGGGAGTGAAGAGAAAAGAGCGGGAAGCGGAAGGAAAAGGATGAAGGGGTAAAGGGGTAGTGTTGTAGAGAGGATTTTGATTAAAGTGTGTCGTGTGTAGTTCTTGCTCTGAAGCGTAAAGTGATCATTTGTAATATGATGGTTCCACATTTACATGCACCTGTTTGGTTCAAAACAAGAAATCTAAGCACTGCTACTGTACAACTGTTTCCTAGCTGTAAATGTGAGCAGAGTATGTGTGTGGGCACGTTATGGGTTCTGTGACGTGATACCAGCTACACGGTTCATTACTGATGACATTAGTTTTACAAGCAAAGTGGGCAACTGTTCTTGCTGCCCAAAATGTCTGCATAACGTGTGTGTGTGTGTGTGTGTGTGTGTGTGTGTAAAATGAGGCACTTCCTGTTATTGACCGAGTGGTCCAATAGTTTTTTTTTTTTTGTTTCGTTTTGTTTTATGGGTTGTTTTTTAGGTTTTAGAGTTTTATTGCCCATAAACAGCCATCTGCCAACCACATAAAATAGAACAAATACATACATTAGCTTTTTCCTTGGAAACAAAAGGTTGCTTTGCTATTGCTTCATGGAATGTACACTATATGGCTAAAGGTTTGTGGATACTTCATTATAAAACCCATATGTGCTTACTGAAAATCCCTTTCCAGATTTAGTCCTCCTTTGGTGTTTTAATAACCTCCATTCTTCGGGAAAGGCTTTCCGCTAGATTTTGGAATGTGGCTGTGTGCTCGTTCAGCTACAAGAACGTTAGAAAGGTTGGCCACTGATGTCAGCCGAGGAGGCCTGGTGTGCAGTCGACATTCAGATTCATCCCAAAGGTGTTCAGTGGGGTTGAAGTCAGGGCTCTGTGCAGACCAGTCAAGTTCTTTCACACCAACTTTGGCAGACTACATCCTCATGGTCCTTGCTTTGTGCACAGGCGCATTGTCATGCTGGAACAGGTTTGGGCCTCTTAGCTCTAGTAAAGTGAAATAGTAACGTTACAGCATACAAAGACCTTCTATACAATTGTGTGCTTAGAAATGGGAATAATTTGGGGAAGACCCGCACATGGGTGTGATGGTCAGGTGTCCACATACTTTTGGCCCTATAGTGCATATTCATCCATTGACAGGGTTAGTGTGTAAGAGTATTTGTATGCAGCATTTTAAGAAGTCATGTAGATTTTTTTTTTTTGCCGTAGCAGCACTAAGATTTCTTCACAGTGTACTATAATTCCTGTTACTGATGACATTTCCAAGTTTGGTATGTGTGTTTTGCTTATTTATTAATTTTGTTTCTCTGGGAATGTTTAGCTTTGTGCTGTTTAAAGTTTGAGACTTGTTGAGAAAGTAAGAAATAAGTATTCTTACGCCCAACCAGCTCATAGTTAACAGGGTAGACTTGCACTGTCAGTAGGGCTTTATACTCATCATTTTGTGTCTTGCACTTTACAAGACAAGGCTTGTTTACAGCTGAAAAAATATTGTCACTTGGTACAGCATATTTAAAAATTTGTCCACATGTATGACAAAACGTCCATCTTGCAGTGATTATTTGCATTATCGAGCAATACAAAACTGGATGAAGGTTTTAATTTGAAATGATAATTACTAATAAGAGGTGTACAAATCTATGTAAAACTGGCACAGATATGAACGGGAAATTGCATTTTAGTGCATATAGTTAACCTGTTCACGGTACTATTTAGATACTTGCGTTATGCAACAAGTTACTAAGTACAATGAGTACTAGGGGATAATGCTAAAATGTCTGCTTGGGAATAGAATCAGGAAGTAGAATAAGCCATATTTATTGCTATCTTTTTAGGAAATCAGTCAAACAAAATGGCTATTTTAAAATAGCAATGTGCTGTTTTCAGTTCTGCTTACTCTGTGGTCTTGCTGAATGCTAACTCACGAAAAGTTACACCTTGCACATTTCACTAATAAAGCCAAATTTACCCAAACTGCTTGTCTGTAACCAATGTAATATAAAATTAAATCAGTTATACAGTGGACAAGTTGGTTGAAACTCAAACGAATAGGTTTTCAAAGGGTACAGGTTTCTGTGAAGAACTTGAAGCACTCCTCTAGTACCATAAACCTCTCAGTCCAAGTGTATTTCTTCTCACCACTATTATTGTACTCCTGAGTTTAAGTTTCTGCAAGGGTGCTACACTAACACGGTGTATGTCCTTCCTCAAATGCAGTCTACATGATGTAAATAAAACTGAAGTGAAGAAAAAGGAAAAAAAAAAAGAAGAATCCACCCCATCCTCGGTGGCTTTATACAAGTGAAGTGTTCAGTCTGCAATTTAATGCAACCACACGGATGAAGTACTGCTCTGAATAAACAGGAAAATAGGGAAACTGTTGGGCTCAAAATATGGGTATGTATGAACAAGCAACTGTGTGTTCATCTCTGCGTCTCTGCTTGAGATTCATTCTATATTTTAGTATGTCTAGTGTTGTCACTGCTCGTATTAGTAAGCGCTGCATGACTTTTGATGAGAATCTCTTCAGTGACATTGGAACGTTTTGCCATCATCAGCCTGGGTTTGGTCCCTATGGCGAATGCAAAATCTTAGACTTCCAAAAGGATCTCTTGGAGGTTGAGGCAGGAATCAGATCTCTTTGCATTTACAGTGATGATACAGTCATTCCAGCCGGTGCTTTCTCACACCTTACAACCTTGGAACGTCTGCAAATACGTGGACATAATCTCAGGAGGGTTCACTCTGGTGCCTTTTCCAGCCTTTTCAACCTTAAATATCTGCATATTATTTTCAGTTCCCCTGATTGCAGCAACGTTGTATTGGACACTCCTGTGTTTGCTGGATTGGATCATCTGGAGGAAATATCCTTAAAAGGGTTGCAATTGTCTAACATTCCCAATACCACATTTGAGCATCTGGTTAGTTTAGTTAAACTGTCTCTGGACACCATTTGTGTGGAGGAACTTGGTGAGGTTTTATGCTATGTCCCAAATGAAATGTCCCACTTAAAATACTTGGAGGTGATTAACAGTGGCATCACTTCCATCAGAAACAGAAGCTGTCCATCATGGCCTTCAGCTGTACTTGCAGGAATACAGGTTTTAGATCTTAGTCAAAACTCTATTGAAATAATTGAGGCCAGCTCTCTGGCAGTGTTTCAGAACCTTTCAAGTCTCTCTCTAGATTTTTGTGGTCTAAGGCTGGGAGAAATTTGGGAGTCTGGAGTTGGAAAAGTGAGCAGCATTGTTTTTTCTGGAACTATATTAGAAAAATATTCTGCAAACTGCAAAGACATGTGCCAGCTAGTTTCTAACTTGAATCTCCACTCTCTCGAGCTATCCTATGTACTGTTAGATTCACTGTCAATGGAAGGTTTAAAAGATTGTGGAAAAGAGCTTACAGTGCTTGGTATACATAAATCAAAAGTCCAGCTGCTAGACCCAGCATTCTGGAGAAGCATAGCAGGAATACAGGCAATGCATTTGGTCAGCATGGCATTGACTGAAGCCTCATTCTGTGTTGCTGCCAATGGGACTCTTTGGAATGTAACCACTCTGAATCTAAGGGATAACCAGCTAACAGTAGTCAAAACACGCCAGTTTGTTTGCACCCCTCTACTCGAGCAGCTTCTTCTTAATGAAAACGCAATTACGACTCTAGAACCCGAAGCATTCAGCGGTCTATGTCGTCTTAAGATTCTCAAACTTAACTCAAACAAGATCAAAATGCTTGCTGCGAATGACTTTCAGTCTCTTCGATCTCTAGAAGTCCTGCGTATTGATGAAAATGTGATTGAGAACATTGAGGATGGGACATTTAGAAACCAGAAGGAGCTGCGTGAACTAGCATTTGGAAGGTTAGAGTATATCTATACATTACATCTGAACATGTTGTTTTACGGTTTTCCAACGGACCTACAGCATCTCAGCATTGATGCATATGTTGGGACTACACTTCTTTTGGGAAATATTGGAAGACCCAAAGGAAGCTTCAGATTTGATCTAAATGGATTTGAGCTCAAAATTGGAGAGAACTATCCTCCCTTTTTGGAATCTGTCCGAGAGCTTAAGCTGACTGGACACGCGTTTTTTATTAAGAACGACTTTTTTGTTCCTTATTTTTCTCATCTAGAATCTTTAGAGTTTTCAGGTGATCCTGAAAAGGTATACATCAATTACACAGGAATCAGCAGTTTGCATTATCTCAAGCATCTTAAACTCGTCAACCTTAATTTCTCAAACCACACCAATCCTGGTATGACCTTCTGGAATCTAAAACGGCTACAGATCCTTGTACTCTATAACTGCCGTCTGAATTTCCTGACAAAGATGATGTTCAGGGATCTGCACTCACTGGAGCTGTTGCGTCTCTACAGTGTCAACCCACTAATCTTACAGGATGGGATGTTTGATGCCTTGCCAGTTCTGAGAGCTGTGGTGCTTGACAGAGTGGACTTTCGATGTGACTGTGAGACTGACTGGTTCCTAGAATGGGCGCAGAGAACACGAGCACAGGTGATCAATCTGCAGCAGCAGCAATGTGTCTGGCATTATAAGAAACTGAATTTATTGTCCACCATGGAAAAGTTATGTCAGACAGATGTGCAGTACCTCTGCTATTTGGGCACTGTCAACATCATAAGTCTGCTGCTGTTAAGTGCCCTTAGCTATCGCTTTGCATACTGGCCTTGTGTTGTCTTCATCTTCCGACTCCGAGGTTATATGGAGAGACAGTTCGGTAAAGGTTGGCGGGGGAGAAGGCAAAGGCACAGAGGGGATGGACTAGAAGCTGAAGAAGACATGAAATATGATGCATTTGTGTCATTCAGTAGCCGTGATGAAGCTTGGGTCTTGGGGGAGTTGGCTCCAAAGTTAGAGGAACAAGGCCAACCCAGGCTCCGACTCTGCTTGCACAACAGAGACTTTGAGGTAAGACACATACGCATTAACTAAACTTTAAAACAATGGGAGTAGTTTTTAATATATATATTTAGGGAGAGTACCATAGATGGTAGCAAGTGAATCCTCATGGCAAATTATGAGCTGCTTTTTATTACAGTGGCTGAACTGGCACTGGTGTTAATTAAGATGCCATAATAGTTCAAGCAGCCATGTTATGAGTTATGAGCAAAAAAAATGACGGCCTGGTAATAATATTTTAGACATACCTTTAAACAGGCCACAACAACTTGCCTTTATTAGTGTTTTGACCTGAATCTATTCAACATGTGTTTACAGCTCTAAAAAGGACCTAGAAGCCATTTAACTAATACAGGGATTCGGTACATTTATGCATTTAGATTCCAATACATTGAGCTGCGCATTAGTACAACAGTAGTTTAGTCAAATGGTGCTTATTTTGTTTAAAAAAATTATTTTTTTTTTTAGGTGGGAAAGGGAATTGTCGATAACATCGCAGAGAGTATATACAGTAGCCGGCGCACGGTGTGTGTGCTTAGTCGTCAGTATCTGCGAAGTGACTGGTGCAGCCTGGAGATGCGAGTAGCAACACACCGGCTGCTTGAAGAACAGAAACATCGTCTCATTCTCATCTTTCTCGAGCATATCTCCCCATTTGAGCTCCATACTTTTCACCGGTAAAACTAATGCTGGAATGCCTAAAACGTTTGAAAGTAACACCGTCATTAAGCAATTACAGTTTTCTTAGCAATAGCAAGCAAACTTGGCAGTAGTTTTGTGTTCTATCAACATTTACATTCTAGTCTTTACACTGTCAGGTCTAACTAGGTCTACATTAGTGTTTGCATTTTTAATTTCAGTCTTTACAGTTCAAATGTCATCAAAAACTGGATTTATTTATTTACAGTCATGGGGGAAAATTTTCCACAGCAGCAGAACAGTCAAATAAAAAAGAATAAACAGTGAAATAAGAGTAACATATGGACAGGTGACTAAAGGTAAAAACCAGTGACATTATGTTTTTTGAAACATAATTGAAGAGTCTTAGAAATGTATATGAAAAATTGTAATTGTCCTGGAGGACCACACTCCTCATATGACAAGAGTGAAAACACTAATATCTATCGGGCTGTGGTCCTGAATTATGTAATTGCTTGAGAGGCCATGTCCATCATGTAAGGATGTCATCAGTCTTGAAATAGCTAAAGAAAAGTTTTAAATAATCATTTAAGAAAGGTTAGGGTTTCAGTGGATCCAGAGTCTATCCCAGGAGCAGTGAGTGCAATGCAATGATGCCCCCTGGACCAGATGCCAGTCCTGAATAAATGAACAAATGTGTGTTGTACAGAGTACACTGTGAAGTTCACTCAGTATGCTAACCTCTCGCCATAAGAAAAAAGGCCAAATTTGAAGCATCCAGTTGTATAGGGCATTATCTCAAAGCTGAAAGGCACTGTCAACATGTGACTAAAAGGATAGATGAGAACTAAAGATAAGACTTTATGCGGAGTCAAATAAAAGAACCTTGGGTAATCCAGTCGAGCCACCAAAACTAAGAAAACCTTGTCTTTCCAGGAGAGTGCCCCAACCGCAAAGTTGGATAACTACTGTGTATATGAAAAACTTGGTTTAAATGTCAAGTACTGTGCAAAAGTCTTGCTGTAGAGCAAAGATTCCTTCAAAAGTAATGAAATTAAATGTTTCTACATTAAAAAAATACTATAAAGAGCAGTGAACAGTAATAAATGAAACAAAATCAATATTTGGTGTGAGGATCCTTTGCTTTAAAAAATTAGTAGTCTCAGGTACAGTGTGTGCAGTTTTATAAGGAAATGAGCTGTAAGTGTTACTGAGCATCTTGCAGAAGCAGCCACAGTTCTTCTGGAGACTTTGACTGTTGCACTCACTTCTTATTTTTGCAGCAAAACTCAGCAGCCTCCATTATGTTTTTGTCTGAAAAGTGTCTCTTATGTAATCTGCTGCTTTCTTTACTGACATACAACCATTTTTCTGTAACATTTAATTTTGTGCTGAAAAACTAATGTTTGGAATCTAAAATGTTTTTGTACTGAATCAATAATGTAGAAGTCCTAAAATAAAAATCTATAACAAAGTCTGTACTGAAAAATGAGGGTGCCTAAGACTTTTGCACAGTGCTGTATAAGGAACAAGTTGTCAAGCAGTTAAACAAGTAGTTTTTAATCATTTGAAATTCAAATTGCTCTGATTCAGTAGTATTACTATTAGTTCTATCTGAGATTAAATACCAAATTTAAATAGTGGTTTTCTATTTAGGGATATGAGAAAAATGAAATATCTCTGTTTAATTTCAGTGTGATGTTTTTAATCAAAAAAATTTTTTTTTTTCTAAACGATGTTACCATTTAGGAAGTCATTAGTAGGAAGTTTTTAAAAAAAATAATTTACACCACTTGATAAAAAAAAAGCTGTGTAACTTTTCATAGCTTGGCCAAGCTGGTGAAATCGCGCACATATCTGGACTGGCCACAGGAAGAGGGGGAGAGGATACACTTCTGGGAACGTCTGAGAAGAAACGTTGCTGATGTGGAGATGGTGAGGCAGTCGCACAGACATTTCTCTGGTGTACGCTTACTACATATGGTCAATAGTAGGATCAGATTTGGTGCTAGTTTTTAGCACTTCTCTAGTAGAAATTCTAGACATAACGGTTACAGCCCAGCACTGAAAACGGCTAGCATGCATTTTAAACAGGATGAACCAGATAAAAGTGGTAAAAGTATATCACAGTAGAATATTTTTCTCAAATACCAAAATAGCATTCATAATATTTATATAAGCTGAAAAAAAATTACATTTATTATTAGGTTTAACTTTTGTGAAGCATCCTCCATACAAGTCCCTGTAAATGAGTAGTTACTATAGAAATGGTAACGTATTAGAAGGAATGCATTAATATAAACGTGATTTTTAAATTACAGCTGGCACTCTTGTCAGAGCTGCTGTTATAGAAAATTAATCAACACTGTCTGACCAATCAGATTGAAGAATTCAACAGCTCTGTGGTATAACAATAATATTCAGTTAATTGGAAGTAACTTACTATGCGAAGAATGAATGTTAAATGTGCTGTTTGAGAGTACAAGCCATTCATTTTACATGTCCACTGTTTGCATGTTTTGCCTTGAAATTGTGACAACTTGTGCTGAAGTGCAGTGTGTGTTCTCAGCATGCTTTGGGGCCTGTAGCCAATCAGAGGGCCTGTAGGTTATCAGAGGGACGAAAGGGAAGGCAAACGTGAAAAACTGAGCCAAAAAGTTCAAATTAGAGTAAAAACAGTGAAAATCATACAACAGTTACTTCCGGTCCACTAATTTGACTGGACAAGTGGCATTCCAAGAATGCTGATATTTAGTAAAACTGCACCGGGATATTTCACTCCACTTGTCTGTGTTCACTACATAAAATTCCAGTTCTAGCAGTAGCTCTATATATTGCAACCATTACTACACTTACTACAGGCTATCAGTCAGTCTGTGCATTGCACGGCAAAACACAGTGCTCTATCCAAAATATCTGGCCATGTTGTGTCTAAAATGTCACTTACTCTATATTAAAGTTCTTGTTTATAGAACTTTTGTAAAAAGCGGTATCACACTTACAATCACTAGTGGAAATAGATCCCAAAAACTAACTTTAAAGCACATGGGCTAGCTGGCTAGCTAGCTCGCTTTGATTTGTACATTCCCGTTAAAGGTGCTTCTGGCAAACTTGGCTTCTCTTTTTCCTTTTCATCTTCATCTGATGAGCTTTCATATTTCAAGTCAAAAGTTTTATTCCTGAAAAGTATCATTTGCCATGTCTGCTGATGATGTCACTAAATCTACTCCAGTAACGGTTTCCAACTAGGAAGTGGAATTTTACATGGCGAACACAGACAAGAAGAGTGATGCACAGTGAAACTTTCCAGTGTGGTTATAGGAAATATAAGCATTCTTGAAACACCGCTCAACCAATCAAATCAGTGGACTGGAACTATCTGTTTTATAATCAGGAATAATGCATAAAATGAGTACTACAAGACATTACTGTCCTCAGGGAGTGAGTCAGGGATAAGAGACAATAATAATAATAATAATAATAATAATAATAAAAACTGAAAGTAGGGGTTGAGGGAGAAACATATCCGTAGACTATTTTATCTGGAAGGCTTAATAAGTTTTTTTTTTTTTTTTTTTTTTTTTTTTT